>QPKB01000002.1:45800251-46147494 GCA_003546025.1 Camphora micrantha
TTCATAAGTTACAAATCTCGGGACAGTGAACTTCTTTGGAAGAGGATAGTCCCTGATGTCACGAGTGAAGGGCGACGCACCGAGATCGGCGGATACACACATGTCTTGGTGACCTCGGGTGAGACCAGCCACTTCCAGGTTTCGCCGAACTGCTTGCTGAATCTGCTCTTCGAGCCACCCCTGAGCGTCATGACGGATCTCGGGAATATCTTCCGACCTTTTCCTCGAATGACCGTGGCTGCTGCTCGGAGGCGCTCGTCGTTAGACGCGAAGTCGTACTGCCGCTTACCTCATTTAAATGACATTGGCCTACAGGTCTCTACTGGGAGGAGGTGATCTGCTGATGGAGAGTAAGAACCTCGTCACTGGCCCCTCTGCAGACTCTGTCTAGCCAGCCTCGGGCGGCTCTCAGTTTCTCTCCTTAAAGTTTGTTTGCTGGAGGCGACGCTGATTAATAGGCGTCCTTCTCTGCGGATGGTTGGCATTCTGCGCCTGAATTTCTTCATAGGTAAGGACTGCAAAATCCTACAATGCGATACTGGTGACCCTTATCGTGTCTCCCGGTGATCAAACAAAATCGCGAGACTTACGTTGAGTTTGCTGTCAGGAGGTAAGATCTCTTCCTCTAGGAGGCTGAAGAGGGGTCGGATGTTTCCACCTTCTGCAGCTCTCTCAGTCATAGTGTGAAGGAAGATTGACAACGCTTCCCTACAGACCGGCGCCAATTGTAAGTGCAATTACTGTAAACTCACAAGATTAAGGGGTGCCTTATAGGACTTAATCCAAATGACTGTTGAGAGCTGGTTACTTCTAGCTTAGGAATTTGCAAGGGAAGAGAAAAGAGGTCAAAGGACCCTGGCCGTGGGCAGCACAGGGCTCTCCGATGCCTCAGTTAGTATGGATACTGAGTTGAGGATGGGAGAGAGAAGGGAGGCAGAATGCGCTGTATTCTGTGGTGCGTACCAGTGCGTTTTTGGTTCAATCTCTGCTTATTATATGAGTGGCTTCTAGATACTTTAGCCATGGGCTTGATGATCTGGCTGCTGAGGTCATTGCCTTCACAAATAATAATGAAGGTCATCACAGCCACAAAGCATTAAATGAAAGTCCATCACAGCCCACAGAAAGCATTAATATGAGGTCCACACAGCCCACAAAGCATTAAATGTCAGTCACATTGGGCCTGCCCTTAGTCTGGACTTTGGTGGCAGAGAGATCCCCTATCGGATCCCTTCTTAGGGCTTCCTCCTGATGGGATTACAGCGGCTGGGATGCTGCCTTGTCAGAGGCCTGAATTAAGACTTTGGATGGGCTAGGATAACATCTGTCCTATTTTCTACGGTGTGCTGTGGAGGCCAGGAAAGATAGTCGTTCAAGCATTGACGTCTTCGGGCTGACAGTACCTCATAGAGCGCAGCGCAGGTGTACGGCCGGGTATGGCATTCTGATCTGCAGTAACTGGCAAACGCGCCCGGAATGCCGCTCAAGCCGGAGCTGTAGGCCCGCAGCTGGGTCCCGGCCAGCGCTGCTGGCGCAGTGCCGAGATGCGCTCAGCCAGGCTCGCGACGTAATCCGTGTCTGTAATCATATGACCCCGTGTTGTTTAGGATTTCCGCCACACTCAGCCTACCCTGCCTTTGCGCAACAGCCTACTGCAGTATCTTTCCTCTTCTTCTTTCTTGGGCTCTTCAGCTCAACCTAAATTCAGCCCTAATCCTGAAATCAGTTTCCTCCTGAATTCTAGCTGTCACATGCACATGTCGCGGCCACCTAAATTTCAGCTGAAACGCTCACCGCTGCACTGTAGCTCACATCCTGTGGGGCAGTGCAGCCATAGGCTGCGAAACCTCACATGCACTGCAGCTCGCACTCCTCGGCTGCACTAAAGCATAGCTGAAAACTCCACCTGGCCAGCCTGCTGCGACGCACTTGCAACATGTCCAGCCCACCTGCCACTTGTTCCAAGCCCACATGCAACCTGGTAACCCCCAACAATGTTTTTTAGGCCTGAACGCTACGCGCACTTGATTTCAGCTTTGGCAACTCCACCCGAAGTTCAACCACAACCATTGTGTAACAACTTGACCAATGGGTTCCACCTTGGGACCGCCGCTGACGCTATTCTTTAAGCCCTGTTTTATGACCCTTGAAAAATGGAATTTTTATTAGAACTTTGGCCTAATTTGAACATGTTTTTGAACCCGATTAATCCCATAATGATTTCTGAATTTTGAACCAAAAATTGGGATATTTTATCCAATGTTTAAAGGAAATGAATAATTGCTTTTTTTCATAAAATAGAGGCTTTTAACTTAAACTCGGGTGATGTAGAGAGACGGTCTTTGATATACCCAGTACCCTGACTTGCCCGATATTAATTGCAATTCTATACATGGACTCGAACAATTATGGATGCATGTGGAGCACGGTGACTCGTATTGTTATCCGGACTTAGGGGTTGGGTATTCCCACCTTCAGAATGCATCAAGTGTACGAAAATACACCAATATCCATCCCTTTGTGTGTATAACTTTGAGAATCATCGTACTTGCATGTTTGTGGTTATTTAACTAGACTTGTTGTATTTTATCATGCATTTTGTAAACCTGATTTGTTGTGTTTTGTCTTGCATCATGAAAATCTGATTTTTAGCATCTTGTCACACTGGACACCAAAGGTCTTAGAGCGCGGTTCTCGCCTTACTTGACCATTGGTAGTACCCGGACCATAAAGGGTCTCTCAGTATGTGTGCGAGCATTTATTGCCCTGCCCTTCCTAGTTGCCTGGATCACCTTTATTTTCCGCCACCCGTTTTTGGGTTCCCTTATTTCTACCCGAAATGCTGCCTGATTTTCTGTAAAATTCCTGGACTTAGAAAAATACTGTCTTGAAGCCCGTTTTTACCTATTTACTGTTTTTAGCCTGAAACGAAGAAAATATTGTCCTGAAATCTATTTTGACCCATTTTACTGTTTTTAGCCTAAATTGAAAAGAATACTGTTTTGAGATCTGCTTCAACTCGTTTTATATTTTTAACCTGAATTAGAAAATACTGCCTTGAAAACTTGATTTGACCTGTTTTACTATTTAAACCTGAATTAGAAAATACTGTCTTGAAAACCCGCTTTGACCCGATTTACTATTTTAAGCCCGACTTGGAAAAATATTGTCTTAAAGCCCGTTTTACCAGTTTTACTATTTTGAGCCTGAATTGCTCGGTTTATTATTTTAAAAGCCGAATCCGCCTTGTTATATTTTTAAGCATCTCGATTGTCTAATAAATTCCTTGCATCTTACAAGTAACCGATTTACTCATTGACTCTGATTTAAGCACTAAAACCTATTTTCTACATTGATTTTCGAGTCGGCACCACCAAGCTACTATTGCTCACCGTGCATTGCGGTTTGAATCCAGTATCTGTTATATATGGTTATATATATATATATTGCTCGCTGCAGCTTGAGTTCTGATGTGATGGGTGTCACTATAGTACCCACCATGCCCGGGTTAGACCATCAGGTCCCCCATAGTAGGGCCTCAGATTTCTGAACGGCCATGACTCCGGGTTGAGTTTTGGGTACTCTCAGTTCTACTCAGTTGGGGTTAGCGGTTGCTTCCTCCTCCTTTAGTATATGCCAAGTGGTTGCCAATATTTGATTGTTTTAAATTAAGTCATGGTTATGATTTGGTAAATCATATTTTCTTGCATCAGTTTGCTCAGTCTATCTGCATTGATTTTTTGAAATAATCACTGTATTTATTTTTATGATTTGGTAAATCATATTTTCTTGCATTTGTCTGTCTAGCTTTTGTTACTGTTTTCCTGATTTATTACCTGTTTTTATATTCTGCTTTGTACCTGCAAACTATGCTTTTTATCTTAAATATTTGCTAGGCTTTTTGTTTGATCTACGCTTGATGCCGTAGGTTTGTTTTCCCCGACCTGTACCATGGTATGATTTCCGAGGCAATGGTTGATGAGCAGCGAGAGACGTGTGATTAATGTGCAGAGGTTGTTACGTAGACTCCGTTCCTTGCACATGAGACGCGAAATACTTGGGACTATTATTTTAGAATTTTGTATTATGTTTTACTGGCCTCTGTTAGCCTTTTATTTTGAAAAAGTAATTAATACATCTTCTGTAATTATAACTTGAACTATTGGAATGAAATATCATATTACTTGTCTAGCTCTATTTATATTATGTTTATGATGTACTAGTTTGAGGATGTATTATCCAAGTGATTTTGCTAATAAGACATTAGTGATGCAATACGAAATCCGATATGCACCGGACTTCGGGTCGTACCACAATGCAAGCTTCCGCTAAATGTTCCATGACGGTGAATGGATCGTGTAGCTCTCACCAATGCGGATTCTGGGAACATATCCATAAAGAGGTGGAACTGGAAAGGATAGAGAATAATTAACTGAGAATATTAGAACTGTTTTTTGAATAACTGCAATTAAAAGAAAGGAAACAAAGATAGTCATTTACATGATCTGGCAAGTTTACAAGACGCTAGGAATTGCTCTATTTCAAACCTTTATTTGTCTAAATGACTAAAGCGGGTAGAGATTTGAAAAACAAGAGGTTTGACACACAATTCTACCCTTACTTGCTTTAGAGAAGGTAGATACAAGCATTATTGCTTGTTTGTTAAATTTAGAGCTTTAGCTCTATTTTTTTATTAGACTTGCTAGGCGACAAGGAGTGTTTCATTTCCAATGCTATCTGATGTGGACCTCTGGTAATGAGATTATGCAAATGTCTATGTTTTTAAATAGCATGTTTAATTTAAGGTAGGCTCTTACCAAGGGTATTTATGGGCTGATCAAGCTTCGTTGAGGCATATATAAACCCAGCCTGGCTTTAGAAAGACAAGCCCTTATCCGGCCCGAAGCCCCACAAGGGCCATAAATGTTAGGTCCAAGTCCGCCCATTTAATCAATCAGGCCGGACCGAACTAGATTGAACCGTGTTTTTATTAGTTGTTTGGGCTTTTTGGATAAATTTATCCTTGAGTTACAAGTGGGTCAGGTTGGGCTTTGAGCTTTTTATTAGTTAATCCAAGTCCAACTCAAATATTAAATGAGCCTAGGGCATTCATCCAATCCCTAAGGCATTCATCCAAGTCCAACTTTCAATTTGCTAGGTCCATGTTCTATCTCCTAAAATCTCTCAATCAATATTGATAAGTCCACAAAATTGTAGTCTTCATCATCATTTTATGTTACTTTGTGGACTTAATTAGGGTAATTTGCACTCAATTTCATAATTCCATGCATATGAGCATTAAAGTTGGAATTTTAGTCAAAATCATTCAAAATCATCAATCTTGCATGAATTTTATGAAATCATTGGTTTTACATCATCTTAGTGTCACACCAATTAGCTTTTTGATTCTTGCATCATCAATTAGTTCATGGAAAATCATCCAGTGGTGCATTCATGTGCTTGATCTCATTCGGGTCCCATGCATGACATCTATGAATTTTATGGCTGAATTATTCTTTTTATTCTTGTAGGAAATCTTCAATTTTTGGGATCCACTTGAAGAGAAATTAGAAAAAAAAAAAAAAAAAAAGGGAAGTGCCCAAGCACTTTGGAAGTCTAACCAAAGGGGTCCCCACCATGCATGGACGTTCCATACTTATAGACTCTCTTTTGTGCACAACTTTTGATTTTCTCATCCACATCAACAAGCAATCTTGGGAGATATTTCTGGAATTATACAAGGAAGGTGTGTGCACCAAGGACATCTAAATTAAGAAAGAGAATCATCTCAAAGCCAAAAGTCTTTCCAAAAGAAAAATTAGTTTGGAGAACAAGAAAGAATCCCTACAACTAAGGAAAAAAGAGACCTAAAAGGGTGGTACTTCTTTACTAAAATGGGCTTTGCAAAAAGCATAAAAGGAGACATGATGGAGACCCATAGGACCACATTCTCACACGTCAAAACAACTCCACCCATCTTTCTTTATTGGTTTATTCTCTCCTAGCCACACCTTCTCCTCCTTACCTCTTTTCTCCATTATTTTATTTTAGTAGCCTTGGGCCATGTCCAAGGATTTATTTTGAAGGAGAATCTTTGTGAAGGAGAATTTGTAAAAATAAAGTTCTCAATGAAAATCATATCTTTTGCAATGGAGGAGTAAATTTTTGGATCGGAGCACAAAGTGGAGTTAAGTAATTTTATTTCCGTTCTATGTCTTTAATTTAATTTTTATGTCCTATGATGCATGTTTAATAGAATAATAGATTTGCCTTCGCGCCACAGGCAAACCTCCGCTTTATATTTTTAATAAATTTCTTTTTGATCAGTTAATCTTCTTCTGATAAAATTTACTTAGGTTTCTATGCCTTTGATATTTTATGCTTAATTTGTTAACTGACGCTCAAAGTAATTTATATTTTTATGAGGTGATGGAGATCTTAGGTTCTTCTGCTTAAGAATTGAATTTTAAAAAAAATATATATCTTCCGGATCAGAAACATTGAGTTGTTTCTGATTTGAGTTATTTGCAAGACAAAAGACTAAATTAAAGTATATGGATTGAGAATTGAAATTAATTAATGGAATCTTTGTCGCTCTGATTTACCTTTATCATTATTGTTATCCGTAGGTAAACTTGAGCCCCCACTGGACATGACATACATTGTAAACTAATTAATTACACTAAAGATCATGATCCAACAAAGCATTGTTATGATTATGACAATGATGATTGGTGATACAAAATCAACGTTTTAAAGTTTATACGTAAGGTTTTTCTTTTTCTTTTTTTTTATTTTTTTCTCCTTCTCGTTCTTTTCACCAAAAAATATCTTGCCCTTTTCTTTGCCAAATCTCAAGAATTAATCAGAAGTTGTTCCCTAAGTGTAATTCCTCATTTCGTAGTTGTTGAGGCATACACGAGATGTCATGGAGGTTAGAAATTCTCAAATGTTACTCAAGGAAATGAAGTAATTAGAGTTGAAGTGAAATGGAGTACATGTGGCTCACAACTTTACTTCATCTATCAAGTCAGACTCATCCAACGGGTAGAGTTGAAATTTTAAGACTGTTAGGGCCTTATTTAACTTCACTCTACTCTATTTTTGCCTTATCCAAACAGCCTAGTAAATCCCAAATTGGTAACACAAGGCTACACCACCACTCGGTGATCACTGTATACATCTTCGTTTAATTTTGAGTAAACTTGAGCCCCACTGGACAGTGACATAAAATTGTAACCTAATTAACTACATGCACTTAAGATCATGATCCGACAAAGCATTGATTATGATTATGACATGTTGAATTGTGATAGAAAATAACGTTTTAAAGTTTATACGTACGTTTTTTTTTTAATCTCCTTTCTCTCTCTTTTCACCAAAAGATACTTTGGCCTTTTCTTTGCCAAAATCTCAGAATTATCAGAGTTGTCCTAAGTGTAACTCTTGAATCCTCCTTCTAGTGTTGAGCATACACAGATGTCATGGAGGTTAGAATCTCAAATGTTACTCAAGGAAAATGAAGTATTTAGAGTTGAAGTGAAAATGGAGTACATGTGGCTCACAACTTTACTTCATCTATCAAGCCAGACTCATCCAAACGGGGTAGAGTTGAAAATTTAGACTGTTAGGCCTATTTAACTTCACTCTACTCTAGTTTTTGCTTATCCCAAACAGGCCCTTAGTAAATTCCCAAATTGGTAAACACCAGGCTAACACCACCACTCGGTTGATCACTGTATACATCTTTTAATTTTAGAGTAAACTTGAGCCCCACTGGACAGTGACATAAAATGTAACCTAATTAACTACACTTAAGATCATGATCCGACAAAGCATTGATTATGATTCTGACAATGATGATTGTGATATGAAAATAAGGTTTAAAGTTTATATGTTTAGGTTTTTTGTTTATCTCCTTTCTCTTTTCACCAAAAATATACTTTGCCTTTTCTTTGCCAAATCTCAAGAATTATCATAAGTTGTTCCCTAAGTGTAATTCTTGAATCCTCCTTTCTAGTTGTTGAGCATACACAGATGTTATAGAGGTTAGAATCTTAAATGTTACTTTTGACATTTTAGGCGGCTAAAATTGAGAATTCTAACAGCACAACATAGTATCCAAAAATCTCAAGGACAAACTATCACATCATTGCCTTTGAATTCCCAATAATACGAAATTCTAATAAAAAAATTTGAGTAAAGAAACAGGCATATAAAGAGTTTTAAATCATAATTCTATTTATTGATCCCAAAAATTGATGAAGACAGGATCTGATAATTAGGGCAGGGGGTGAGCGCTACCCTTCATGTTTAAAGTTTCTTAGATAAGTTTTCTTTATGGTTATAATCCTGTTTTGTTTTCCTCTTTTTCCAAGAGAAAAAAACAAAAAATATATTTCATTAAATAGTTTTAGGAACTGAACTCTCTTAATTGATCCCAGATTAGTGAGATAAGTTCTGACAATAATGAAGACGATGTTATCGACACCAAAGAATTGATCAATATGTTAAAAATTAAATTCATCTCTATAGTTAATCTTTCTCTCTCTCTCTCTCTCTCTCTCTCTCTCTCTTTTTAATTTATTGAACACTCTAATAGTGTGCATTGTTTAATTTAGAGTGAAATAGTGTATATTGTTTAATTTAGAGTGAAATTTGAGCCTCTCGGATTAAAAGGTAAAATTGTTAAAATCTTAACTATAGACGCCACTTTTAAAATCTTAACTATAGACGCCACGTAAGATTATGTTCTGACAAAGCATTAATTATGACGGCGATGATGAGACTGACGAAAAGGCTGTGGTTTTAGATCACAAGTTAAGTTGACTTCCTGGCCATGTCCTATTCATAGCGTGGTCCGTGGACGAACCATTACCGTATCATATACTTCTACAGTGTAAAAAAAAAAAAAAATGAATTATGGTGCAAGTCTAGATGCTTCCGAGTTGTAAATCTCCTAGCTCTAAGTTAATAGCTTTAAATCCATCTGTGGATCCCCATCTTGTAATTTGAACTGCCCACATCACTGTCCCACCTAGTTTGTCATTAATAAGGTCTGATTAGAATTGAATATATATGAGTCGTTGTTTTAGCTCTCAATTTCTTAAGTCCCAATCAGGTAATATAAAAATCGAAAATTTACTTTCACGTGAGATTTTTATCAACAAAATTAGTTAGGTGGGCCGATGACTTTTGGCGGTTTAGATTTCAAGAGGGGCCTATATGAATAGTGGCGGATTCGGGATTTTCGTTCGAGGAGTACCAACGTTTAGTAGTTTGACTTTTTTGGGGCAACTCAAAGATTTTCATATAGATATTGAGAGTAAATTCACAATTTTTATTAGAATTTTCTGAAACACGCCCTGGATTAGTGGGTGTGGCTACATTCATGTGATTGTGCGTAGGTCGCCTCTGCACATGGAGTCATGGATAGCTCTATCAGTGTGGCCTCACGGAATCTCCTATTCCCATTCTTTGGGAGGTCCTTCTTCTCAAATGACAACTGTGATTCGGAGAAATCCAAACCACGTACAGCCCGACTCAGAATGTCAACGGTCAGAGTAACTCGTGCAAGTCTAATTCGGCACCCATTTGAAAGTTGGACTCATTTGACCGAGTTAACCTTGTGACCCACCGAGTTGAATCAAGTTCAAAAAGTCCATATTCATACATCTTTTTTTTTTTGGTATGGGGTCAAATTCATACATCATGGTAGCGTTCTAAGCGTTAAGCTAACATCACCAACTCACCTTCCAAAGTATTGCAAGTGCTATCGTAATATATATCATATCGTGATTTTAAGGTCAATTTCTCAGGACGTGATGTGGAAAGGTGTAGATTTCCAATCCATGCATCCGATTAGGCCCACATGAGGTCTGTCTCTTGTATTTATTTCCTCCCGTCCCAGTAGTCTCTCTGCAAGCAACCCATTCTCCTTCCACCTGCAAACAGGAAGCAAAAATCTGCGCTCTCTCTCTCTCTCTCTCTCTCTCTCTCTCTCTCTCTCTCTTATTATCTTGTTCTGTGAAAGATTTTCTTCAAGTACCATCAGGCCATAGCCCAGTTCTTGTTCTAAGGTACATTTCTCCAGTTCATATGTTTTGATCTCTCTCTCTCTCTCTCTCTCTCGCTCTCTCTACTCTTCTCTTCTCTATATAGAGTAGAGGATGACTTACAAAGCTGTTTTTATTGATGAATGGATATATGGGAATTTGTTACATGGACTTTTTTTTTGTTTTTGCTGTTAATGGTTTTATATGTTTTTTTTTCCTTGATATGGGTGCAGGTTTTTTTGGGTTGTTTTGACAGATTGAGGCTGACTGTGACATGGAAGAGATGGAGTTTGTGTATCAAGAGGTCTGGTTGATGTTGTTAACATGTGTAACCTTGACATGGTTGGTTCTTTCTTTTCTATTTGGTTCTTTCTTTTCTATGTAATTTGAGGATTTGCATGGAATGGCAGGAGTATATTAGCAACTCCAGAGGAGTGCAGCTTTTTACTTGTAGATGGTTGCCCGTTTGTACACCCAAGGCCCTTGTTTTCCTTTGCCATGGTAGTGAAAATCTCTCTCTCTCTCTCTCTCTCTCTCTCTCTCTGCATTAAATTTTCTTCACCAAAATAACCTTTTTTGGGGGGTGGTGTTGCAGGATATGGGATGGAATGCAGCAGTTTCATGAGAGGTAAAAGATAAATTAAGAAAAATAATAAACAGGACATTACAGCTTCTTATGTAGGGTTTGGATTTGATGAGGAAACAAGTTCATGGGATAGAATTATTGCCTATTTTTTTTTTTTTTTTTTTTTTTTGAAAAATTACAATCAACCACCTGCGTTTTATATTTTAAATAATAAGCACCTATTTAAGTTGAATATCTCCTTGAATGGCTGTTTTCTTTCTTGGTGAAATTCACTTTAACATTTTGTCCTAAATATATAGAAATATATAAAATTCTCCTTGAGGCTTGAACCTAACCTCATTTGAATTAAATTGAGGATGATATAGTGAAAAAGACCACCAATCTGAGACTATGATGATCAGGATCAAAACCCTCTATTTTAATGTGGATCAGGTTAGATGTATGACAACTCTTTATCCTTCCACAGTGGAATTTTTGGATCTCATCAAATCTGGCTTGTGATTGTGAGCCAAGGTGGCTGACCAAGATCTTCAGATGAACAGAGCTGGTATTTATAAAAAAAAAAAAGGCATGCATGTGGTTGTTTATAATTATATATAAAAAAAAAAAAAGTGGTTATGTGAAATTCCCTTTATTTTCTTTATCTTTTCCACCCCATGGGGGTTTGTCGCTTTCTTTTTACGCTTTTGGAGTAGGTAAGTTGATCTTCTAATTTCTACCAAACAAATATCATTTTTATGGTTCCAATCTTGTGAGTTGTGTTATTTCCCTTTTGACTTCTTGTGGCTCCTTTAAAATTTTCCTCTATTTGGATCATCTTTCCCCTGAGAATTAGAATTGGGTGAGTTTCATTAATGGTACTATGTTTATAGGCGGTGGGGTTGGTTTGGAATTAATCCTTTCACTTTCTGACTTTTGAGCTTTTTGCTTTTTCCACATACTTGTACCCTTTACTGTTGATCTAAAAGTTCAGAAGGTACATTTCTTTGCCCGCGTGTTAAAGGCAAAATGCATCCTCCTTCAACTAAAAATGCACAACACGTTAGGCACTTAGGGCTTGTGTAACACTTTACTTTTTTCCAGGAAAGTTGATTGTTTTTCGCGGAAAATTTATTTTTTTGACATTTGGTGTGGGATAATTCTGTGGAAACGCTTTTGTACCTCGTCAGTAGTTTCTTTGATAATGATGAAAATGAGTTTCCTATGAAGGGATATGGGAAATTGATTTTCTTGGAAAACTTCTTCCTCTTTTCCTCACTATTGTCCGTATTAACCCAAAACCCTACAACTCTTTCATTTTTTATTTCTTTAAATAAATTATTATTTGATGTTGAATAAATAATATACATATTATGCTATTTTTCTTTAAAAAATTATTTCACCAAATAAGAAATTTTGATTTTCTATAAGGAATCTACAGCCGCACCAAACAATATTAGCGCCAATTCAATGAGGAATCTTTTTCTTTTTTTTGCACCAAACTTAAATTTATAAATTCTACGGAAATCATTTTCCGAGATTTTCATTTCTATGGAATTTGCTGACGTGGTAATTTCCTCTTTCCGCGGAAAGGGTGTGTACACAAACGTGCACTTATGCACTTCATAATGTTATTTCAACTTCTAGAAGCCCAGTTGATCGAGAACAGCTCCTTATCTTACTCAAGTGATTAAGGAGCGCCAATTCTCACCTCTGGGGTTCTAACCTGGGCGTGCCACTATTTTTGTGCGTGCGGACTTTCGTTCCCATGTATGCGGGCTTGGTTTCCTGTGTGTGCAGACTCTCTCATGGGACCCAGCCCCTTTGGCTCAGTTAAGAAAAGAACAACTTCTATAAGCCCTGTTGCTGTTGACAGGCCATCATCCACCTGTGCCATCAAATCAAAATGGCATGCCCCAGATTCATAACAGGAGACTTATCTCACCCATTGACTTAGGATACTGTTGTTTGGGTTGTGGCACACTCAAGTCTGGCGTTGGAGGAGAATTTGAGATGATATTTATCGGAAACTGACATTTGATCTTATGGCATTTAGACACCTTGTGGTCAGATCGTTAGCCTAATGACCATTACTTGGGAAGGACTGAATGATCTTCAAGTCTAAGAATGTGGTGTGTATTTAGAAATGAGTGAATGAGTGGGCCCATCATATCATTGGTGGGGATCACAGAATCTTGTCCCTATTTACGTGGCTTGTATATCCAGAATTTGAACTCTGAACAGCCTAGTGAGAACTGCCCGCTACTCTCCGGTGAGGCAAGTGGCCGTTCTCCTTCTCCTATATTTCCAATTGGATTATTAATAGCCAAGTGAGAACTGCCCGCTACTCTCCGGTGAGGTAAGTGGCCGTTCTCCTTCTCCTATATTTCCGATTGGATTATTAATTTTCTATTGATTGGATCGGTTGGAACAATTGGCAACTGTGCCCTTAGCAAGTATGGATAATTGTGCCACATTTTTGTTGGGTCATGTGGGTACTTTGGACCATTCAAATGAGTGATTTGAATGTTCCACTTTGTACACACCAAGTTTGAGTGTACAGTTCATAGAGATCATGTGCAGCTTTTCTTTTTATAAAGGTCAAGAAACATTAATTCAAGTCAAACATGTGCAGGGATGGGCTTCCTATTATTATAATTATTCATTTAATGATGAGTAATGGGGTTATATTTTTTAAATAGGCTGAAATCAGCCCCAAATCTTCTTGAATAATAAAGTGTAGGTGGAGACTATTTTTGAAGTAGGCCGATTGTTGGATTTGTTGGGCCAACAAACAAAAACCCACCCACTTAAAGGATGGCAAAATTCATTTATTAATGGCAGCTTTTGACGTTTGAAGCAGTCAGAAGTCTCTTGGAGATGAACCAATCTATTTTCTCTTGAGAAATTGACACCAATGAGTTCACTATTTGGTGGTTCAGAGTGAGCAGGCAGCAGAGCAGGGCGTGTGTGTTCTCAAATTTCTTGGGTCAAATGTGATTGGGCCATCTTTAGGTAACCAATTCTTGAAATGGCCCCATTATCTTCCTCTTTTAAAAGACTTTTGGACTTGATATTGCAGAAAATGTCCAAATTTTCCTTTGGTGCAAAATTACAGCAGTTTGGTGCCATAGTTTTCCATTTTGAATTAATTTTCTTTTATTATATGAAAAACCCTTTTTCATTAGTTGGAGGATGGGCTCTCAGAGCCGCTTTTTCATGCCCGCATAAAAATAATCTTTCAGGAATCTTGTTTCTTAAATGCCCATACACCCACACCCATGTGGAGTTATATATTAAATTGATACGCAAAGAACAAAGATGAGAAGTGCTAAAATAAAAGGACCTGGTCTTGCCTTACTTCCTTTGAAGCATGCCAATCATGGATAGTAAGAGGCGAAGAGTCTATTTATGAATTGTTTGTAAACTATCACTCTCATCATCAACCTGATTTAAGCTTCTTTTCAATCCCTCTACTGTGGATAACAGGCCCCCCATTTTTGCCTTCAATGAATAAGCTATTTACATTTCACACTGACCTACCCCCTCGAGCAGGGTTGGGCCAAAAACTGCTCTGGTCATTAATTGCGGTTGGGTTCAACAACAGACATAACTGCATATTGAAAACATTTACATTTTCTGACCTTGAAATAAACAGTTAGGATTATAGGGTCATAGTGATATTTGGGTCACCCTTATCATCATCGCCACCCTCCTAATATAACCTACTCCTATCAATTAGATGCATAAGGGGCACAGTTTTCAAAAAAGTGCGGCATGGCTGACAAGGGGATACCCAAAGTTATTGGCACAATTCTTATTGATGATCCAATCTAAAAGGTGTTTAGTAGTTAAGTAGGTGCAACGTTGGGTTGAATGCCAATCATGGGTGACTAGGTGTTTCTGAGGCTTTGGATTACTACTTAATATGGAAAAAAGAAATAGCTAGGACAGAATGAAGGACTCTCCCCTCTGGACTGATACATACCTGATCTATTTGAGCATTGGGTATCATGAAATGTACAATTCTCAGAGCACACAAGAGTTCATCTGAGTGCCTCACTTCTAGATTAAGGATCACCATAGATTTGTGTAAAGCTGGACGATTAATTTAGTTTGTAGTCTTTCATTGTTTTTAGTGATTGATATTGTGAAAATATTGATAGCAGGGTGTGGGACAAGGCTGGCTGGAGCTGGGTATGGAGTTTTTGGGATCGATTATGAAGGGCATGGGCGGTCCAAAGGTGCACGCTGTTACATCAAGAAGTTCGAGAACATTATCAATGACTGTGATGATTACTACAAGTCCATATGTGGTAAGTCCATTACTCTTAAGTCTTAACCAAGCCACTGCATATTAATAATGAATATTCTAAAGAAGGTTGGGTATGTCAATTATAAGGATGAGTTCATCTTAGATCAAGATTAGATTAGATTAAATTAGATTTGATTCATGACGTAATTAGAGCTATATTAGACTAGAGTTGTGATATGATTAGGTTTATTAAGAGTCCATGTTAAGTTAATTTTTAAATAGCCATTAGCTATTATCAGTGAAATATCCAGAGAATTTGTTTAAATGTAGTCCTTGAATTTCTACACCTATGAGT
The DNA here is from genome assembly GCA_003546025.1 of Camphora micrantha. Lineage (NCBI taxonomy): Eukaryota > Viridiplantae > Streptophyta > Magnoliopsida > Laurales > Lauraceae > Camphora > Camphora micrantha. Next base: position 45,815,482 of record QPKB01000002.1, read on the forward strand.
CATCCACCTGTTCTTCTACACTCTTACATTTATGATCTCGGTTTTGTTTGGAGCTCATGAAATTTTAAATTGTTGGGTGTTTGCAGAGCATGAAGAATACAGGGAGAAGGGTAGGTTTCTGTATGGGGAGTCAATGGGTGGAGCTGTGGCACTTCTCCTCCATAGAAAAGATCCTGCCTTTTACAATGGCGCGGTGCTGGTTGCACCCATGTGCAAGGTAACAACAGCCATCAGCTTAACGGTTAATGTTCCCTACAACGAAATCATTAGGTTTGGTAGGCTCCACTATGAATTGGGAGAGATCTAATATGGATCAGAATTGAAAGATCCTAGCAATGGTCTACATCGTTGTGAATGGCATTGGATGTTCCTTGAAACTTATGGTAAAATCAGTTCTAACAAGATTATTAAGGAGGAGAGATGTGAAGGAGATAAGGTTGAGAAGTAGAGGACGTTAACTTTGATTTACTAGGGCAATGGTTGAGCATCCATTTACCTCCCATTAATTCATTTTCAGATAAGCGGAAGATTATTTAATGACCATTTATACAGTTGTACTTTTGTTTCTTCATTCTCAAAACACTTATAAAACACCCTCTCTTAAAATTTCTAAAAACTCAATTCCATATTTCAAACAGGCCTTAGTGAATATTTGGGTTCCATCACTTTCTCATTTACCATTAGAACTCTTACTAGGATTGGATTAAGCTTGCTTGGGTTAGAGTTGTACTAGGAGTAGTGAACTTTTGGTAAGTCCTCATGTTGCACCCCTTTAAAAAGTCTGGTAAAAGAACGAATTTCTCAGTTTAAGAGAACCCAGTTCTAAGAATTCATATTCCTTTTATTGGCACCGCTCATGATGTAGATAAGTACTCAATAGTCGATTTCGGATCATCTCAAGGACACTCAGCGCCCAAGGGTAAAGGGTCCAGAGTTAACCTACAAAACCAAAATCCCACTTGTGAAAAAAAAAAAAAAAGATTTCTGTGGTCTCAACACTGCAGGGTTGTTTTGGCCTGGGCAGCATTAACACAAGAGTCCTCTCCTCTGACCCTCCAACCTTGCAAGTAGCATCTATTTATTACACTTCAATGCCTGCACTTTCAACAATCATAATATGGTCATACCATGACAGTTGTGGACCAATTAGTTGTATGATGATACCTTCTGGGACCAAATGGTTAAAAGTGACTAACCAAGCCTGCCATATCTTCCTGTTCATTTAACAAACATTAATGTAGGGTAGTCCAGTGGTCCTTGTCTTGTGGCCCCTGTAAACAGAAGGGCCAGTTTCTTAATGAATGATCCCCTTCTGACCTGAACTCTGTTCACACCATGTCTACCGAACTACTCAAAGCATCTCAGCAACCACCATCTGATATTCATTTGCAGAGACATCTTTGACACTGGAAAAGAAATAAAACACTCCCTGAACAGAAATTCTTATGAACAGATATCAGAGAAGGTCAAGCCGCATCCAGTGGTGGTCAACATATTAACCAGAATAGAAGAGATCATACCAAAGTGGAAGATTGTTCCCACCAAGGATGTGATAGACTCTGCTTTCAAGGACCCCGTCAAACGCGAAGAGGTTTGTTATTCCTTTTTCCCTGCACTTTATAATCAGTACTTTCCATATGTTTAAAGACTGATAATTATTGTGAAAGACTCAAATGCCTGATTTATCTTCTACGGAAGTTTTAGGAGCCTAGCTCTCATTGAATTTTTAGAACTAGCTTACGCTGCACTCTCTATGCCTCTAAATCTAATTACCTGTAATTATATTTACCTCTAATTGGCTGTTATGAAGAGCAAAAGCGAGCATGTCCTACAAGTAATTCAGGTCTTCTTTTTATCAAAAAAAGGTCATGTTAATAAATTGGCATAGCAGGTAGGTGGAAACAAAAGGGTGAAGATCATTTGCCTATCAAAAAGCAGTAAACCCTATAATTTTTGCTAGGAGGACGAGTAAATCTCAATTTGAAAAAAAAAAAAAAAAACTGATTAATATTAATGAGTTTTGTTTGCATGCGTGTGTGTGTGGATGTCTAAGAGGTACCTCTCATGGCTTGTTTGAGAGGAGAATTTTCTAGGTACCACCACATGGGACCTCATGATCAATTCAACTCACACCAACCACCCCCCATGAATTGGTTGTCACCCTGATTTGACATCAGTCCACCTTGTACTCATTGTTGGATGGAATTTCATAAAAAAGTGCAACTTAAAAGAAACCAAAAAACCCTCAAAGCACTTGACTTGATTCGTCTACGACTTACTAAAATAGTAAAAATGCTTATCTACACTTTTAAGTGTTGGGAAGTCCCACATCCCACATCGCCTAAGTCCTGAGTAGGACATGTCTTCATATACCTGTTTGGGCATTCCACCTATCTGCTTAAGCTTTTAGGTTGGTATATGATTTCATACATTAAGTACAATAAAATGCATATATAAAGCATGCAAATCTTAAAGCTGGCCACCTAAACAATGGAATTTTATGATGATGAACAACTCAAATGGACAGTGTCAAATTTTCATGCTGATATACTACTCAATAACTTTCCAACAATATACAGTACAATTACAAAAAAAGTTTGTGTGCTAGGCCTGTGGTTCAATTTCTATGAATCCTAACACTCGATATGATCATCTGCAACCTATTCTACTTCACTTGTTTTTCCATAAACTGTTTCATATTCATTTGGTTTACAAAGATCAAAATAAGCCCCGAAGAATTTGCGTAATCTACAGATAAGGAGCAACAAGCTGATCTATCAAGACAAGCCGCGGCTGAAAACAGCTCTAGAAATGCTGAGAACAAGCATAAGCCTTGAGGACAGTTTGAGCGAGGTTTGTATATTCACATATACACTCATACATATATAAATACAAACAGACACACATACATTGTTCATTGATAATTGATTCTCATATGTGAGTGAAATTGGTGAGACCTTGGCAGGTGACACTCCCATTTTTTGTGTTGCATGGCGAAGCAGACACAGTGACTGACCCTGAAGTGAGTCAGGCTCTATATAACCGGGCTGGGAGCTCCGACAAGACAATGAAACTCTATCCCGGGATGTGGCATGGCCTGACCAGTGGAGAACCGGACCAAAGCGTTGAGGTTGTATTTGCCGACATCATTGCATGGCTTGACAGGCGAACCGGTGACGGATTAACAATTCAACCAATTCATAGCAGGCTGAAGCCAGTGGAAACTCGCATGGCCTCTCAGGGGAAGAGGCAGAGGCAGAGGCAGAGGCGCCAACGCCACCAGGGTAGCTTTCTTCTCTGTGGGTGGAAGGGGGGCATGCACCAACTCTCAGCAATGTAGCACTTACCTGTTTCAATATCTCCATCTGTGAATTGGATAGGAGTCCATGAGTATTTGAAGATAAAATGGAATGAAAGTAAATGTTATAAGCTCCATCAGTGAGGTTTACTTATATGTAGGGCCATAGACCCTTCTATGTATGATTGTAAAAAGAATATATTATATATGGCTTCAGGAACATCCAAGAAAGAGGGAAAAGGTGCAAAAGACTATCTAAAATTACATCCCATTGTATTATATTTTGGTTTGGCAATCATCTAAGGGACTAAGTTTATCATATGAAACTGAATGGTAGACAAACTAGAAAAAAAAAAAGAACGAAAAAAAGCTTAAAGTTATGATATATCATAATAACTCTGTCATTGGCTCGTCGATAGAATAACTATAATTCCTTAATTAGAGAGTTTTAAAACATATTGGTAAGAGACGCAATTTTGACCCAACTCACCAACCACTCTATGTGAATCACTTAGGAATTTCAACACACACCAAGTATGTACAATCCAAACCAAGTAACCGCAACAAGTAATAATGGAAGTGTGTGGGGATATCTACACGACACCTAAATTGTCATCCCATCTCACCTCGGTCAGCACCGAGCTCGGTACCTCAGCACCTGAGCTCGGTAACAGTACCAGCTCAGCTAGACACCTCCATCTCGGCCAGGTACTCCCACCTTGGCCAGGTACTTCACCTCGGCTAAGTACTTTACTTCGGCAGCAGTGCCAGACATTCCATCTCGGCAACAGTGCCAGAACGCTCATTAAAACAAGTACAACCAGCCATACCTCTATGGAGACTCGACCACGTTACAGAACGTGTTGGGTAATGATGATTGGCATCGGGCAGAGAGCAGTCAGTAGGTGGTTGCGTCTATGTCAAGCCACCAGTGTCAGAACCGCCCATACCACTGATGGGACTCCCCATCACCAAAGTTAGAAGACTCCAGCTATAAATACAAGGAGCAAGCTCCATAACAGGTAAGCAAGAGAAAAACACAATACTCCCCGTGACATTGTTTCTCTTCTTCTCCATCCTTTGTCTAGTGACAGCACTAACTTAGGCATCGGAGGGCCTTGCGCTGACAGCAGCCAGGGTCTTCTGACATTCTCTTCTCTCCCCTTTGCAGGTTCTCCGGCGTGTAATCTTTCCCAAAAGAAGTTCATTATCCATCTAAGTGGGTGTGGGATTTTTTGCACTTACAATTGGCGCTGTCTGTGGGAACGATTCAAAAACGCCATGCCCCCGAAAGCTAAAAAGGGTAGAGAATCATCAAAGGTCTTACCACCATCGTTGGTGTCGCTGCCACCGGTACTGCGAGAGCAGCCGCCGGCCCATCACGAGAAGAGATCCGGAAGAAGGCTTGAGGGGCCTGTTACTCAGTTAGGTTCGTCTCCAAAGGGGGTGACATCACCTTCCCGGCAAAACGACCTTCAACTGGAGCGCCCTCGGCGAGACAAGACTCCAGTGCAGGCCGGGTCTCCTCGATCGCACCAGCAGATTGATGGTGAAAACGACTCTCTCGCGGATATTAGGGCCCAAGACCTCATTATCCAAGAGAAAGACGAGTTGATTCGTCAACTCCAGCGGCAGCTGCGAGAAAGGGGGGCAACCCCGGTTTCTCCCCCTAGACGCAACCGAGCTCATGACAAAGGCTCGAGTAGCAGACGCTCGGACGACAGCACGAAGAGGTTGCGACAGAAGCCGAAGGACGAGGACAACCTCAGAGAACGACTTAACCAGCAAATTGAGCAAATGGTCCAGCGGAACATGGAGGTGGTCGGCTTTACCCGAGGTCGGCTGGACGCTTTCAACGCCAAAGATTTCGGCACATCTCCTTTCTCTCCGGAGATCAGAAATTCCCATCTCCCCGAAAGGTTTAGTGTCCCGAAGTTCATCCTTTACGACGGGACCTTGGACCCTGCAGCACATCTCCGACACTTCACTGAGCGCATGTCGATATGGGGCGATATCAGTCACCTAAACTGCAGAGTCTTCTTTTCCAGTTTAGGAGACCTCCCCTTAAAGTGGTTCTGCGCGCTTCCAGAGGGATCAATTTCGAGCTGGCGGCAACTCCGGAATTCCTTCTTAGAAAGGTTCCAGGTCCACACGGTCATCCCAAAGACCAACGCTGACCTCTTGACAATCAGAATGAGGTGGACCGAGACCACCACACAATTCGTCAAAAGGTTCTGGACCGTCTACAGCCAGATCGAGGACACCAATGATGAACTGGCCATCATGTGCTTCAGGTAGGCCCTACTTCCAGGCAACGAACTACGCAAGCACTTAGTCCGGTTCGCCGTGGTCACTGTGAAGGCACTAATGGCCGGGATAAGTCAGTTCGTTGAACAAGAAGTAGATGAGGCCCGAGCACGACAGCGCCAAAACGATGAGGATCAGGATAGTGATGAGTCAGGGCTACCAAGCTAGGGGGCAGTGAGCGTCGCAGCAAATTGCCGAAATCCCAGGGCACGGGTCTTTGGTAACTCTCAGTTGGTGACGAGCCAATTGATTAGAGGCTACCAAGCTCGGCGCGAAAGGACATCGGCCATCTTCACTCATGAAACAACCCCCTTCTCAGTTGCCACCCCCGAGTCTCGCCAGATACTTGAGCTCAGCAAAGCACATTGCTGCGGAACTCGGCAACTCCAGCTCAGACACGATCTTTTCGAGCTTGGTTGGCGAACCAGATCCAGCCCGAATGTCTCAGGCTCGGTAAGAGTACCAGCCCCTATCAAGCTTCGTGGCCTCGGTGAGAGCACCAGCCCGAATGACCCAGGCTCGGTAAGAGTACCAGCCCCTACAGAGCTTCGCGGCCTCGGTGATAGCACCAGCCCGAATGACTTAGGCTCGATAAGAGTACGAGTCCCTATCCAGCTTCGCGGCCTCGGTGAGAGCACCAGCTCGAATGACTCAGGCTCGGTAAGAGTACCAGCCCCTATAGAGCTTCGCGGCCCCGGTGATAGCACCAGCCCGAATGACTCATGCTCGGTAAGAGTACCAGCCCTTATCGAGCTTCGCGGCCTCGGTGAGAGCACCAGCCCGAATGACTCAGGCTCAGTAAGAGTACCAGCCCCTACAGAGCTTCGCGGCCCCGGTGATAGCACCATCCCGAATGCCTCAGGCTCGGTAAGAGTACCAGCCCCTATCGAGCTTCGCGGCCTCGGTGAGAGCACCAGCCCGAATGACTCACGCTCGGTAAGAGTACCAGCCCCTACAGAGCTTCGCAGCCCCGGTGATAGCACCAGCCCAAATGACTCATGCTCGGTAAGAATACCAGCCCCTATCGAGCTCCGCGGCCTCGGTGAGAGCACCAGCCCGAATGACTCAGGCTCAGTAAGAGTACCAGCCCCTACAGAGCTTCGCGACCCCGGTGATAGCACCATCCCGAATGCCTTAGGCTCGGTAAGAGTACCAGCCCCTATCGAGCTTCGCGGCCTCGGTGAGAGCACCAGCCCGAATGACTCAGGCTCGGTAAGAGTACCAGCCCCTACAGAGCTTCGCGCCCCCGGTAATAGCACCAGCCCGAATGCCTCAGGCTCGGTAAGAGTACCAGCCCCTATAAAGCTTCGCGGCCTCGGTGAGAGCACCAGCCCGAATCTCAGGCTCGCAAGAGTACCAGCCCCTACAGATCTTCGCGGCCACGGTGATAGCACCAGCCTGAATGCCTCAGGCTCGATAAGAGTACCAGCCCCTATTGAGCTTCGCGGCCTCGGTGAGAGCACCAGCCCGAATGACTCAGGCTCGGCAAGAGTACCAGCCCCTGCAGAGCTTCGCGGCCCCGGTGATAGCACCAGCCCAAATGACTCAGGCTCGGTAAGAGTACCAGCCCATATATAATGAGCTCCGACAGGCCTCGGTGACAGCACCAGCCTCCACTCGGATACCTTCGATCATGACAGCTACGATTGTGGCCTCGGTGACAGCACCAGCCTCAGCTCAGGTAGCTTCATGCTTTCGAAAAGGATCAGCTACGACTATGGCCTCGGTGACAGCACCAGCCTCAGTTAGGCCAGTTTCAATCGCAGCTCCAGCAGGCCTCGGTGACAGCACCAGCCTCCGCTTGGATGCCTTCGATTATGACAGCTACGACTGTGGCCTTGGTGACGACGCCAGCCTCAGCTCGGACAGCTTCATGCTTTCGAAAAAGATCAGCTAAGACTGTGGCCTCGGTGACAGCACCAGCCTCAGCTCGGCCAGCTTCAATCGTAGCACCGGCAGGCCCACCAGCCTAAACAACTCAACGGCACCACCAGTTTCCAACTCAACATGCAGAAAGCTCTCTTAACATGGTACTTAGCTCCCGATTTCAAAAAGTTGGGGAACTCCAAGAAGTAAGGAGCTAGGGGGCAATTGTGTGGGGATATCTACACGACACCTAAATTGTCATCCCATCTCACCTCGGTCAGCACCGAGCTCGGTACCTCAGCACCCGAGCTCGGTACCTCAGCACCTGAGCTCGGTAACAGTACCAGCTCAGCTAGACACCTCCATCTCGGCCAGGTACCTCGGCCAGGTACTCCACCTCGACTAAGTACTTCACTTCGGCAGTAGTGCCAAACATTCCATCTCGGCAACAGTGCCAGAATGCTCATTAAAACAAGTACAGCCAGCCATACCTCTATGGAGACTCGACCACGTTACAGAACGTGTTGGGTAATGATGATTGGCATCGGGCAGAGAGCAGTCAGTAGGTGGTTGCGTCTATGTCAAACCACCAGTGTCAGAACCGCCCATACCAGTGATGGGACTCCCCATCACCAAAGTCAGAAGACTCCAGCTATAAATACAAGGAGCAAGCTCCATAACAGGTAAGCAAGAAAAAAACACAATACTCCCCGTGACATTGTTTCTCTTCTTCTCCATCCTTTGTCTAGTGACAGCACTAACTTAGGCATCGGAGGGCCTTGCGCTGACAGCAGCCAGGGTCTTCTGACCTTTTCTTCTCTCTCCTTTACAGGTTCTCCGGCGTGTAATCTTCCCCAAAAGAAGTTCATTATCCATCTAAGTGGGTGTGAGATTTTGTGCACTTACAGGAAGAAAAGTGAAGAGGGTAAGAGCGAAGAACGAACACACTATTATATGTGAAAAATCCTCTAAAATGAGAGGGAAAAACCATGGAGCCTTCCAAACAAATCCGCTATGTAAGTGGGAGATTACAAGCTTCTACTTCTTAAGTTAGTAACTTGAGGAACACCTTCTCATATACAAGAAAACCCCCTTCACTCTCTTGTTGGAAAAGAAAAGAAAACAATCTCTCTCTTTCTGACTCTCAACAAGAGAAACCCACCTCGGTGAATAATGGCTTCTCTTCTTCTCTCAACACAACTCTCTCTCTTGCTTGTCTTGAGAATTGAAATAAACAAAAGAATGGGATTTAAAAATCCCTACACTCACACATGTGTGAAACACACATTTGAACTTAAGTAGAAACCCAACATGGGCCTTCACATGAGGATGGGCCTAAATGACCCAACAAGCCATACATCAAGATGCCAAAGGTGGCTGGGGTGGGGTGAGCGTGGTTTAGGTACTATATGTTTTGGGGGGTGGTGGTTCGTGCAAAGGAAAATTTGAAATCCCCACACCCCAGTGGTGTGCATTTATCAGCTCTCAAACGTACCAGCATAGTTAACCTATCTTATAACAAAAAGTGATGTATTGGTGGGATTGGATAGTGTGTAAAAACATCACTTTAATAGCCACAGTGGAGAATGGCTACTTACCCGAGTAGTAAGGAGTGGTAGTTCTCACTTGGTTGTCTAACGTTCGAACCCTGGGTACGCCACCCCTTTCCATGTGCGCGGGCTCTTTTCCCACTTGAGTGGCTTGCCTTCTTGTGTGTGTGCAAGCTCTCACTTGGGTCCTAGCCTCCTTGACTGGATTACCTAAGAAAAAATAATAATAATAATAATAATAATAATAAGCCACGGTGGTTTACTCCAATGCATACTTGAAACAAGCCTACTTGCCTCTTAACTTCATGTCTAAATCCTCTAAGAGGTCGTTTGTCTACACCTATTTATATAATTTACATATGTAAATGGTGAATATGCGTAATATTTACGATCAGTAATGTTTGTCTACAAGAATTTACGCATCTTGTGTGTAAATCAGATATGTAAATGGTGTGAAAATGAGCCCATTTTCACACCAAGATTTGAACACCTGTTGAGGTGGGAAAAGAGAATACCAAAAGCACATGTGATTTTAAAGAATACCCATTGGAGGCGGATGGTTTGGTTTTGGGTAGTTTTCGTCAAAGAGGTTCTGGGTTCGAAACCCCCCGCTAACGCATTTAGAAAAAAAAAATAATAAAAGATGCATTTCCATCAAAGAGGTTCTGGGTTCGAAATCCCCTTCCAACGCATTTACAAAATAATAATAAAAGATGTATAAAGACTGATGAAACCTATAAATGAAAATCCTCCCTTCATATTATCCCCTTTTATGAAGGTAACCTCTCTATTTCTCTCTATTGCCTTGCAATTAAAAAAAAAAAAAAAAAAAAACTTTCTAAAATCTATCTACTCTGTAGGTTATTCTTTTAGAATTTGATTCTCTATCTTCTCTTCTCCTTTTAGATTTTCTTCCAATATCTTAATGATTTTTCTAAAATTATTTATTATTGTATTACTTTAAAAATATTTAAATATGTATAAATGAATGTAAGAGAAAAGGAAGAATGTATATTATATAGCATTATGGTATCATTAAAAAATAATATATAAATGCAATTTTATCTAACCATAATAAATTTGTGTTACTTTTAATATAATTGAACTTAGCAATAAAATACTCATTTTAAGAACTTTCTATAATTGATTAATATTGGCATAAAGCCAGTGAGATGCATGCGTAAAGTTTTATGCTAATTGAATAATGAATTAAGATAATATTGAACTAAATATTAATTAATAAAAATATTAATAATAATTCTATTTTTCTTAACCATCAGACTATTAACTCTTATTTCCTTAAGCAAACATGTTGGAATGTATTTTTTTAAATATGATCATTGATGGAAATATCTATTTTTGAAAAGTATATTTCATGTTGAAAGACATGTTCTTTTTTAAGGATTTAAAATGCAAATGAAAATTTTGATATAAACCGGACCTTTTTTGTCTCCTTTTCATATCATTATAGTAGAATATAATTTAATGATTAATAAGTATCATTTACAAAATCATTTAATACATATACACATCTCATTGAAACAAATATAAGAAAATGAATCACGTGTAAATGATACGAAAATGGTGTTATTAGACAAACGTTGTAAAAAGAAACACATGTGTAAATGTTACATACTTAAAATTTTAATATTCATCTTTTACATGTGTAAATTGTATTTACATATCCCACGTATAAAAGACAAACGACCCCTAAGTGTCTCATCGGTGTGGAGAATTGAACTCCATAGGGAAGCCCACTAAATCTCTCAAAATGAATTTCCTCCCCTTCAGTGGGATTATTCCAAACTTTACATGTATAAGAGTTGCCCCACTATAGATTGAGCATATGATTAATAACGTGATTAATGTAATCTTATCTATTGTTAATCATATCTATTTATTACATTGTTAGTCATATGCTCAATTAAAAACATCATTAACTCTTAGTGTTTTTTTAGGTAAAGTCATTAACTCTTAGTTTATCATATCTTTCTGCTCTCTCTCTCTCTTCAGCTGTGGGGGTGCCCATGGACGGGCGGCCAGAGCCACTTTGGGCCGGGTTTGGTCTTTGGGTAGTTATACTCTGGCCGGAATGGGTTTGTAGTTTAGGCCCATTCAATAGATGGGCCAAGCATGGATTCAATAGTAGAGAGCCCCAAGCCCGGCTTGGCCCGAATATAATAATGGTTATAGCAAAATGGTAGTGCAGGGATTCAAACACTTGCAGTCTAATACACAAATACACGACTAAACCAGTCAGGCTATTTAAGATTGTCTACTACACAAATATATATTAGAATGATTGGTCCATCCAACCTTCTCTAAGTTTTCCAACCCACATTCAAGATTGAATAAACCCAACCTAATTAACAAAAGCTTGTCCAAAAATCATCTTCATTATGTTCAGTGTTGGGCGAGCCACTTAAATCTTAGTGCCTCGGGTTGAGTGCATTTCCAATCCATATTCAAACTTGGTTCATTTTCACGAATGATGGAATCAATTTAAGTGAAAATAATCAGACCAACAGATTCTGATGTTCTTGTGTTTTGTTAGAGATTGGGGCATGGGTCACGATTTAACTGGAGGTGATACCAAAGGCAAGGCAAGGCAAGGCAAGGCAAGGCCCACTGTGAGGTCTATTCATTGTGAAACGATGGCTAAGTTTAGGATGCAAAAGGGATAGATTTGTGAAGGGGAAAAGCTTAATTTTCTGGCTACAGCGCTAATGGTAGAGACTTGGGTGACCGTGTGGAGGTTGGGTGTACGAGTACTTACCTTTCAAAAAAAAAGACCCTTAATTCCAAGGAGTTTTCATTTTTCATGAGAGAGGACGTGCTGATGGACTAGATGGGTAAATTAGGCACATTTGGGGTCAACTTAGTGAAATATGAAAAGCAAAACTACTGTACCTAAGTTCCAAATTTTGATATAAAGAGGGCATTTAAGTCATTTTCTACCTTCAGTCAACACTTTTAAAATAAAAATAGGCATCCTATTGTAGCCAATATGCAACCTATTGTCTTGCCATATCCATGGTGTGGCCCTTCCATGTCCATAAAAGTTCGTAGCAGTCAATTGGGCCGAAACCGCCCCAATTGAAAGAATCTTCCAAATCTATTGGGCTTAATTGAGAAGATCATTTATCACATGATACACTTTTATTTTCTAAACTTTTCATAATGTGTGAGTGTGATAATATCCATTTTCATCCCATCAGGCAGAGGTCAGCTGAAAAAAAAAGGTCCAGCTTTGATTTGAAATCGGATACCAAATTTAGTCCAATGACCTGACCGCTCACATGTGAGGGGTGAAACCATCATGAGTCCATAGGCAGAAACAGGAGAAGGCAAAGCATGTGAAGGCATTTAGAAGTTAGAACACACTCCCAATCCCAAATGCCTGGCAGCTGAAAATGAAAGTGCAATGAATGGAAAGAACTCAGTAATGTAGAAGATATGCTGCCATCTCTAGTCATTACTACTAGTGTCTTGATGTCTGTAAATGATGATATAGAAATCTGTAAAGAGTCTATAAATGATGATATTGAAAATCTGTAAGGACAGAAGGAAATATAAAAATTACAGATGACCCAAATGAAAGGTAGTTGAGAAGAACAAATGCCAATGCCACGGTTCCAAAGATGATAACCGGGCAAGTAAATTGCTGCTGCAGATGAGAGACTCAGAGGGGAACGTTGCCGCAAGCAGGAAAGGATTACATATAAATATGGTTCAACTTCAACCCCTCAGTCTGCCCTTGTGGTCACCGAAGATGCGTGTGCGGAAGTCAGAGACCATGAGGGGAAGTCCTTTCCGCAGGGGAATAGTCGGCTCCCATCCAAGGAGTTCCTTTGCCTTGGAGATGTCGGGTTTCCTCTTGTGAGGGTCATCCTGCGTGTTGGCTCGGAACACAATCCGGGCATTCGGTTCTATTGTTTCCTGGACCACCTGAGGGATCATAAGAGTAGATTGGTCACTAGGAAATCATGAGAAGGATGCTGCTGATCATTGCCTACTGCATGTAAGGGTAGTTGGTTCATTCAAAGAGTTCCAACCCCAACATTCCACATGCAAGGTATCTTGGTCACTGCATAGTCAAGACTCGAGAGTCTAGGCCTGAAACCATGTAAAATCTGCTTCGATTTTCATTTGGCTATGTAGGCCAAGTTTGATGATTCAAACAGCTGAAATTATGACCATTGTGAATGGAAAATCTCGCAGATTGGAAGGTCCTAGCCATCTAATCTCCAGCCCTCTCTGTGGAGTTTTGATCACTATAGCAGTGTGGTATTTTATTTCCAGACCACATCTTGTTAGCCACAAATTAAGGAGTTGGGATTGTTCCATGAAGAAGAGTTTTGGTGATTAGACGAGGCCTAGCAAGTTAATTAGGTTCTCGAGCAAATTAAGAAGAAGAAAAAAATGCTGACATGCAGTTGAACTGCTCTGTTCTGCATTGGAATGAGCCAAAGGAGCAACTTGCCACATTCTGAAAGACACATGGATCAAGTGTGTGCGTGTACTCTTACATGGGCAAGCTCCAGCATGGTGAACTCCCCAGGGTTTCCGAGATTGAAAGGGCCCACATGTTCACCCTCCATCAGTCGTATCAGACCCTCCACCTGTGCAGCAAATTATGAAAATATCTGACATTAGAAACAGGCAGAGAGGGAGGAAAAAAAAAAAAAGCCTTTTGATGCTTGTTCATTTTTCCATATTTTGCCGAGCGTCATGACTGTTGATCCAGTGGGTCACTATCTAGATGGTATGAATCTAATTGACTAAAATCAGGCATTTTAAACATAATTGTACTAAATAAATATAATTTGGAATGATTCATGACCTAACTTGTGTGAATTTTTATGAGAAATCACTGAAGATGCCAAATTGCGAAACTCATATTGTACAAACCTGGGATTTGAAGATGCTTTGTAACTGATCCCAAGATCCTTGGTACACACCATACCAGTAAGATATTCAAAGTACTCAGATGATAGATGGGAGATTAAAAATCTGGCCCACTCTAATCAGTGCACCATTAGATGATTGGTTTGAACATACAACTCTGTTCCTGAATCTTTGATATGCTCTATTAAACTCAATCTTTGCCCTTATGCTCTGGATAATCCAATAGGAAAAAAAAAAAAAACAACTACAGTGATATCTGATTTTCACCAAAAAATCATATTGCCAAACTAAGTATCACATTGGATTGAGATTTATCTAATGAGACCTGATGGGTACAGTCTACATCCCAGTACTCCCAATTATCATACCTAAGATCTACATGATTTTAAAAGAGGTTTCATGCTCTTGGCATGTTCGAAACATCTTTAACAATTTTCATAGTGGAACCGATTTAAGTTATCTAGACGTCAATCTGGGCAGAGGACATCAAGCAGCCACCCTAAAACTCAAACCGAAACTACCGTAAATTGAAAATTTTGAACTAATGCATTTTTTTTTTTCCAAATGTTTCTTTTAACTTAAAAATAAAAGCAAAACGTTCCCAATATATATAATCGTGAAATGTAACTTCTGTGATTCTAATGTACCATAAACATGTGATAATAGACATTCATACCAGATCAGAAACATATTGGAAACTCCGGGTTTGCTTCCCGTCACCATAAACTGTCAAAGGCTCCTTTCGCAATGCCTACAAGATTGATATGGTTTTCCAAATTATTAGTTATTGTAAAGAGTCCAGATAAATCAGCTGATTCAATGAAGAAAATCTAGAGGCCAAACAATCCTTTTAGTGGGATCTTGCCTCACACATCGAATCAACGAGGCATATCACGTGCACATTTAGTGACTGAACCAATCTACCCATTCTTGTGTATGATGCTGAGGCTATCACAATCAGTACTAGTTTTGGTTAATACAATCAAGATGATGCTGAATAGAAGTCATCAATTCATGACTTACGAGTACATATGGAACTTCTATATACATTAGTTTGACATTATTTATTGTGTTTATTGTAAAGTTGATACGAACCCAAGGAGCACTGATGCTTTCAATGGTCAAAATATGGTAGCCATGAGAATGACTGGGGTACAGGGACATGCTTTCTATGGTCAAAATTGACCAATCTTACCTGGGCAACAAAATTAACAGCAAAGAATTTCAAAATGAATCAGAAAGAAAAGTCTTACCTGGGCAACAAAGTTACTAACAACGCGACCATCATCAATGCACATGCGAGGGCCATACGTGTTAAAGATACGAGCAATCCTCACCTGTTGCAGACCATGAGAATACAATTATGGATATCAAAAGGGAGCCATCATCCTACCAATCAAGCCTCATATTGGTAAAATAAGATAGTAAATCTCTGATTTGTTCTATCCTAAGGCCATGTAGTATACTAACAAAAATAAAAGAAAAGGCTCCAGCTTCCAACCACATCCAAAAGATTGTCTCAATCAAATTACATTAATAGCATAGTAGGTAAGGATGCAAATGGATCTCCGATTTTTCGATTACCAGGAGGTTTTGACCCGCTAAAAACCGGGTCTGAGTCCTTATTTAGGCCCCAATAAATAAATGGTTCCGGGTCCGGCTCCACTTTGGTTCAGACCCGTGGATCCAAGACCCGACATATTATCTCAATTTTCGAAAATTTCTCTTAAAATTTATGTTTTTTTAAATACAAGTCTCCACTAGACCCGGACTCGAATCCGGACCCGTCCCATATATGGTTCTGGTTCCGGAGCAAAAAAACAAGGTCTAAAATAGTTCCGAGTCCGGATCGAGCTCCACATTCTCCTTAATGATTCCGACCCATTTACAACCCTAATAGTAGGCTTGTAGCCAACAGATCTTCAACTGTTTTGCAGATGGGATAGGGAAGCAAGAGTGGGCCACAGTGTATTATGAACGGTCCTGATCGAGAGAGAATAGAAAGGGCAGTTGGTACTTTTTTGTGGGGGGATGGTGATCAGTGAAACGAACCTCAACGTTGGCCCCCCTGTGGTAATCCATGGTCAAGGTCTCTGCCGTACGCTTTCCCTCATCATAGCAGCTTCGGACACCTGTCCAACCAAAACATGTGTATGTCAGATGCACCGGTCCAGGTCAGGCCACAGCTGGGCAGAAGAAGCCTTCCTGTGTCAGTTACTGGTCTCAGATGCCAGAGGTGACTACTAGTACTGGCACTACTTTCTCACACAACACTGCCACTGGACCACATGTGTCAGTTCAGGTAAAATATTAGCCAATATGCCATCTGGACTTTGGACAGACAGAGAGAGAGAGGACAAGCATCCAGTCCACAGTGGAACTCAAATCAAAGAACTGCATGAAATGATCAACCTCACATTTGCATATAGTAAAAGTCTACAAAAGTCTACACGTCTCGGGATTTTTGCCCCGGGACGTGGCACGGCTCTCCATGGGAGACGTTGGATCCAACGGCTCCCATGGAGAGCCGTGCCACTGCATGGGACAAAATCCGAGACAAGTAGCATGGCTCTTACATATATAATATTTTCAAATTTTACTCTTATAAAAGTTGGCCCTACAGTAAAGATTGACTTATTTTGTGATGGGGTAAAAGATTGACTTATTTTGTGATGGGGTAAATTTTTTGTTAGAGTATAATTTAAAATTATTTAATTTATAATTAAAATATTTATTTTGAGTGACTCGGATTTTAACTTTTTAATTAAAGAAGTAAAACTCCACATTAGACCTCACATATAAACTGCTGAAAGGATAGGCAAATTTCACTTTGACAAGATGGTTTCATGAGAAAATTGACCCCCAGTGCCGCAATAATTTCTCATATGAATCCAATGCTCATCAAAGGATCCACACTCCAACCATCATTATAGTAATATATATATATATATATATATTTATAATGGAGAGTGTCCCAGCCTTTCAAATTAAAATAATTCCTAACATAAACCCTGATTGAGTACAGAGATGAATAAATACCAACAAGGCGATGTTTACTTTAGCAGATTTCAAAGATAGAATCCCCTCAAAATTAGAGTCCTACTCAAGTATATGGTTCTATCTATAAATTATAATCCACCGTGGCACGTGTGTATTAAAAAACTTCAAATGGAGTTGCCTTATCATTGACCTAGTGACAAATCAATGTGACTAGCAAAAAAAAAAATGGATCAGGACTCCTCTCCCCACAAACGAAAAGTAAATTCTAAGGACGCAAGTTAGCTCCAAACAAGCGCCCCCGGCGTACACTAGCATGACCCATAGAAATCATATGAAGTCAAAGTCAAGAGACAAATGAGTTTGCGGTTTCATCGCAAGCCGAGTCGGGGGTGAACTTTGATTGTATCCTACGGCTAACATGCACCGTCCGCTAATTCCTCCCACGGCGCACGCTAGCCGATGGCTCTTGTTTTTAAATTCAAATATTTAGAAATAACCTAGTGGTAAAAAAAATCGATAAAAAAATAAATCCAAATCAATAGTTATATAAAACCCATAGTCTGCGGGACTAAATTATTGTTAAGGAATAACTTACCAATGGGATTGACATTGCCCCAGTAAGTCTCAACCTGTGGGTGCTGCAGCGGATCACCATACACCTCACTGGTGCTCGTTAGCAAGAACCTCGCCCCAACCCTCTTAGCCAGGCCCAACATGTTCAATGTCCCCACCACATTCGTCTTGTGCTCCCGCCAACCACCGAATCAAGGACAAAACACATTCAAAACAAACCAAGAACGAAATGGAAAACAGAGAAACTGGGAATCCCGAAAAAACAACAGAGAAAACAGAACTTCTTGGAAAGTTTTATGGATTTCATGGAAAAGGATATGATGGTCTTGACGGGATTGAACTTGTAGTGAACGGGCGAAGCGGGACACGCCAAATGGTAGATCTGGTCGACCTCCAAAAGGATCGGCTCCACCACGTCGTGCCGAATTAGCTCGAACCGCGGATTACCGAAATGGTGGATCAAGTTCTCTTTCCTCCCCGTGAAGAAATTATCGACCACGATCACGCTGTCCCCACGCGCGATCAGACGGTCCACAAGATGGCTCCCTACGAACCCGGCCCCACCCGTGACCACGATCCGAAGACCCTTCCTTTTCAACCCGAGAGGGATCTTACCCGTCGGATTCATAATCGCCGACCCGAACGAGGACCCGTGGTAGGGCTGCAAGGTCCGAGAGGGGATCCGGTATGGGTCCTCGGCGGTGGCCGTGTGGATCGTGCTAATGTACGACGTGGCGGTGGTTTTCGGGACGATGATGAAGAGGAGGGAGGCGACGGCGATCCCGACGAGGACGAAGATGAGGCGCTGCTCGCGGACCAGGTAGCGGGCGGCGCGGGAGACGGAGGAGAGCCAGGGTTTTGGGGGTTTTGGGGTGTAAGCGTGGGAAGGAGTTTGGGAGTCGTGGCCTCTGTAAATCATCTCTGTCCCCATCTTCCCAACGACTTTTTTCACGTGTTTCGAGGAATTTGGTGGTTTTCTGCAAGACCCAGATCGGGAATTCTCCTCCAAAGACTCAGGCTTTTTCTAGATTCTAGATTCTATCCAAACAAGTTGAAGGATTCTTTGGAATTTCTGGGTTTTTGGAGATGGGTTATAGAAAGGGAAGGAAGGAAGGGAAGAAGTCGAAAGCTGCTCTCGAATAGTACTGAAACGTCTGCAGCTGCAGCTTATTTGCAGAGATTTTGGCCGGGAAATGGCCGTCCGGGAGGTTGATTTGCTGTTCTGGAGCTTGTCTGTATATATAACTTTGAGAAGAACCTGCAAAGGGCATAAATACGACACGAGCTTCAGTGAAATGACAAGAATGACCTTGTTGGCTGCACAATGATCTATCGCTTTTTAGTGACTGCGCTTTGAAAAGTTGAAGAGGGCAGTTTGGACATTCAGATGAAAACGCTCCACGGTTTGCAACTACACGAGGCTGCGACTGGAATAGATAGTCGAGATTGGGATCTGGCGTGGGGACCACTGTGATTTTAGACTTAGTCGATTTGTGGGCTGAGGGATTAAACTTGTGACTTGTCAAGTCAAAATTGGGTGACTTGGGCTAACTCGCCAGGTGGTGCGTCTTTTTAATATGCTTCTATCTCGACCAGGTGGGTGATATTGGGGATTGACAGGTCTGCACGAAGTTGGGGTTCCAGGTTTTGGGTGGCGCCCATTAGATAGTGGAGCCACCCATCTGATCAACCGTTTTTTACGGTTAGGTATGGAGGGATGAGTACAGTTTCTTACACTATGTACAATTGAGAAGAAAATGAGTGTTAATGGAAGAAAATAGAGGGAATGTGTAATGGTGAAGAGAGTAGTGGGGCTCACCGCTGTTTTTCATACAACTAAGAGTCAACGCTTTTTTACGGTTTGGTATGAAAAAAAGATATCGATTCCTTAATAGCCAAATGAGATACCGGGCTGGCAGCCGGGTTCAGATGTAGGATTACCAACCAAATGAATAATCCCTTGATCATTGCATTAGATATTCTCTACTTAGCCCTATTAAGTGAGGATTTTGTGTGCTGTGTGTCCGGCACTCTGTGATGGACACAGAATCTTGATAAGCTCATAAAAGAATTTGAAGGGTTTAAAAGACTATCTAAAATTGTAATATAATGAAATTATGGATGGAGTGTTCTAGAATATTTTGGATAGGTGTAGGATTACAGGAGGATTGTGCATAAATTCTTCATCTAGGATAACAAGGAGCATAATCTTATCCATTCATTACATAACGTAGAAATATGAATTGGGGTCTTGGCACTCATTACAACCTGAACAAGGTTTAAGGTGCATGAGTGTGGATAGTGGAAAATGCTGCCTTGGTGTGATTCTTGGTCCAATGAGAAAAAAGATGATTCGGTTGGATTGGGGTCACACTCACATGACATCTGGTATCACTGATTCTTGTATCCTTCCCTACTCGATCTCAAGATCCCCAAAAGTGAATATTTTGCTGATCCCACAATTTATCCATAAGAATTCATGGAGAGAACGAGAATAAATGTGCCCATATCCATCAAAAACTTAATTTTTCTACAAAATAAGAAATTCAAATTTGAGCTTGGTCGACTCACCTAGCTAGATGAGCTATTGAGTTAAGTTAGGCATATCAGACTAAGCTTGGGTTTTTCTCTATTATTTGTTGGCATTAGAATATATAGGAATAGAAAATATAAGGTGCTTAAAAATGATGATTAAAATGTAAGTTTCTATAAATAAACATCAAATAAGTTTTCCTTGTACGAAAATAGAATCAAAAGAAGATGCAAATTTATGCTTAGTTTTGTTGTGATTTAAACTTGACATGAGTTTGAATTCAGTTGAATGAGAGGAACAAACTTTGCTTAAAAAGATCAATTTACATTTTCTTTAATGAAATTCTATCCAATGATAAGTATAATTCAATAATTACGGTAATTGCCAAGGAGTTAATGATAATCAAATTCTATAAAATACTAAAATGATTAACTCTCATATAAAAACTCATATATATATATATATATATGGGATGTGCTTCTGTGAAAGTATCTCTCACCTTACTATAAGAGATATGAGTGGGGGCCCTCACATTTAAGTTGTTGGCATTGGATATGGATGTGAGGGCCCTCACCTTATCTCTCATAGTAAGGTGAGAGCATCTCCCTATACATAGGAGGTGCTCCTGTGAGAGTATCTCTCACTTTAGTGTGCGGGCCCCCATCTTATCTCTCATAGTAAGGTGAGAGCATCTCCCTCTACATGGGAGGTGCTCCAGTGAGAGTATCTCTCACCTTACTATAAGAGATAGGGGTGGGGGCCCTCACATTTAAGTTGTTGGCATTACATATGGATGTGAGGGCTCCTACCTTATCTCTCATAGTAAGGTGAGAGCATCTTCCTATATATGAGAGGTGCTCCTATGAGAGTATCTCTCATCTTACTATATATATATATATATATATATATAGACACACACACACACACAGAGAGAGACCAGGCTATGGGGCCCACTTGGGGTTGGGACCGGGGGTTTTCAAGATCTGGGTGGGACTTATTTGCCTACCAAGTTTTGACTCCATCTGATCATCTTATCATCCTCATTCAGGCCCCACAAATCTAATGATGTATATCCCATTCAAATCAAGTGTGAACCTGAGAGGACGTGTGTACTATAAGGAGGAGGGATTGGTCCACTAAGATGGACCCCTCGGTGGGCCTCATTGTCGGTGCGCAAGTTGTGCATTGGGCACATTGGATACCCCGTGTGTATGCACGCACACATAGGTTGGGCTCTCCAAGGTGAACCATGAGAGAACTTTTTGAGTAGGGTTGCAAAATGGGACGATTTCGAGTGGGAAACATCATACTGGATTCGGACCTAGACCTGTTTCTTCATAATGGTTCCAATTTCGAATCTAGTTTCTAACTCGAAACATGTTTTGTTGGTTCTAGACCCAGTTCCAATAGGACAACCTGGATTCGGTTCGGGAACTGGGTCAAACTAGAGTACCAAAATTTATTTTCATAATTAGTTCTAACTTCTTTTCATATTTCTTGTCTTTTTATTTTTTTATTAAAGGATAAGATTTAACTTATGAAAGTGCATTAAGTCTACTACTTCAGAAATAAACACAAAAATGTCTAATAAAAGTTTATTTGAGCTACAAATTGCAACATTGAAGATTCGTATGTTGGGTCATAGGTCCACGAGTCAAGACTTATAAAGACCCAAAATCAGACTCATTTATCGATCAGAACATAAATTAGGTTTATGTACCCGCATTCTTTTATGAATCAAAACCTAAAACAAGCTCCAAATCTGAGTTTTTTAGAAGTTGGAACTTTCGAATAATGGAAAAATCGGATATCCAATTGCATCCCTATTTTTTATGCTTTCAAGAGTCCATGAAAATCATGAAAACTCACGGGATGGAAAAGTCCCGATGAGATCCAGTGGTATGCAAGATATCATCTCCACTATATCATCCTGATTATTTTAAGGATTTCAATCCCATGATTAGCAGACGTAAAATTTGTGCTGGTGCCACTGAAGTCTCACACACGTGACACGCCAATAAAAGGAACCCGCAGAATATGCAGCCTTTCTATTATTCCATATGGAAATGCGTTTGGTCGAAATGAGATTATAAGTGGCACAGGTTAGTGTAACAAATGTCAATTCTACAACAAATTTTCCATATATATGTAACAAATGTCATTTCAGCAACTCTTCTTCTACACAGTAAAAAAAAAAAAAAAAAAAATTGTCCTCTGTAGGCATATAGCCATTTGATGACCGGTCATAGGTTTCTTGTTTGGGAATTAATGTAAGGCCCTCCTAAGAGGCTCGGCCTTAGCTGGCTGACCCTCATAAAGCCAGCAAAATGGTGATTTTACTTTTTAGGAAAAAGCCCAAGGGTTATAGTGGGATAAAATTTTTGTAGGCCCACCAATTTTAGGGTGGGGAATGGACAATAATACACATGGCCCGACCCTCTTACTTTTCTTTTGTGTGTGTGCATGTGCATGTGTTTCTTACTTTTTTTTACCAAATTTTCAAAACTCCCTTTAATATCATTGGAAAACTTAGTAGTTTTTCACATTGGCATCCTAATAAAAAAAATTTCCATAGCAGTCGTCAAAGCAAAGAGAGCTGCTAACGCCACATTCCAAATTTTCTCTGAGCACATTTCTTCTCTCTACACACCTCATTGTTTCCAAAATACCCCCTCCTCCACCCTCATTTTCTCAGTTCACTCCCCTCCTTCTCCTCTATCTATCTCCCTGTCGCCGCCCTCCGCCAGTTGTCTTGCCTCCTCCTCTCCCTGTCTCTCCGCCTCTCCCTCTCTCCCAGTCTCTCTCCCTCCCTCTCCCAGCCCTCTTTCTCTTTCTTCCTCTCCCTCCTTGCCGCCGCCCTCCTCTCTCTCTCTCCCTCTCCCTATGGCCTTCTCCCTGTCTCTCTCCCCATCTCTCCCTTTCCTCCTCCGGCGGTGCTGTTGAAGGGGACGGTGGTGGCTGGTCTAGGTATTGGGTTAGGGGTGGGTGAGTGTAGAAAGAAATTAATGAGGGAAAAACTTTTGATAGTTGTACTTTTAGGTAATTTTATATAGGGATATATATTGGTCATAAAAAATAGGATATGCTCAAAGAAACTTGGGTTGTGGCATTAGCAACTCCCCAATGTGAATTTCCTAATTCCATCACTAGCCATATATGTGGATTTATTTCAATATATGTATATATAAAGTGATTTTTTTTTTTTTTTTTGTAAGCTCTTAATAGCAAGGGATCACTTCTCTTAGTTATCAGGTCTAGTGCATAGCCTCATATTCAACTCAATTCCAATGCCTCACTTCTTGGATCGGCCAAAACCTAGATAAGTAAGTGTTACATATTCTCATTCCCAATGGCGTGCTTAGAGGAAATTACAAGACATTTTTTTTTCCTTTTCTTTTTTTGTATATGATCCATTTATTTGTTCAATATTTAATTCATTAGAATTCAATGCAATGCATTTTATCAAAGGCTTAAAATTGATAATTTAAAAGATAAGATTCACCATTAGCATCAAATAATTCTTCTCTTGGATAGTAAATCTGATTGATCTACGATCATGTTGCTTGTTGCATTGTATAGATAGTCCCACGCTCTGAAAAAGGGAGGGTTAATGTCACCTTTACACTCTTTGTTGGGCCTACCATGATAATTTTTCCTCCAATCCAAAGGGTTGAGATTACGGAGTTATAGAGGAGAGTGTTACTATTTAAGATGAATCTTCAATAAAGTCATCATTTCTATTTCCAACCTCTTAACCGTCTAAATGTTTAAAGTGGGTAGA
Organism: Camphora micrantha; assembly: GCA_003546025.1. NCBI lineage: Eukaryota > Viridiplantae > Streptophyta > Magnoliopsida > Laurales > Lauraceae > Camphora > Camphora micrantha. Next base: position 45,839,298 of record QPKB01000002.1, read on the forward strand.
GATTTAGCAAAGAAGAGCATTTGGAACACGATTCTACTATCTACCTTTCTGGAGAAGTAGAGGAAATCCTCTTAAAATGAAAGGCCCTATTTCTGGGCTTGTTAAAATAAGCGCTTTTCTTAACTTTTTTTTTTTTTTTTTTTTTTTTTGACTTTGCTTTGGATGGCTATCTTGAAATAAAAGTAGAGATACCAAGCAAAGCCTTTACATTTTAAGTTTGATAGGCAATTGGTTCCCATAAAACCACTATCTAATTTAGTCTATCAACAAAGAAAGTTTCATTTCAATTAGAGTTATCCTCACCATTAGATCAATGATCAGAGTACAATTTTCGTGATTATAAAACAACATGAGACAGTGATTTTAAGTGGTCAGCTTTCGAACTGAGCTCCACGCCACCAAAACAGTGGGGACGCATCTTTCATATAGTCGTCGATGATAAGGTGTGGACATGATTGTTCACCAAATCTGACTTCACCACGATCCACACCATCAGAATAAGGGCCACCATTTGGACAGAGAAGATCAAAGCATAACGACCCAAATTAATGTAGGGTGCATGTCAAGTAGGTGCCCCCTGTTTGGTAGGGGGGGTGGAGAGATTAGGTGCTGCTCACAAAGTCTCCTTTTGAAGGCTCCACTATGGGACCCACCCAAGAGACATGCCCAACAACACACAAGCTTTCAACCCAATTCTCTCCACATTTGTCAATGAAAATTTAAAGAACACACAAGCTTTCAACCCAAGATGGGAGATTTTATCTGCATCATTGTCATAAGTTAGAAAGAAAAAAAAACAAGGAGAAGAAGACGATGATTTAGCTGTTATGATTTCCATGATAAGTGAGGGCATCATTCCTTTCCTTTTCTCCACAAAAAAAAAGTCTACTGATGTCTTTCTCTTTCTTTGCAAGGCAACCACGTAACTAACATATTCATCTTTACAATTTCTAATTGGGATTTCTAGTAGTCCTTCATATGAAAACCATACATGCTACCTACAACTACGTGTCTTTGATTTGGACCAACTTTTCATTTTTTAACCCAACTTGTTCTTTGGCACATATGAAATGAAGTCAAACCTTACCTAGTCTCAGGTCTCCATAGCCTTCATTTAATATTGACTGTTTGGGAACTCTGATTTATTTGAAATAGGGCTTATTCGATTAAATCTATTTGAGATAAAGCTATTTCAATCAAAGTATATTGTAAATAGATCATGTGATAAGATGAATAGTAAATATGTTTCAATTGAAAAAAAAAAAAAAAAAAAAGGTTTTTGGTTAACTTGATATGCAGCAACAAGTTAAATGGGGGTTACACTTGTGCTACAAAAATTATATGAGTCAAGTTGAGAAAAATAATTAAGAGTCGTCTATTTGGTTTAGGACATTAAGCTCCAATTGAAAAAGAATAAAGTGCTCGTAATGCTAATTCAATGAGAAAGGAAAATGGATTTTTTCCAAATATTCTAAGGCACTCAAAACATATGTTTAGATTAGTTTTAAGTCAAGTAGACCCTATTAAATTTCCAATTTGTCCCTAATGAGTTCAAAAAATAGGGCTAGATTCATGTGGGGACCATGACCGGATTCAAATCCAACACAAAGAAATCTAGCCTCAAGCAAGTCTCGTCCATATATGGTCCTCAAGAGCATATGCGCAGTTCTAAGTCTAAACTAGATGTGAGAACTAGGCAACAAATAAAATGTAACTATCTAAGAATTAATTCCCGAGTTTCCTTCCTTCATGAGCAAACATTCTTCTAGAAATATTGTTTTCTGGAAATATGTTTTATTTTGCTTGAAAGGAATATTCTATATTAACAAATTCTAGATGGAAGCTGGTGAGGTGTAAAATCTTCATATTTTCATTAGTTTGAAAATCATTTTATGGAAGAGATGAAGAGAAAATAGACCTCAGGAATTCACCGGTTCATTTTCATCCAACTCCTTGTCATCTCATCAAGGCCAAACAATGACCGGCCATGTCCATTTGATGAGAGGAAGGATGAGGACGCATGCAGACAACCACTGCCAAAAATGAAGAAAGACACGTGCAAATGGTAAGATCATGCATCCTTTCAATTGAATGGACCTTTCTTGCAAATTAAGTGGTGGGATCAAAATCAATCACTGGATAGATATAGTGACATTGGGCCAAATTTCATTCGTCAAATTCACCATTTGTATGCCGAGAGGAAGATTTAAAGTTGAATTTTTTTATTATTTTTTATTATTATTATTATTATTATTTATTTTTTTGCATTTAGATTAAGATAGAGGTAGCTTGTGCATAGCTTGAGATTTGATTTTTGGAATTTAGTTTAGCATTGGAGATTGAAATTTATTAATAACTTTTATAATTAAGATATTCATAATGGAGAGATAAGGATTACATATTTATTTTTAACATTTATTTAGACTTCCTTATCTCTCAAAATAAGATGAGAGCATTTCTCATAGGAGCATCTCCCTTACTCTTATAGCGTATTTTATTCAGCTGATTTATAAAATCTCACTTTTTATTTTTATATGTAGTCCACTCTCTTATCTCTAATCTAAACCTTTCGGCCCTCGCAAAACTCCTCATCTTTTGGCATTAACCATAATATGAACTATGCTCACAGGTGGATTGAATATCATGAAATATAAAAATTAATAAGTCTTTAAATTTAAGTTCCCTAAATCAGTGGCTCTAATGATCTAACTGAGATTATATTTTCCCAAAATCATATCAACAATTAGATCATTAAGTTTGAGACCTACCAGTGTGTTAAGATCGATTGGAAATATATTGGACAGTTTTTGATGCCCCTATCAAGAAAAGTAGCCAAGGATTTATGCATGTTGATATATAGTAAAGCTTATGTTGTTCCCAAAGGACGTTGTCTTAATTTTCTCTGATGCTGCTTTTAGAGCAACCGATGGGAGAGCTTCTTACGTCTTATTGATGACTCTAATGGCGTCTATTGTTTGTTTAGGTGCTTCCCAAGGTTCAAAGGTGTTCTCTTCTAAGGAGGTCGGAGAAAGGCGATAGATCCTCTATGCTCTATCAAAAGCTCAGGATAATGGCTTATCTAAAGTTAGGTAGCGTTTGGTTCGCTGTAATGAAGGTCGGAATGAAATGGTCATTCCGTTGGAATGACCATTACAGCGTTTGGTTCGCCCAAAAGTAGCGGAATGACCATTACCTCCGGAATCCCATTCCTTTATATGAGGGAATCGTCATTCCATTGTGGAGGGGAAGGAATGGCCATTCCATTCCTTCCCCACTTTTTCATGAGACCAAAATACCCTTGCTTGATATCTATCTATCTTTCCATTATAAAAGAGGCAATGTTGCCTGGTTTTTCACCACACCACTGTGGGACCCACCCAAAATATTATAATAAAATATAATCATATATTATTATTATATTATAATAATAATAATATAATATTAAAATATTATGATCTATCTATCTCATACAAACTTTTTCACTACACCATTGTGGGGCCCACCCCCAAATATTATAATATAATATAATAATATATTATTTTGAGAAATTGAAAAAATTTTCACTACACCTTTGTGGGGCCCACCCCAAAATATTATAATAAAATACAATCAAATATTATTATTATATTATAATAATAATAATATAATATTAAAATATTATAATCTATCTATCTCATACAAACTTTTTCACAACACCATTGTGGGGCCCACCCCCAAATATTATAATATAGTATAATAACATTATTTTGAGAAATTGAAAAATTTTTCACTACACCTTTGTGGGGCCCACCCCAAAATATTATAATAAAATATAATCATATATTATTATTATATTATAATAATAATAATATAATATTAAAATATTATGATCTATCTATCTTATACAAACTTTTTCACTACACCATTGTGGGGCCCACCCCCAAATATTATAATATAATATAATAGCATTATTTTGAGAAATTAAAAAAAAAAATACTACAACCTTTGTGGGCCCACCCCAAATATTATAATAAAATATAATCATATATTATTATTATATTATATAATAATATTAAAATATTATGATCTATATATCTCATACAAACTTTTTCACTACACCATTGTGGGGCCCACCCCCAAATATTATAATATAATATAATAGCATTATTTTGAGAAATTAAAAAAAAATACTACACCTTTGTGGGGCCCACCCCAAAATATTATAATAAAATATAATCATATATTATTATTATATTATAATAATAATATTAAAATATTATGATCTATATATCTCATACAAACTTTTTCACTACACCATTGTGGGGCCCACCTCCAAATATTATAATGTAATATAATAATATATTATTTTGAGAATGTAATATGACAGGAGAATCTAACAAGGGTATTTTGGTCAATCTTATGTAAATTTGATTCCATTCTAGGCATCATTCCAGCGTACCAAACGCAAGAATAGGAATCAGAATTCTATTACTGAGTTAATTCCTCAGCGTACCAAACACTGGAATGGAAATGACTATTCCTGCCTCATTCCATTCCAGACTCACTCTGATCTTCATTCCATTCCTGCCTACAACCATTCCAGCGAACCAAACGCTACCTTAGTGTTTTATTAGATTCAAACGAGGTGGTAGATGCCTCTAAGGGTAGTGTTGATTGGGCTAACAACCCAATTATTTTAGATATTAATGTCTTTTGCTCTTCCATCATGTCTGTCAATTTTACTTTTATTCCAGTATGTTCAAATGAGGGAGCTCACTTGGCTTATAAGTTGAGTTACTCGTTAAGTCATGACATTTATTGGGGAAGGGATGGTTTTGTTTGAGGGACTGGGGTTTTTTTTTTTTTTTTTTTTTTGGACTCTAGTTTTGCTTGTGTATTTTTTCTTGATTTAATAAAATTCTCTTTACCAAAAAAAAAATAAAAAAATTATAAAGTTCTATCACACCATATCTGCATAATTGACATGAACTCAAGTGAGTTTGATGAGAGAAAGATTTACCTCATGTAAGTGACAAGTGATATATATACCTCTAAGTAGTAGGAACCAGGAAGATATATTATATTGGGGCCAGCTCTCCTAAGCTCAAGCTTAGGATAAAGTAAGGTCAAATATCTGGTGGGGCCAACCTAGGAACCCACATGGGGGGCGGGGGGGGATTTCAAGTACTCCCTAAGATCTTCCTCTCTGCAAAAAATCAGCCCCAATCGTAATTTCTATAATCTCCATATGGGCCCAAAAGTTTAATGGTCAATAGTCTATTCGGATCGATACATAGTCGATCCAACGGTCCAGTAAATTCGGATCTGACCAAAAGTTGGTGGACATGTGCAATTTAGGGGGGGTCATGTGTTTGGTCTATTTGGATAGACCAAAGGTGGGCCCCACAAGCATGAGCTTACGAGATTTTATTTTAAGCTTGAGCTTAGGAGAGCCTTGCTCTATTATATTATATATATATATATATTTATATTCATGCACTTAATATATAAATCCTTATAAATAGGATTGGTATTTGGGCTTGTTTGTCTACACTAAGATACATTGAAATTGAATACATAGGAATTCATGGTGAAATGAACTCTTCCAAAGAATTATTAAATAGATGAGAGGGAACGAATATAAAGTGAAAATGTGGATAGAACATTTACTTTCTTATGTATGGAATTACTTGGGTGATGGGGTATTCATTTCCCATTTTCACTTATTTTATATCCATCAAAGGAGCGGTTATTTGATCCTCATTCTTTTTAATTCACTTTTAATCTTCACTTTTAACTACTGATTGTTTGAAAACCTATATGTATTAAATTCCTATATTATTTCCTAGTGCAAATAAAAAAAAATCCTTTATTCTTATAAAATAAATATGAATATTCAAGGTCCATAAACAAAAACAACCATCAAATAAGCTCCATGTTAGATTTTCGGTTGGCAATTTGACTGGTTTCAAGTCCAAATTGAGTTGTAATTTTATATTTTTAGATATTGACTATAGTAGTGCATCATCTTGAAGATTGATTGAAGAAAATCGAAATAGTTCGAAGTCATACAGTAATGCCGTCAAGCCTTGAGATAGAGACTGAGTTTGCTCGAGCAAGAGCCTTCTTCGGTCGAGTGAGTAATGTATTGTTTCAAGGCTTTGAGATAGAATGCAAGTTTGCTCGAGCAAGAAATCACTTGGGTCGAACCAATTTTGAAATCTTTCACAGGTTAGCGTCAAAACATAAGTTCGGTCGAGCGAGCACAACCCCAAGTCGAGCAAGCGACGCGAAACTCCCCTACGTGATTTGAAAACCTCTTCCTATTTTCTCTCCACTTGAAATTTATATCCTATTCGAATTGAGAAACCCTATGCACGATTTTAGATTTCCTTGAGAGAATCTTGAGAGTTCTACGTTGTGTTGCTGTGGAAGAGTTTGGCGCTGAAGTTCTTTTACTCTTTGATGTTTGAAGCACCTTAAAAGTTGGGTTGCGGTTCAAGCACAGGCGGATTGTGAATGGTAAGTTGCTGGTGAGAAGATCTACATTCCATTAGGTTGTGGTCAACTGGGGGTTGGTTTGTGAGTTCTCTTGTAATTGTTCATATTATAGTGCTTGGTTTACTTTGGACGGGGTGATAGGTCACGTGGTTTTTTCTGCTTGGATTTTCCAAATAAAAATTACTTGTCTTCTCTGTGTGATTGGTTGTTTGCTTGTTTAGTTTAATTTAATTGCATTAAACTGCATAATAGAAATCTAATCGGGACTTATACCCTCCTGCAATCATCTATCACTTCCCTTTATTGAAAAATGAGTCAAGAGAAAATGAAATTTTTAATACCTGGCAATGACTCCAGAAATTCAAATCTTAGGAAAGTAAAGGCCTTATCCATATGGTTACCTTATATCCTTCGCTGGTTCACCCCGCCTCTCATATTATCCACATTTCTTCTCTTTTATAACCCATTGGTGGACGAGCTCATTTGACCATGAACTCCATTATATTCTTAATGCAAACAAAATGGTCCTAGATACAATTAACAAATATGTAGAGCAGTCATAAATAAGGTGTAAGTTGGAAAAGGCTAAAATCTAAAACAAAAGGTCCTACATACAATTAATATTTTTTTTTCATTTTTTATTTTGTATGGAATCTAGGGCCTAGGCCACGCACAACTTCGTCTGTACTCCAACGACAGATGACAAATCCGAGTTGGAAGCGACGTTGACGTTTGACCGTCCACGTTTCACATAAGATGCGTCACGTTTTCTTTTGTTTTCTGTTCAATGTCATAATGTATTGAATATTAATTTATGAACAACAGCCACAAAAATTTGACCTGGGCTCTTTCAATAAAGGTCCCAACGCCCAAATTTTATTTATTATAGAGGATGATTGAATTGGTCAAACATATGAACATGTGTGGTCAACTTAATAAAGGTATAAACTCGTATTTGTCTACTTAGGTTCATGATCACTGCAGTTTGCAGTTTGATTTGATACCTGTTTTCAAAATTAAAAATAAAATCCGATTGAATCACATATCAATCATATTTTCATAATAAAATCAATCTTTCTCTGAAATAAAAATTGCGTGACATATATTCAAACCATCCATTAATTTCTCACTCTATGCATCTATGCATTGGTGCAAATCCCAAATTTCAAGTCAATCAATGAAAGCTGACCATTGGATTGGACACCTTAAAAAAGTGTGGTCAAGCTGTATTTGTCCAATTTTGCAGTGCACCTAACTTTGATCAGACAAGAATTTCATATAGCTGTTGTGAAGTGTAAAAAAAAAAAAAAAAAAAAAAGTTGTAGGGAAGAAAAATGGGATCTCAGTGTTGTTAGACTTCATCCCGAGTTAATCAAGATTAACTCTAATTAATTAAAATTAATACTATTTAATCAAGTTTAATTAAGCTAATGATGGTTAATGATCAAATTAGATGAGATTAGTCTCAAATGATTGATTTAGACTTAATGAAGTGATAATGAATGAGGTTAAGGTTCGTAAATACGAATTATCATATATTTCGTCGAATTTGGTCACTCTTGATATCAATGTGTGTATCTCGAGAAGTACGTTAACTTCCGTAAGGGGTGCGATTCCATTTGACGTGAATTGGATTGAATGAGTCTTCATTTGACTCGAATTAGAAATAAAAGAAGAGGAAAGGGGTGTATTGCAATAGTGGCTTATAAGGTCAATGAACTCAATGAGTTCATTCATTCAACTCAATCACAGCACAAACCCTAGGCTCATTCCTCTCTTCTTCTTCCATTTTTCTCATCAAGCATCAAGATGGGAGCTTGCATGTGTGATTGAAGGGGGTGCTAGCTTCACAACGTCATCTTCTTCACCTTCCCTTTTGGTTTCCTTGGAGTGAAAGCTTGAGAGGAAGTGCAAATCTCTCTTTACAAGAGCTACAAGTAAGTGTTTAGGTGTGTTTGTAGAACTTTCAAGTTGCATGGAGTAGTTAGAGTAGTGTTAGCATAAGTAGGTTATACAAAATCCATCTTTGTGGTTTGGTTTTGGATTTTAGGTGAAAGAGGGTTTCATTTGGGGGTTTTCATCTCAAAAGCAAGCTAAACAAAGGGCTTTGAGTTAATTAACCTTCAACAAAGCAAGTATAAATATTGCTTGTGATTAGATGCTATTTGATATAGTTTTCTATTGATTTTGTTATGACTATGAACTCAGCCCTATTTGTTTGTAAATTTAATTTTGTGTATGGATTGATTGAATGAATTGGAAGATGTTGTTTCAGAGATGGTATTTTAAAAGGGAATACGAGGTTCCATGTATTGTGCACGTTGAGAATGAATGGGAGTGAAATGGCTTCAAAAAGTAGCATCAGGCTGCTATTTTGGAGGCTAAACAGCAAGGGGTCTCGCTATAACGAGCTCTGGGCTCGCTATAGTAAGCTGGCCCGGTGGGCTCAGCAATGGCAACTTCAAAATACCATAACTTTTGAACCGTAGGTCAGATTTTGAACTTCTACATATCGTTAGAAAGCTCTTAGAACATAAAATCTAATGATCTACATATCCTAGTGATTGGAAGACTCAAAGTTGGGTCCAAACAAAGGTGATTCTAATCGAATCAAAAACTCATTTGATGAGTGTAAATAGGTCTATAAATCAATCTATAAACTATTTATAGTGTAATTGAGGTTTATGGACTATAGAAGAAGGATTATTGATGAGTTTGAATCTTATTTCAGTGGTGTGTGTATCTTTCATTTATTACTAACCTTCATGGGTGATAATTAAGGGGACTCTAATGCACATTATATATAATGTGATGTTTATCGAAAATAACACGTGCACTAAATAAATGAGTGTTACACCTAAATAAATGGTTTGAATTATGAATAGTTTTGAATAGAGAAATTAAATTGAATTAAGTTTATTAATTTGATTCGATTTGAGTCTTGAGTCTAGCACTACATAGTAATTTCCTAAACTCGTTATTGAGCTGTAATGAAATGAATTAATGAATAATTAATGAACAATCTTGCTGTAGTAAATAGCCTAGGGTGTTCCGGAACTACGTGGTGATGCTAGTGATCTCTGATCCAGATACTGCTAGATCCCACACATTATGGACTGAAAAGTCACTCAAATGATAAGCTACCTAATAATGATTACTTACTGCAAATCAATGAAATGAATAAATATAAATGAATGAACATGAATGAATGCTTCCTTTTGGAAGAATTGAAATGAAATAACACTATTGTAGTTGCTAATCTAGTTCTTGTTAATATTCGATTCCAATTGTATAAGTTGTTGTATTAGTTAAAATTGTTTAGCATTGATAGTTGATTATAGAGTTGTTTAATTGTTATATTAAACATAATTATTATGAAAAATAGCATGTACTATCATAGCTTGTGTATACATTGTTGAACCGTCGTGTTCACAATATTATTGATAACATTACAAGCCTAGTTGCTTGTGCCGGTTATGAAGAGGCCGCGCCGCCTGCGGAGGAGGCCAATCTGATTCCTCCATGAGGATTGATTGAGTGGACATAAATTGGAGTGCGAGTTGGATTGGAAATATTTTGGAAAAATATTTATAATGAACTTTGGTTGTTGATGTGTTGATAATGGAACTGGAACATTTTAGAAATACTTTTGTTTGATCATTTTGAGATGTAAATAATAGTCACCCGCATTGTATTTGAATATTTAGTGGTTGACTTAGTTAGAGAAATGAAATGTCTATATTGGACTTTACTTTTAAGTAAAAAACTTGTACGATTTTAATAGTTCATCAATGTATATATATATTTCGCAAAATGTACATTTGACAGGTATTGACGTATGGTTATCCCTTGTGGATTCCATTTTAACTTTGGTTAATTCGGAGTTTACGAAGTAAGTATGGAGCAGCGCGACCTGGGGTTGGTTCAGGCTAATAGGATCTTGGGCCCGGGTCATGACAAGTGCATAGTCTATAGATTGCAAAAGTGGGTCATATATTATGCACAAAAAGTAAACTAAGTTATTATTATTTTTCCCCAAAATGGGCCATATTCTTTGAAAAATCTCTCAAGCCTCCCATGATTAGGCAGGATGAGAGTAAATTATTCTTTTTACCAACCAAGGTGTGGGTGAATACTTGAAAAGCCTTACATGGAGTGAATTCAGCTCATGTTGGGGGAGAAGACCACCTACTTGTACATGTATGGAAAATGTCTGCTTGCATGAAAGGGAGAAGACCCAGGGTCAAATACTAGGTGGTTGGAAGGCTGCAACTTGATTGGTTCAAAACTTTAATAAAGTGGACTTTAAATGTATATACTTGATTTTACCTTAGGTGACCAAACCATCCTGTCCATTTTCATTGTCTCAAATCATGGGATCAATTACAAGTTGGCTGTCATGTGATCAAAGATAAATGAGGCTAGTAAATCAAATCATTAAAGCAATGATACAAGAAACTAGACGTGAGACTGCAGAAGGAGGTTTAGTCAAACTTACTACAACCCATGATTCATTTGCCTGCTTATTTGCACTTGAATGATGTGAAAGAAGAGTGGCATTGGCTCCTACAATCGGAAATTTTACTTCTTATTGCATTTGGATGGCTTGGAAGAGAGAAGGAGTAAATGGAAATATGCATGTTGATGTGGATTCCTCTTTTACTCCCATTTCCTCTCCTCTGAATTACTCTCACAATATATAATAATATATTTTTTACTCCATCCTTTTTCAAATAAAACCTTTTATTATTTTTCTTATTTTACACCAACTGTTCAAACTAGGGATGTAAATGGGTACCCGATTCTCCTGCCATCTGTAGGTTTTGACCCGTAAGAAACCATATTTGGAACCTCATTTAGGCCCCAATAAGTAAATGAGCCCGCTTCCAAAACCTTTTTTCAAACCAGGGACCTAAACGGGGCCAGTTCCGGAACCAACTCCGTTCCAACCCAGGGACCCAGGACCTAGGACCTAGTACATTGCAAAAAACATTTTATATAAAATCTTATATGTCATATAAGTTTTGACCTTTCGAGCCCTTCTCCCCAACCAATTCGCAAATGTCGCAGGTGGAGCAGAAGAGCCAGCCTCGTCTTATTTTTGCAAGGGACTTTGATACACCCAGGCTAAGCCATGGCAAATCTCCTTGGAGAGGCAATTGTTGTCAAGGTTGAGTCACAACAGATTGCTGCATGATCCCAGGGCTATGTTGTCATTCTCTCCCCATATAGGGAGGTGCTCCTATGAGAGCATTTCTCACTTTATTATGAAAGATAAGGTGGGGGCCCTCACATCCATATCCAATGCCAACAACTTAAATGTGAGGGGCCCCACCTTATCTCTCATAGTAAGGTGAGAGATGCTCTTATAGGAGCACCTCTAATATCCTATGAAAGCATCTCTTACCTTACTATGAGAGATAAGGTGCATGCCCTCACATCCATATCCAATGCCAACAACTTAAATATAAGGGCCCCGACCTTATCTCTTATAATAAGGTGAGAGATGTTCTCATAGGAGCATCTCGCATATATATAGTACTTATCAGGTATGTGCCTCGTGTATGTAGCATCCCATTGCGCGATGCGTTTTCAAACGTTGGATGAAATCCAACGGCGCCTTTCCAGCTGTTCAGCAAATTTTCAAGTTGTCTCTTGAGAAATTGACTAAATACATTAATATCACATGATATTTTGGAAGTAAATTGGCCAATGAAATGACATGTAGCTTCTCGAGAACGTCCCATCCTTTTCTAACTTTCCAACTTTTTCATTTTCAGAAGTTGTGCAAAGAGAAGATAGAGTGGATCATTCTTGATGGACAGAGTGGATTTTTACAAGAAAATCCTGTTGCGGTCAGTAATTGTAGAGAAAATAGGATCGGATTTTGAAGGGGGCCTTTGTTGTAGATCCTCATGGAAAGTGGGGATTTTGTGTATTTTTCACCACCACCGAAGAAAAAGCCAAGTTTCTAAAATGAACTATAATGCAACACTGTATTGTCGTCGCTGCTGGAGAAGAAAACACAGGGGATCCAAACTTGTGTTACCTTGAAGAAGCAGCAACAATGATAGGTTCTATCAAGTGTCAGCGAAAGGCTCACATCTAGTTTCACTGTTTCAGATGGCCATACCATGTAATGTTTTTACAGGTTACCTATTGGAGGGAAATGTTTTTACAAATTACTTGCTAGAGGAATTGTTGTGAAAGAGTGTAGTAGAATGGGTTGGCTGGTTACAATTTTGTAGCAATTCAAATTATGTTCAATTCTTTTTGGTTAAATGGGTTGATCGGTTTCTTTTTGTTCTGAATGCACTTGAAATTTTTGTCTTTCTATCTATATTTTGTATTCTGAATAGATTGACAGTCACAAAAGTTGTATTTTGAATGCACTTGGAACCTTTTGGTTCTGTTTGCATTTTGTGTTCTAACTGGTTTCTTTTCGGTTCTTAATACATTTATAGGCACAATTATGTGGTGTTTGTTTTGTTAATGCTTCTGGAAAGCTATTTTCAATATCTATAATCCATGTTTAATGATGATCGCATTAGGTCCAATTCAAATTTTACTTGATTGATAAAATTTGTACTTACATAATCTGATGTGATTTCAAAATAATAGGTCGGGACAAATCGCCCATGGATTAGAATACAAAATCCAGTTACAATATGAGCTGATACATAACATAACCCATTCCAACTAACACAATATGGACAAATACATATCAGAATCTATTCAAAAAATACAAAATCCCCTTGCAAATTCATACCCACTCTAATTGATACAATATGAACTGCGATATAACATAACCCATTTAACCCACACAAAATGTATTTAGTAATCACCATTCCACTACATTCTCACAGAAAATCCTCCAACAAAAAACCTGTCACAATATTTTTCTTCCAGCAAGTGACCTATAAAAACATTACATCATGTTAATTATACATAAACCATTATAGCACAAATATAATGTAATTGGACATCAAGTTTTTATTTTACCTTTTCTCATTCATCATCAGAATTATCATTTCCTAAACATATTGAAGGCCTAGCTTCTTCATTTCCTTCTGGTAGATTAATGTCGTGTCAAAGACAATAACATCTTCAAAACGATCATATGAATCCTTAGATATTTTATCCATCCAAAAACAATGTGTCAACTATTTTTCATTGTCAACTTTGTACGCACAACTGAAATCAGAATCTCTTTTTTTAGCTTCTTCAAAATGTCCTATAATCATTTCTGCATCATACTCTTTATTTTCATGCCTAATGTCATGCTCAAAATTTCTAATATCAGTAGCCATGCAACCAATATCTTTGAAACTTCCTGCTTGATTTTTCATTAAAGCTATTGCCGACGTAGTTGGGATATTGACTTCTTTCAACTCCTTCACAAATTTTTTTTTTTAACAGCTATTACTTCTTGATAAGAGGGTAAAAAGTGTCTCTTTCGCGGGGTACCCAAAATATGATCGTGTTCTTCTACAAACTTAACCACCGTCCACTTTCCACCATTCAAATTGAATCTAACCATTGCATGACACCCAACCCTAGTAATTCGACGAGGTTTTTTAGGACCTTCAGAATAAACAGTATTTTTTTTTTTTTTTTGTCATTTTGAACTCTACTTCTTTGTTTGTGACAAACAAAAGCTTTTGAAATCAGTAATTTCTCCTTATATTTTGTTGTGTGGTTTCTCACACTAAAACCAGCGATCTTAGCGAAGTCATTGTAAAACTTTCGACCTTCTTCAATTGTATCAAAAGCCATTCCAACCACGGGTTTCTAGTTATCATCTACATCTGGTTTATGCAATGAAGTTGTTGAGGGTGAAGGGCCCTCATCAATTAACCCTTCTTCAACGCACTCCATTTTTAATATGAAGTTCCAAGCAACCTAAAAACCGCAATAGCACAACTAGAGACAAATACATTTCAAAATTAAAAATTTTGAGTAGCAATGGCCACAATACACCACTCCAAAGAAAATAGTAAAAATGAATCATGAAAAATAAAAGTGTTACAAAAGGCTAAAAAAAAAAAAAAAAGAAAAATAAATGTTGGGAACATCAAAACTGCATTTGAAAAAAGAATCACATACATTAAAAAAAAGTATTAATCGATTCCACAATAAAAGGATTTTTACCAAAATGCACTTGTTGTATATAAAAAACTTAGGGCCAAACACAACGCCAGACCCAAGCACCAGATTCTTTGAAAATTTTACATTAAAGACCCCTACTATTCTCATCCGTCCTTGTTCAAATTCCCTAATAAAAAAACTCGATTTTAGAGCACAACTTGAACTACAAAAATCCCAGAACGTATGGATTTCAAAATCCCAGAACTAACTCAAAGGAAGAAAGAAAAAAAAAAAAAGGTAAGTTAGAGAGCTTTTCTACATTATAATACGTGATTTGAGTAGAAACATTATAATACGTGATTAAAGGGGAAAGTTGATAGGATTTTAAAGGAAGAGGTACCTAAATTCGATTCCAGCGGCATAGTTTTTGCCGAGCTTCTGCGCCTCTTTCTTCTCTGATTTGCAGAAATAGGCTCGAAGCGCCTTCTTGTCCAGCAATTGTGTCACGCTGGAATGCTCTAATCCTAATCCTCTATATGCCGCTCAGTAGTTTGACGGGCCCTTCTCGCTTTGAAAACTCAGGTCTTGGCAGTGATTGAGTGGTTGGATGGTGTCCGGAATCTTTGCAGCAGTCCTTATTTACTCCGATGCCTGCGACTTAGGATGGAAACCTCTGAGATCGGGATCGTCTGCAGCAATAGATTGTTGCGACTCTTCTTTGATTGCAACCGACTTGGATGATCAGGCTTGCAAAAAAATCGAAGAACCTTGTCTTCTCTTCCAATCTGAAAGAGTATGGAGTTGGAGTGAATGCGAGGTTGGCCATCCCTCTTCATCTTCTATTATGATATTGGGTTTACAGCTTGTTACTTGTGAGACGGAGGAAGTCAGAAAGACATTCAAGTTAGAAAAGGACGGGCCGTTCTCGAGAAGCTACATGTCATTTCATTGGCCAATTTACTTCCAAAATATCATTAGATATTAATGTATTTAGTAAATTTCTCATGGGACAACTTAAAAAGTTGCTAAACAACTGGAAAGCCGTTAGATTTCATCCAACGTTTGAAAACGCGCCGCGCAATGGGATACTACTTACACGAGGCGCGTACCTGATAAGTACTATATATAACCGAAACCAATTCTAGAACCTATCTCCTAGTTTTGAGTCGGTTATGGCTCTAGAACTAGTTCCATCCTTTCCTTTAAGGGTGTGTTTGTGCAAAGTTGTGGAAGAGGGAATCCGAGATTCTTTTTTCGCGACTCTGCATTTCCAACGTAGGGATCAGGTGCGAACCTGGGATCCTCTCTAGCAATAAAAAATCACATAAAATTTCAGATTCCGCTCGAGTTTCATTGCTGCACTTAGCAACATTTTGACGCCTTGCCAGGAGTTCGTTTATGTGGAAACTCTAGTTGCACAGACACCTCCAAACGGTTTTGGTTTCAATTCCCATGTGGATCCAAACCGGAACCAGCCCATTGACATCCCCAATTCAAATGCATGTAAAGTAACTTATCTACTCATTTATTTTAATTTACTCATTAGTTTTATATATTTATGATGTGACCCTTACTCCTCTTTTATTCCTCCTCTCCTTTAAATAAACAAACCTATGGACTTTCGTGAGAATTTAAGTTTAAGCTCTTAAAAAACAAGGCAATTAAGAAACTTTAGAAATTATCAAAAGAGTGCCTCATACAAGGTGCGTGTCAAAAAACTTTTTACAAAAATGCCCTTATTTCTGATGTCAGGTGGTGTAGTCGCAATATTATGAGCTGTGTAACCTTGACAGCCTGCATGTGCCTCGAAAGATGAGTTGTGCACTCTCTCCTTCTCTAAAATATCTTTCATAACTAATATCAGCGAACAAGATCAAAGCTCTATTGGGTATCTTTCTCAAATAATTACACATCACATTCCCGTTGATTATTCGCATCTCTATTGCTTCTTTTTGATTCATGTCCCACCCACCATATAAGGAGCCAAGCCATGAAAATAAGAGGAAGTTCGTGTCCAGTAGAAGAGCCAGTAAAGGTGGAGAGCATATATGATTCTGAAGTTTGGAATATTTGCGGGCGGGGGGGGGGGGGGGTGTGGGGGTGGGGTTTGTTTGTGTTGTGTGGCATGCAGTGGCAGTGGCATGCAAGGGAGGTGCGTTTTCTTTTTCCAAAGTAGTGGGTGGGCGAGTGTCGCTCTTGCAGTCGAGTGGTTGAGGTTCTACAAGCATACCTTCATGATTTCTTCGTTCTTTGAGCTCAAGACAATACCAAAGGAGAAACGATGGGGTTCCAATAGGAAAACTAGTGGGGATCAAACAATGAAAGGCCAAGTTACAAACGATTTAGGAGAAAGACAGAATTACATAGCTCACCTTTCAAGGAGTTGGAGGGATTCAAGGTTGCACAGCCCTAGGTGTCATTACCGAGAGCATTTTTGTATTAAAAAAAACCTATATAAAGATGGGAGGTGCTTTAGTGAGAGACACTCTTACCAAGTTGGTGAGAGATGTGTGGAGGCCCTCACATTTAAGTTGAGGATCCTTGCATTTAAGTTGGTGATAGTGGATATGAAAGTGAGGGCCCCCACCCATCTCTCATAAATTTGGTGAGAGTGTCTCTCATAGGAGTACCTCCCAAGATAAAGAAGATTTTATTTTATTTTATACTTATAGGATATTACACTCCCATTGAGTTACCACTTATCCCAAAATTAATTGTTGATGAGGACCATAATTATAACCGCTCATTAGCGAAGGTAGACGTCAACCTCAATACCCGACCTATCAGGCATTAATACCATTTGTCGGATCTTACACCCATTAAGCTACCACTTATTCCAAAACCAATTGGTGATTGGAAACATCACAAAAATGATTTTACGGTGAGGGCGAGAGCTCGATCACAATTATGACTACTCAGGAGCGATGGTGGACGTTGACTTCAACAATACTGACAGTCAATGAATGCATCACTAAAATCTGATGGCATAACTAAAACCTGATTTCACATGGTTTAAGGAGCTGATCCTGTTAGGAATTTTATGTGTTGAATCATTCATTGGTTGGATAAAACTCTAATTCGAACCGAGTTATAATTCTTGTTCTTTTTAGATATGGGCTATGATGTCATCCGAAGACAGAGATTGAAGAATCCTAGACACATTAGATGAAGCATGAAGACTTTTAGACGCAGTAGAAAAGGTTTTAAGAGTCCAATTTGGAAGAATTTCGCATCTTAGACCGAATTTAATTTCCAGCAAGTAGGTTCGCTATACGAGCTTATATTGGAGCCAACGGCAGAGGGCATGCTTGCTATAGTGAGCTGGATTTCCTATCCAGTCTAGACTCCTTTGTGCTGATCCATTTCAAACACTTTTTTAGAGTTCTATTGTAATTCCAAAAGCCTCTTGAACAAATTCTTGTGCTATATATTCATATTATGTCTACCCTAGACCTTACCTCTCTCCTATTAAGGGCATGGGCATGTTTGGCAAGGGTCCGCAATGGGGAATCCTCGCGCATTTTCCATGTTTGGCTCAGAGTTGATTTCAAGAGGAAAGACACTGCAAATCCGCTAAATTAAATATTTCTGCATTTCGACCTCCTCCCTTTGGACGTTGGAAATCCATCGATTCAAAGAAAGGCGGAGCTACAGTGCGAGCCATAGTAAACAACGCTGACTTGAAGGTTAGAGGATTTTGCTTTGGAAACCTACCTTTTTGGTCCCACAATCAAGATCCAAACCGTGATCAATCGCGTTAAAACCATCCAAATCATCTATATGATGAAATATCGGCCGTTGATTCATCATGTATCATGAGAAATAGGCCACAAATCGTGACTGTCGATTTCATATAGTGTATAAAAAATGAGATGAAAAAATGGTCCCATTTTTTTTTATTTTTTATTTTTTGGTTTTTGTGTGCCCCAAAACCATTATCTGAATTATGAATTATTTTTCGAAGGTCTAGAACGACTACTTGATCAAATTTCAACCATTGATCCTTCCAATATCTTAAGATATTTTTAAAAAAGTCTACACTCTAAAAAATAAATTTTTATTTATGTGGGCCTCCTTTGCACGATATGAACCTTTCAAATTCTCTAGATGGCCAAGAACGTCTTTAAGGTGAAAGTTGAGATCTTAATTTTCATGGATTTTGAGAAATCTTAAAAAAACTTACAACCATGGGATCATACATCCTACACATGGTAGGAATCATGTCTCAATACCGAACATAGAACTCTCCATTGAAAATTCTATGTGTTGATTCTTGAGAAATGGAGAGAATCCTCTAAATAGAAGATTCTGCTCTGTTTACGAAACATGCCCTAAAAGATTGAGAATCTTTGAGAGATTTTTTAGAGTTCTGCAACAAGGGTAGTTGTGCTGATTATGAAAGAAGAAGATTTCTTCTTTCTCTATTACTGATTGAAGCACCTTGAGAGGCATCAAGGTGGGTTGAATTTGCATCACTTTGAGAGGCATCAAACTGTGGTTGGTTCAAGTACGGTGAAAGTGAACTGCAAGTAGTCTGCAAGTCCATCACAGTCTTTAGGTTGAGTTGCAACTGAAAAATGTTCTGTGAATCCTTGTAACTTTCTTTATATAGCGATTTGTTTTTCCAGTGGTCTCTACCACCCATGGTTTTTCTCGAGTAGAGTTTTCCATGGCAAAAATCGCGTGTCTCTTTTCTTTTGTGGCCGATTGATTTTTCTGATATTAAATCAATCCATTATAGTAGTTTAGAAGGGGCCAAACTTTCAGATCCGTTCCAGGCCCTGGTAATGGTATCAGTCGGTCATAGGATGTTGTGCCTCAAGGAGATCCTCGCACAAATCAGCTTAAGCTGCGTCTTGGGACATGGTATTCTAAAACGCCAAGATTGCTGCCTCTCATCCTATCTTGGGAAGATCCCTGGAATTTCCTATAATTCTCTCCAGGAATGATTTTGTTATTGCCATCTTCAGACAAAATCATCTATCTGCTGTTTGGGTAAAATCTGTGGAAGATCAAGACCCAATTTCTTCTGCTCATGATTCTCTTATCCTTGGAGCTATCAAAGACTACCTGTCTTTCAGTCCTGACTGATTGTAAAGTTATCCAAGTCTCTATTGACGATCCAAGTCTTTCTCCTTTGAAAAGCAGATTTCAAGCCAGCAAGATATCTCTTCTTTTTGCAAACTCAAAGCTGCTCATTTTAATCAAGAAGCTAGTTCTTGGTGCAAAGTTGCTCATCTTCTGCGATACCTTAATACTATTTTGACGAACTAATGTTAGTTCCTTTTGTTTCTCCTCTTATCTATACTCCTGCTCTCTTAATTTTGTTTAATTTAGTTCCTGTTTCCTGGTGAATAAGCTATTCGTGCTCTCATGGCCTGGAAAAAAGTCCGAATGGTCAAAAAAGTCCAAATGGTCTAAGTGTACGATGTTTCCTCATAGTGGAACTCTACGGCGGAGTCAACCTATTAAAAACTTTAAGTTACCCTGATGCTGAATTTTCAAGACACCTAATCCTTTCCTACAATCCTCGTCCCTTCTCACAAGAAATGATTTTACGTAGAATTATTCAAATTTTCCCTTTTCTTTTCCTTTCCATATGAAAAAACACTACACCCTCAGCAAACAAATAAATGATAGGCAATCAATTAAAGGCCTTTTCATCCCACTGAGAAATCTTCAACATTGGAAGGAAGTGTCATAGACTTTTTATCACAACCCTCAAAGAGTAATGTGTTAATTATTATGCTTTAGAAGAAGCAGGGGTGGACCTAGGCACAACCATGTGGGTGCGGTCGTACCCGTCAAACCATGGTGTGCTTTAAAAAATCCAATAAAAATTAGGACTCTACCCTCAAAATCCATATGAAAATCCTCAGTTTGCCCCGAAATCAAATTACCTACTAATGTTCGCACCCCTCAAACGAAAATCCCGGGTCCGCCACTATTTAGAAGCAAAGGTCAATCAAAAAAAAAAGGAAAAGGTTTTAATTACATTTGATGACTGGATGGAGGCATATATGTGGTGCTAACTGAAGGGAGGTCAGGCCAGCTCTCAGGCTAGACTGTGCCTAGCCCAGATATATAATCTAGGCTCGTTTAATATTTGGGCTGGACTTGGACAAAGTGATAGAATGCACAAAGCCAGTAGCAGCCCAGCCCAAACTAGGAATGCTTGTAATCTGGTGATAATTTTTTGAAAGATTGCTAGAAAGGTTATACAACTTATAATAAGTTCGATCAGCACAGCCCAATTGACTAAATGGGTCGGCTTGGGCCTGACATTTACAGCCAATGTCGGGCTTGGGCAAGACACAGGCCTGTGTTTTAAACTTGAGGCTGGCCTTGACATGCCTCAGACTGGCCCGACCCAGCCCATGAACACGGCCAGTGTTAACTTTGTAATATCAAGCTGGTCAAATAATCCTAGCCCTTCATTTAAGTTATTAAAGTTTAACAACATTACATTGTTTAAAATTATAATTCAAATGGTGATATGTTCCATATAGGGTGAATTGAGATTAGTTCCAATCAAGAGTCTATGTGAGTGTAAATGGGCTGGACTAATCAAAGGTGAGTTCCCAGTGTCAAAGCCCAAAACTGTATTTGTATTTTGTACAGAGGGGTGCTTTCGGAAAATCATCATTTAAATCATTTCACTTTCAATAGAGAGAGAGAGAGAGAGAGAGAGCGAGAGAGAGGGAGCAACAAAAATAGTTGCCTATTACACACTTTTAAGGTGAGGTTCTTTTTCTTTTTTCTTTTTCTTTTTCTTTTTCTTTTTCTTTTTCTTTTTTTTTTCTTTTTTTTTTTTTTTTTTTTTTGTTTTTTGTTTTTTTATACATCTCCTAATTTTTCTAGAATTTAGATATAGGACCGTATAGTTTCAATATTTAGTAATGTATCCATGTTTTGTCATTTTTTAATACATTTTATATCCTAAAACTAGTAATCTTGAGGTTTATGCTGGATTTTTATAAACATAATTTCTTTCCCCTTACAATAATTAAGTAAAAATGGGGATGTCATTATTTACAACAAAAAAAAAAAATACCATTTTTTTCTCCCCAAGTACCACGAGTCTCTCTTAATATCTCCGTCATGCACATAAAGACTAATCATGTGTTTTAAAGCTTTGATCAATCTAATTACAAGTATACATATTGGTTGTCATTTTGATCAGTTTGGATTTAATGAAATGACATCATATTGAGAAAAATTAATTTATATAGGGTTACTCGCTCCCACAAATGTACTATAGCTAGTAACCATCAATAATACAAGCTTTAGAGCAAAAGTCCAATCAGGAATCAAAAAACCATGCGACTCGTAAATTAAATACATAACTGAAAAAAAATTGTCTCCCTTAGAATAAAATTCAATCCATAGAGAAATTGTTTTTATAATTAAACCTATGACTTCTAGAAGAAGTCATTCTCGGACCAACTGGTGATGAAACAGCACAACAACAATTTTACGATATTACCAGGACCTAATACCACTTGTAGAATCTCAGACCCCATTGAGCTACTACTTATCCCAAAACCAACTGGTGATGGGAAATTGCACAATTATGGTTCTATGGTCTGTTGGTTGTGTTAGGAAGGCATTCGAGCATCACTCCACTACGGGTGCACATGAGGATTGTACCATGGACCTAACACTTTTAAAGCTTTCAAAGTATCTCTATTCTAAGTAGAACAAGTAAAGAAAATTGTCTCTATTTTAAGAAAAATGAAAAAAATTAAACCAATCTCAATGTTGGAATGGAAGACGTCAGTGGTCGTTGATTGTGAAGAACTTTACAGATGTACAAGTGGTCATTGGATTATGTATAGGGAAATAAAGAGGATTTAGTGATTGAGAAAGAAAGTGAGGAAGAGAAAGAAAAAGTGGAATAAAAGTAAAAGAAAAAAAGTTACAGGAAGTAAAAATATTTTGGAGATGGCAATTTTGAAATTATGTATGAAAGGATAATAAAGACGGGCAAAAGTGTTAAAATTCCCTAAAATCTGACAATGTTGCTCATTATCATCAAGATTACTTGTTTTACGATATGAGAAGTATCAAAATGCCAAACTAGGGATGTATTGTTAAATACTGAAACCACAAGGGTAGATTTGTGAATCTTAGAAACCTTAGAGGGGTTATATACCAAAAAAAAAAACACTCCCCTTTTCGCTTAAAATATAATTTCATGTTAGTCAGGGGAGGATTTTACTTTTACTTTAAAAGGAAAAAAGAATTTTTATGAAAAAAGTCACCTTAATGTCAAGAAAAGCGAGGGAGGGCCTAATCATTTCATAATAGCAGGAAAGGGCCTTTTACCAACTTTGGTTTTTTTAAATCAAATCCCCCTTCATTTGATGATACCCCGGAATGTTAGTATGACCTTATTTATATAATATTTTGAATGTCTAATTATTAAATAATATAATAAAATTTTAGATTATTTTATGATATCGTGGAATAGAAACCCTCGTGGTTTTTTTTGAAGTGCTTGAGCTCTCCGTCTTTTTTATTTATTTATTTTTTATTTAATGGGTTTTTCCTGTCAAAAACCCCCAAAACAAGGTGAAGGTCGTTTTCAAATTATGTGAAAACATAGGGTTCTTCAATAACAATAAAAAAGACTCCTCTCAGTAAAAAGTAACCAATAAGTGAACTACAACATTCGACGTGGTCGAGAATTCCGAGACCATGAAAGTAGTTCATAAAGATAGTAGCTCTTGACCAACTTTTACCAACCGCCCATCTCCTCCACCACCCACCGATTTAACACCGCCTGCGACTCTGACTTTATAGGAACCTCGTCGTCGAGGGAAAGGAATAGAACTCCATCATGGGGTCCACTCATTGAAAAGTAGAACTTATGAACGGTAGGTTTTTCTATCCACGAATCCATCCTTTTAGGCAGGTTTGTGAGATGGGTACATCCTTGCTACAACTGGGATCTCAAAGTCATTTTCAGTGACAAAGTTATTTTATTAGTTGACCCCAAAGCAAAATTCTCATACGAGTTTGTAGGCGAGGGCTCGATCACAATTATGACTGCTTAAAAATAAAGATAAACATTGACCTCAACAATCCTTCCTTTAAGGACACACTCACCACGAATCACTTGTAGAATCGAACAACCACTTAATCTAAAAACTAATTAGTGATAGAAAATGACACGATAATAATTTTACGATGAGGAAGAGGGCACGACCATAATTATGACCACACAGTAGCAAGGGCAGACGAGAGTGGACGTTGACCTCAATAGAATTGTTTCACACCTTATATATGGCGGGGAAAAAAAATCATGTTCCAGTCCTTGTTAATCTTATAGTGAAATCAACTTTTATTACAGTGGAATCAGGGATACCCTATGCACAGTAAGGGACGTTTTGAGTTTCATGTCACTTATTTTAACTCAAACCCCAAGAGGATCCGGTGTCCCAACTCCAACCTAACAATATAATAATGGAAGATCAAGACCTATCAAGATATGCTTTTCCTAAAACTCTTCCTTTTTAGAAGAAGAAGAAGAAGCAGCAGCAGCAGCAGTGAAGAGAGAGAGAAAGAAGAAGAAGAAGAAGAAGAGGAGATGGCAGAAGAAGGGAGAGGTACCCCACATGGACTGCTTCTAGCTCTAGTGTTGGGAATCGTTGTGGGCAGTCCTTTTCTCATCGGCGACGGTGGGGGGGCCATTTCCGACATCATCACCGGAATATTCGGCCCCGCAGGTCTCCTCCTCCTCCCCGTCATCCTCCTCATCCTCATCCACTTCCTCTCCTCCGACAGAGCCGCCGCCCTCTCCCGCATCTTCTCCCCCACCGAGCGTCAATCCATCCACAGCGTCGGAGGCTCCCCAGTCGGCGTCGCCCTCTTCCTCCTCCTCATCCTCTTCCTTCTCTACCACCGCACCTCCCTCTTCGG
This sequence comes from Camphora micrantha, assembly GCA_003546025.1. Taxonomy (NCBI): domain Eukaryota; kingdom Viridiplantae; phylum Streptophyta; class Magnoliopsida; order Laurales; family Lauraceae; genus Camphora; species Camphora micrantha. The sequence continues at coordinate 45,863,790 of QPKB01000002.1, forward strand.
CCCCGGCGGCGGCGGCTCCGGTGACTAGCCGGGGTTTCATTACATCCATGTAAGTAGCAGAAGGAAAAGCAGACACTGGATTTTGAAGTGAAATTACGAGAATGAGCTTGTACTGATGGCGATGGGAACACTGAGGATGAGGGTATTATGGGTATTATGGGTTTTTCTGCAGTTTCCTGGAAGAAGGGATGTGAAAAGGAAGGGAAAGTTGAAATTCTCATTTCACCTTTTTTTTTTTTTTTTTTTAATTTTTGGATAAAAAAATATACCTGGCTTGGTCTGCTTTTAGCCCTTAAATAGATTGCAGTTTATTATTGAGAGCTTCAATGTATATTATTATAATTTTTTTTTATAAGATCGCATAGTGTTGATATAAATTATTGTGTCGTTCAGTAATTGATTAATTTTTTTGAGTTCGGGATATTATCGGTTGAGTTGTTGGCCCCTTAATTAATTGATTAATCTTTTAATCTTTTTTACAATTCCATATAAACGCTTGAGTTTTTCTTAGAAATAATTAATAAAACCTATTAGATTAATTTGGGTTTATCACCAAAAGAAATACATTGGGATCTTGAGAAATAAAAATAAAAATAGAAAGTAATCAACCGCACTGACTGTGGTTAGGTTACAGAATTTTAGACTTTTCAAAACAAATTTAAGCAATCTCCTTTGACTGCCAGTCAACTAAGTAATAAAAATATCTTAAAAGACTTTCTTTTGGTAAAGGTATCGTCGGGCATTTCACTGTAGTCGAACAAAATGGGAACCCGGCTAAGTGGGGAAATTTTTCAAATAGGGTAATTGTAAAACATAGTCCAAACAATATGGACAATCAAGCAAAACAATTCGTAAAGAGTAAATGAGCGGCGATATCACGCTTTGAGTCTTTCTTTATTGATATTGAAATTTGATATTAGTTTTTATCTTCACTAAGTCTAAGAAGGAGATTTTCTTGATAAAATCATCTCCTCTTGAATTTTATACGCTTTGAAAAGATAATTAAAAAAGTAATTTTTTACTGGAGAAATGCCCTTAGACCCTTAGTTAACCTTTTCTTCTTCAACAAGTTACTCAAACATAAGCTTAGGTCTTTTTTTGTCAGGGATTTTTACAGGAGAAATCCTCTCAAACCATTAGTAGAACAAAAATGATTTTTAAGAGATTTATGGCCCATAGTAGTGCCATGGGCTCTTTTTGGTTTTTTTTTTTTAAGTTTTTCATGAGCAGTGATATCGCTGCTTGTTGCCATGTGATAAAAACTCATCCCGCACCATGGATAGGTCAAGTTTTTCATGCTCATTTCTCTAACGTCTAGCCGCATACTATCCTTGCTCCTTCTTCATTCCTGCTACAACTACCAAATAAAGTCTGATGCAGCCCTTCTTCTCTGGAATAACAATTCAGATCCTTTTGCTATGCAAATTGAAGACGACAACAACATAGCACGTCACCTTCTCCGGCTCTAATTTGCAACACCCACAATGCTACCTTCCCTATCGTTTCCAACGGCAGTGATACCGAGGTCTCCTTTTGCAGGTAGTAGTTCTTCTTATTCGGCAACTGTTATGTAGGCTCGATCCAGCAAAACCAGCTTTTCTCTTCTCTGATTTCTGCAAAGTAGAGACGTGGGCACCCTATTTTCTGAAACTTCTACAGAAGACTTCCAAACAACACTCAGAGATCAAACCCTTTGGAACCTATGATCTGCAATATGGGTCATTCTTTCTCTCCCATATACAATCCCTATTGTTGTTAAGATGTCTGTGAATGTGATGCGAAGATGAATGTAGAGGTAAATCTAATGGTGAAGAAGCTAGATTAAGCATTAACACAGGCTAAGATCCCAAATCAGTTTCTCTTTTAAATTCCAAATCCAATTAATTAATCTATGGCTAATTAAACTAAAACCAGAAAACAAGCAATCAACCACAAGAGAAGGAGACACAAGATCTTTACGTGGAAAACCCTACTTAGGAAAAAACACGGATCTTACCATCTGGACCAACAGACAACCAAGCACTATGGAATAGAAAGTTATAAAAACTCACAGATCCATTTCCTAGTTGCAACTCAACCTAATGACTGTGAAGATCTTACCGACGACTCGCCATACGCTTTCATCGTGCTTGAACCGACCACCTTGATGGCCTCTCCAATGTAAATTTACTTCAGGAGAGTGGATGGAAAGAACTCCAAAGTCTTTAAATCTTCAGCACAACAACTTGATTAACCTTTGGAGAAGAAGATGGATCTCTCAATTGATTCTATGGTTTCGAATTGGAGAGAAGTGTCTCTTGAATGAGAGAGAATGACAATATATAGACTTTGGTTCGTGCGTTGAGTCTTCTAAAACAAGTGGGACTCAAATTAGTTGGATGAAGTAAATGAGGAAGTGGTTTCTGGATTAGAATTCTAATTTCATGCATCGTCTGCTTGAGCGCAGGATGGGATACGCTCGAGTGTGTGAGGTTCTATTTTCAGAAAAATTGCGCTTCGTGTGATCGGCTCAAGCGCCAAAGGAAATAGCTTTAGCGCATGACTTTCTAGTGTCCACTCGAGCAAGTGTGAGCGTCCGCTTGAGCGCCCATAGTGATTTTCCATATTTCTTGAGTTTCTTCTTAGCAATGCAATCTTGGGCAGTCCAAGTAGAAAATATATATATTAAAATAAAAATTCCGATTTTGTCCATCACCCAATAAATTTCCCAATACTAAAAATTCCTTACAAATGGTAACTGCAAAATTGAAATAGTAGTTAGCTTGGCTATAGATAAAGAATGAGGTTAATTGATCATTGTAAGAATGAACTTTCGTGATGATCTTTGAATGTCAAAAGGGTTTTTTTTTTCAAACCCCCGTATGAGCAACTATATCTATACTCTTAGCATGCTATTGTGCATTTGTAGGTAAGCTTTTACACATATGGATGAATGTAAACCACTATGACATTAAAAAGGGGAAAATGACTACACCAACCTCTATAGTATAGTGCATCAAACTCTTTAATGGAGTAAAAAATATGAATAAAATAATCTTCTTCTAGGGGAATTTTTTCGGTATAAACCCCTAAAAAAAGACCTACGGTTATGTTTGACTAACTTATTGAAGAAGAAAACGTAATATAAAGTAAATGTTAAATTAGTTGAAAAAAATGTTATGATTGTAAAGTGATTTAAAGTAGGAGGAGAAGTTAACAACCATTAATCAATTTACATGGGTTTTATGAAGTAGATTTTTTGGCAGGTAAATGAAGTAAAAAGTTTTGGTTGCTGAAAAAATAAAATTAATATTTTTTGGTGGTGAAGACTTTGCTTTCTAAATAGTGACCAAATAAACACCGACAAAGTGAAAAAAATTGACCGTTGGAATTACTTCCTAATAGTTTTTACTTTAACTCTTGAAAACCAAATAATATTTATTCCTATGAGGAAAAGGAATGGAGTAAAATAAATTTGTCAAATCAAGAGCAAAGAAAAGATAAGAGGGTTAAAAATAAAAGACAATAAATGGCATAAAATTACTCTTTTCTAAGTTATTTGTACTTTGGGGAGGGTGGTAACTTGAAAGATGTAGACTTAACAAAAAAGAATTTTGGAGAGAGTAAAAGTGGGTGGGAGAGAAACCTTTATATCACGTCTAAAAACTACTCTCTGTTTTTTTAGTCAAATAAAACTAAAGTAAAATTGTCGCATCAATGATTTTACCCTGCTAATGCTATTCGCATCCAAATGCCACAAAGCAACTTGAGCAGTCACATTATGTACTTTTTTGAACCCTCCTTTACCTCAATGCAAACAAACATGATATATAACCTGACGAGTGTCGTTGGCAGCAAATGCAGCCAAGTGGGTTAAAAGAGGATTTTACCAAAAAAGAACACTTTAGGTAACCAGTGGGCCCAAAAAAACACTTTAACCGACCTTGCACCATATTAGTCATTTTGCCTGAAAATGTATTTTTTTTTTTAGGACTTTCAACTAGCGTCCCTAGGGACCTTAGTTTTATGAAGCTAAAGGTCCATAGGGACCCTGCGGTGGACGAAAAATCTGAACAAAAGAGGCGTTTTCCTCGTGTTTCGCTATCAGGGCTTCCATTTCCTCTGCACCCATTTCTCCCTCAAACAACTGTGGTCTCCTCCAACATCCGCTTCGATTGCTGCTCATGCTCCTCGCCCTCCTACCAACTACGGTCCCTCCACATGTCTTTGTTGAAGGTTTGTTGAAGGTATGATGCCCCCCTTTGGCCTTTTCTGACTGGATTGTCATCTAGGACAAACCCTTATTGCTTCTTTATGCCGTTTGATGTTTTCTCGTAGCAAACATCTACTCTCCACTCTAAAATCGCTTTCTAAAAGGGTCTTCGTCTTCCTTGTGTAACAATACCCCTCATAGCAAGAAAAATGCCCTAAAAATGGCATTTGCCTTTTCTGAAAGACAATGGGCAGAGACAAATGCATGATCTACTTTCTATTTTTTTTTTGTTCTTAATTGCTTGCCAAAGGCAAATGTATGATCTTGTTTATATTGTTTCCGGTTCTAAATCGCTTGCTAAATATAAATGCATGATCTGGTTTATATTGTTTATGGTTCTAAATCGCTTGCTAAATACAAATGCATGATCTGGTTGTCAAAGACAAATGCTCATGTAAATTAGGGATCACATGTGTAGTAAATTAGGGATCACATGTAAATACTCACACTCGGTGCATAGCTGCGTGCACCTTACATAGTTCCCTCATGCGAGGAAGTTCTCAACTCATGTTAGCAGTAAAACTAAAAACAAAATGTAGCTCTACTTAAAATAGATAAAAAAAAAAAATCAACTCCATTTCAAATAATCTAGCAGAACAAACACCTACTATTTTCGAGTAGAACTCTTTCAGCCAAACTTCATTTACAAAGAAGAAGGCTTCATGAATGATGATGATTTAAATGACCATCTTAATAGGAGGTTCATCTCTTTGAAAGCATAAAACTCTTAACACCAAAATGGTCATTATGCTTTCAGGTTTGATTGATTGCAAGAGTTTTTGTCAAGGTTTTTGATCGACCAGAATTTTAAATTTCCATTAGAAATTGTTGGACAAAAAGGTGTTTAATGGGTATGATTAAAAGAAGAGTGTGTCATGGGTGTACTGAGTTGGCTTTTGTTTTTTTCACCTTTGAAATTCTTGAACCATACAGTTCCAAATACTCATGAGAGATTGATTAGCTATCAACATTTGCCAATTTGAAAAATCTCTGAACTAGAATTTTACAAACTCTTCCAATCAAACACACACTTATAAGCTGGAGTAGCTAGGCAGGTGTGAATTGTTTAGGCTTAGAAACTGATTGAAATTGTGGGGTCCATTTAAAAATTGATTTGGTTGTTCCTAGCCCAAGCCAATAGCAGCCAAAACACACCTCACCAACCAGTTTTCCAAATTATCAACCAATGAAGTATTGCTCTCAAATGTCTAAATGATTTTGATTAGTAGGCAAGTGTTAGATCGACACCTCGCATATATAAGTAATCAAAGCATCATCTCTGCTTTTAACGTTAACCCACAACACATTGGTCAACTAAAGAGTTCTACAATCAAACTACATCAGAAGTTAGGACTCTAACACCTATCTATCCAACAAATATTGAAAAGTGAGCTCTCTCTCTCTCTCTCTCTCTCTCTCTCTCTTACACACACTCTTGCATGAGGGGTAATATTTTTACTCTCTTACACACACTCTTGCATGAGGGGTAATATTTTTACCATCACGTGAGAATGATCTTATGTCATCTTTCTATGATCAATCCAACCATTCATGGTCACTAACCACCAAGATTTGACTTAGGTTCCACAATTTTACACCTGTGATGTTCAGGTTCTTGTCTTAGGATGGTATTATTTTTCTTTGTTAAGTAGGAATGAGGTTAATAATTGTTTGGAGGAACTGACACCAAGATCTCACCAACCTAAAAATATACACAAGTCATGTGATGAGTTAGAGATTGTTGAGACTATGACATCTATTTAAGTAATTGAAGAAAGATATACATCGGGTGGTTTGCAGTTGAGGAAGATAATCGCATTAATCACAAGAAAAACCATTTTAAAAAAAGAGAAATTACTTAATAATCTGAAGGAGTAAGGTGGACAAATGAATCTGCAGGCCCATTTCACTTGTTGAACACAACTCAATTCCATCCATCCAAGATGTGGGCCCCACTCCTAATAATCCGATCAATGGACATCACATCTTCTTGTCAGGACTGTTAACAAATTGTAACCTAATAAAAAGTGACCATTATCATAGCTCGAAAATCGCTGGCAATTCTACAATAACTCGAAAAGTGACCATTATCATCAGAATATTTGTGATGGTTTCGTGAGTATAAAACCCATCAGTTTCCTGTTATTCATGGATTGCCCTTTCGTATGCTATTATTTATTGACTTTTTTTCCTACCTAATTTGTAAATAGAAATTACGGTTGACTCAGCGATTTGGAGATTACGGATGGGGTGAGCCATGAGTGTGGACGAACGTCACAATAACTGATATCCCTTATCAGCAGAATGGTACGGATTGTGGTTTCTTTGCTATTGGATACGCAGATCACTGCATACACCGTCGCACGATAAGGTTCACCCAGACTGACACTCCCTACTACCGATAGAAGATTTTGATTGAGATATTCAAGAGAAGCTGGCTTATGAATGCTGACAGGCTTCAACTCCCTAACTTCCAAGCTTTATAGACTTCTGTTTTATTATATGCCAAGGACGTATGAAATTGTTTTGTTGAAATTGATGTGATGAACTGTTATTCTTTTGAATGAAAATGAAATAAAGAACGCATAGTTTAGATGGAATTTATTTGGATGTAATTTTTTTGTTAAAGTTAAAGTTGATGTATGATGTGTGATGAACTTGTTATTTTTTGTGAAAATGATGTAATGAAATTGTTGTTTGGGTTAGGATTTATTTGTTGATGTTGAAGTTGATGTTTGATGTAATGAGGCAATAATTGTAAACTTGTTGTTAATCCACCGTGATTTTACAGAAAGGCTTCCCAGCGTCCCTAACGACTCATAAAGCAGCCTAGATTTCATTCCCAACGTCCCTAGCGACCTATATTAGTTGTAGGTCAGAGTCACTAGGGACCCATTGAACAATATCTATTTTCGTCCCTGCATCCCTTACGACCTATATTAGTTATAGATAAGGGTCCCTAGGGATCCATTTAACAGTATCTATTTCTGTCCCTGCATCCCTTACGACCTATATTAGTTATAGATAAGGGTCCCTAGGGACCTATGTAACAGTATATGTTTCCGTCCCTGCATCCCTTACGACCTATATTAGTGCATAGCCAAAGTAGTTTTTATGGGCAGATAAGGTCTATTCCAACATAACTGCAGAGGGAAATCCAACTTGAATTGAATTTATTCAAGGGAAGAAAATAAAACGAAATGAGGGAAATTATTCATTAACAACCAAGAAGAAGCCAGATGGATCATTACATCTAGAAAAACACAAAATGTCATTGACATGTCATTAAATTTCTTCTGATTACATTGATGTTCGTATGCATAAAGAAGAAACCATAAAAAAACATTTGAAACAAAATATCATTAAATGTGATGACATTTGTTGTTAATATGCATAAACAAAACTCATCAAATTACATGTGACATAAGATATCAAAAAACCAAAAAGCGGTTCCTTTACTGAATAGCGGGAGGATTACAGCAGGTCCCCCGATTGTGTCCCCTCTCTTTACAGTTGGAGCAGGTTACAACCCTTCTAACGTGGTTGCGGTCTTCCACCCAGACCATATTCTTCTTTGGCCGACTCGGCTGCTTACTTGCTAATGGGGAAGAACCCGTTCGCAAGAGCACGACACCCACTGCTTTCTATCACGGGTTGCATGTAAAACCTTGCTGTAGGTCATCTGATATATGAGCCTATGGTCTCAATGCTCACAGTAATCATATGGATCAATATTCCGCTGAATCAACTCCCTCCTCAGATATGATTGCCTCGGACACCATCGTGTCCACTGTTGTGAAGTTTTGCTTGGTGGTTGCATCGTTCAACTCTCTAGTAATCCACTCGTTCGGACTATGAAATTGTTGCTCCTTGTTTGAACTATGTTCTTTCGTGTGTCTTGCAATGGAGGGTATATTCGCAGAGTAATGAACATCCTCGGAACGATCCATACTTGCATCATTGTCCAAAGCCCAAATGATTGGTTCCTCCTCTCTTATCATACCATTCGACGCTGATGGAAAATTGAAATCCCAATCTTCATTCAAGTCGATAGTGGGAAATTCTTTCGTGTATGCCCCGATCACCAACTCTTTTGCTTTGGTTAACCTAATTTCATTGATCAAGGCTTCCTATTGATGTTTATTTCTTTGCCTCTTATGGTTTCTGCATAAAAAAACACATGGATCAATTAACTTTGGATTTATATAAACACAATTATGGATTAAAAATAAATTTCACCATGTACAAACTTAGTTTCTGGGGTTTCTTTGGTAGCATATATGTCTCATTCCTTTCTTGCAACAAACAACAATATATTGTCTCTTGGATAAGTCCTCGAAGTTTTGAACATTCTATTTACATCATTGTCATCATCAATGTCTATCAATGAAAAAAGACTTCCGTTGTAAAGAATGTGCTTTATACATAAGGCTTCCACACTTGCTTCCCAGTTTGATGCTTCAAGTGCTATGTTCACCAGCTCACTATATGTTATGGTTTTAGAAAGATGCCTCATCTTCTGTCTTCCGCCGATATATTGAGGACGTTTGAGATCAGATTGAAAATCACCATCATAATGTAATATTGTTAGGACATCAACATCCGAATGAATATTGCAACATTAAAGCATTTCATATTAGTTGGTTAAATCAGTAATAACAAACATATTTCACTGAACATATCCAATTTGCAAGAGGAACATTTGTTCAATACTACAAGTCCATTTGGAAGTTGACCGGTAAGTAAGGCTATTCGTTGGCAGTGGTACCATTATTTTTTATAACATTGATTCGATTGATCTTGATTTTTTTACAACAACCCCAAGTGGTAATCAAATGAAAATTTTGTTTTCGTATATAATTCTCTACGTTCTTTCTAATCACATAACTTATTTCAAATCATTTTCTTTATGTTATCTACCGGTTTCTCTAAAACCCAAAATTCTAATGTATGCTAACATTTCTTTTGGTCCGTATTATTCTCACATCAATGTCAGTGAAAAATAAAAACATAAAAAACCCTATCAAGGATGTTTGCATGCCAATCTCTATCTTGACTTGAAACATTTGGTTCAAGTCATTAGATGTTGGGTTTGAGATCTACAAATATCAGTCACCTTCAAAATCTTAGATCAATCACACGGTTGTCAGCAATCTGGTTTGTTATTTCCCTTGAAAGGGCCCAATGAGTTTTTTATCAATGGCCATGAAAAAAATACAACATTTTTTCTTATTATCATGACAGAAAACAATAGAAAGTAGATCATGCATTTGTCTCTGCCCATTGTCTTTTAGAAAAGGCAAACGCCATTTTTAGGGCATTTTTCTTGCTATGAGGGGTATTGTTACACAAGGAAGATTAAGACCCTTTTAGAAAGCGATTTTAGAGTGGAGAGTAGATGTTTGCCACGAAGAAACATTAACCAAACCAAAAGGCATGGAGAAGCAATAAGGGTTTGTCCTAGACGACAATCCAGTCAGAAAAGGCCAAAGGGGGGCATCATACCTACGACAAACCTTCGACAAAGACATGTGGGAGGGGACCGCAGTTGGTAGGAGGGCGAGGAGCATGAGCAGCAATCGAAGCGGATGTTGGAGGAGACCACAGTTGTTTGAGGGAGAAATAGGTGTTGAGGAAATGGAAGCCTTGACAGCGAAACACGACAAAAACGCCTCTTTTGTTCAGATTTTCGTCCACCGCAGGTTCCCTAGGGACCCTTAGCTTTATAAAACTAAGGTCCCTAGGAACGCTAGTTGAAAGTCCTAAAAAAAAAAAACACATTTTCAGGCAAAATGACTGATCTAGTGCAAGGTTGGTTAAAGTGTTTTTTTTTTTTTTTTTTTTTTTTTTGGCCCACTGGTTACCTAAAGTGTTATTTTTGGTAAAATCCTCTGGGTTTTAAAATGGTTTGGGTTGACTTGGTGTTGTCTACAGTTCAAGGTTTAACTCATATCCGACCTGTTTTCAAAACTGGATACCACACATAATCCGAGGTAACCCAACTTGATCTGCAAATTCTGCATCCAACAAGGACCGACCCATTTAATCCAACCTGACTTGATCCAATCCAATTTGTCGTAGTTTGGCCCAAGTCCAATCCATTTCAAGTATTAAGTTATATTTGCAAAAACATCAAACCAACAAGCCTTTTAAATCAATTTAGATATGTGGGTAAGCCGGCCTTATCTTACCCATTTTGTTGTGGGTCAGATTTAACCGACCCATGACCAACCCATAAAGGATGCAGGTCAGATTTTGCCACCATTTGCAACTTGGAAGTATATTTGGACTTCATTTGAGAAGGATGCCAATTTGGTCGTGGGGCAGCAACGTGATTAATGGGTAATGTTTGTGGTTTGTTATTTTACAATTTCCCCTGTTTTGATGTGGGGACGGTTTGTTTAAGGCTTTGGGATTGTAAGTATGGTTAAAAATGAAGAACCAAAGATGGATGTTCAAAAATGACCAATAATAACTTCTCTTGTAATCGGAATTGAATCAAAGAGGAGCAGATGAATACTAAGCCGTCACTGTAGTAATTCAATACTAAGGAAAATAAAGGTCTCATCTGCATCTACACCTTATATACTTCGCCCTCTTTTATAATTTTCCGGTGGAGCTCATTTTACCATGAATTTCTGTGTATTTTATGCAAATAACAGGCTCTTAAAAATACACTTAAGATTTTACACTATGTCTCTTTAGTAGCAAACGTTGTGTACACACAGGAAACTTTGTTTCAGTTTTTTTTCCTCTCTAATAGAAACATTGTTTCGTTTATCTATGGTTTTTATGGATTTGAAATGAGTTTAGGGGATTTTAAGACCTAAGTAGGAAAAATTATATCACTTATTTTCTGTATTATCCTCGTCATTGTTCCCTTTTAATCTTAAACTTCTTTTTTGATCATGTATGGCACTAGATGCCAACATTGATAAGAGCCAGTGGTACATTGAAAGGTTCCATGTTGTAGGTTCAAGTCTTATACTCGTTTTCTATTTTTTGTTATTTATTTTGGGTATCCCGTCTAGGTAGCATTGCAAAGGGGCATTTAATTCTCCAATTATCCAGAGGTTCCGAGAGTTTGGAATCTATTTCAGATTTCAATTGAAAAGCATGTCCAAGTCTGAAACCCAATTTATTTCCAAATGATAAGCGGGTCCAGTTTTTGGTCCATACAGGTTCCAACCCGTGGACTTTTGACCCGGCATATGAGTCTTTTGTTTGTTATTTTTATATTTAATCGTAGAGTTAGTAGACTTCATCCACTGTTATAAGTTAAATGATATCCTCATTTTAACCAAATAAAATAAAAATAAAATAAAAAGTGAATAGAAGTCAAAATAGATTTTGGAACTAGATCCTGATCCTCCAATTGAATCCGGTTTCAGGTCTTAACAAAATCGGGTCTGAAACCAACAAAACAAATTCCGAGTCAGAAATGGACACGAAACTAGAACCGCTATTTAAAAATGGCTCTAGGTTCGGTTCCAGTATGGTTTCGACCTAGTCCCGTTTGCTTCCCTAATCCTAGGGGGCTAGGATCCAAAAAAGCTCACACATGTGGGAAGAGTCATAAAATCAATTATTAAAGGGGAAAAAAACAAAAAAAAAAAAAAAAGAAAAAAGAAAAAAAAAGAAGAAAAATGGTCAAACATCTACTTACCTCTGAGGACTTTTGTTGACTCGTTTGCCTTTACCCTACCACCATTTTTGGTTGTTTTGTAATAAACAGAGCATCCTTTAAATTGCATACAAAAAATTGTAATGCAGACCTAATTCTTCTTATATTGATAAAGAGGCTCCATCTTATATTGATACAAGATGACTCGATCCTATGTTGTGCAGCACTCGATGACTAATCATGGGTATTAAACGCCTAGAATCAGTAACAAGAAATTGCAGTTTTCACTTTCCACGCTCCCAATTCAGACTTTCAGATGAAAGTATAACCATCCACTCTAGCAAAAGAAGGTAACATGCAAGTTAAGGGTAGCAACTCAACGAGTAGCTATCCAGTGCACATGGTGTGCATAGAAAGGGCCCCAGTTGGAGATGGGACCAGGGGATGTCTCCATCTTGTTGGGATATACTTGTGTACAAGTATGGACCCCATCTCATCATCCTAGCCCCTTCATCAACGGCCAGCAAGTTGCACCCTTATAATGGTACAGTCCATTCAGATGGGGTGTAAAAAAATTAAAATGGTGTAATTCAAGGGGGTCCTGTGTTTATGGTCAATTCCGATGGGTCATCAAGTGGGCCCCCACTATAAGGTGTGCATGGTTTGATAAAAAAAAAAGGGTGTGCATATACTAACAACTGATCATACCCTTTCATTACTTAATAGCAGGTTACTTAATATCAGGCCCACATAAAACCTAGTTAACATGTGAAACTACACAGAATAAAAAGATCACAAAGGGTTTGTTGCCCTCTCATGTCTCTAACCAGGTGAGTAAGACCTTTGACTTCATAGGAATTCATGGTCAAATAATGAGCTCTATCAAAGGATTATTAAAGAGGTGAAGGGTGAAGGATATAAGGTAGAGATGCATATGAAAGCTTCACTTGATTTGAGTTACTAGAGAGATGTTGGGTATTCATTTCCCATCCCTCTCGATTCATTTTCTACCAAGACCGAAGTTTTTTATGACCCATTTTTGGATTATTCACCTACGTTTCTTTGTTTTTAACCAGTTCCAGATATACAAAGCCTTAAAATTCCTAAGAATTCAATTACATGAAGCAAAAGGTCTAAAGAACGCACAGCAAAAGAATTGAAGAGCTCAAATTCTCAAAATATCAGCTAACATAAAATGGGTGTGTCATGTAAAGGAAAGAAAGAAAGAGAGATATCAAGAGGAAGCACATCCCCAGTCACCAAATGGAGACTGAAGAGGTAATCCAGTTCCAAGTGGAGTAAGTTACTGACGTCTACACAGAAATTCCATTGTATAGGGCCCTGAAGCAAGAGCTGTTACCTCCATAGAGACTGTTCCTCCATACAAATCAAGGTTAGGGCAACCAAAAATAAATAAATTTCTCCATTCCAATTTTTTCCATACAGTACCAATGTAAAAAAATCAACAATAAGTACAGCGGGAAGATTGCAATGCCCCAAAATTAAATCAAATAATACATCTCTTCCTGGATGTATCCAATTATCTGTGCTTCCCAAACTAGCTGATTTGAGGCTGATCTCGTGTATCATTTGTGCACTACATTTTGAGGGTGCTAGAAACAGCAAGGGTGCAATTGAATTACAGGTTTGAAAGGGATCACTAGGGACTAATGAACTTTTGCGCGCCACCAAGATAAGAGAGTAATTTTGATATGGGTTTGTACTTGATCACCTTTAGTTGCATTCTAAAGAACTATATATCTATTCACACAAAAAAGAAAAGATCTACTTTAGTTCACATTCTCAGGTCATTGCATCTCATGAAGCAGCAAGAAAAAAGCACCAATAAAAATCATTCTGGTTATGATCAAAACAGGTATGTGTCAAAATAAACCAAAACCAGTAAAAATCAAAACCAGTGGTTGAGCAAGTGAACCATGATTAATAATTTAAAATTCTTCTTTTATTTATTTTTTATCATTTTTCACTTCACAGCTCAACCAGATGGTCAAAGCAGTTTGGATGGAACTCTGCCTATCCGTCTGTTTTTTAACACTGGTTTACACTTAGTAGCCTCAGGTTTCCAACTTGCCAGTCTTTTCCCATCAAATAGTGCCATGAAAGGTTGAGAGAGAGAGAGAGAGAGAGAGTGACAAACATATTCTAATATACGCATTTTCAGGAACAACCAGACCATTCCTGAGCTTTTAACAGTATGGCCTGTGAAAGTGTGAAGCCCAGCTGGAAGCATAAGAATCAGTTTATAAAACCTGCTCTTTCTGGTTTTGAGGTTTAAAAACCTCCCTATGCCCTACCTGTGTGATGGAAAAGGAAACCATTTGATAAGGGAGATAATGTCTTGAAAGCCTTAAGGTCATGTTTGGCAACCATTTTCGGTTTCTCTAAGGTTGTGGTAAATCCATGTTTGGCAATTATAAATACATGAGGATTTGGGCAAATGTAAATCTTCATTAGTTAGGATTTTCAGATCCGACCACCCCACATAAGATTTGAAAATCCCCACTTAAGTGGATTTGCACACCGAACCATATTTTCTCAGTTGTATGCATCGATACACACTAATATCAATGTGTGGATCCTCAATTATACAAATCTCCAACGAAAAATCCTTGTTCCAGTGATAGTGAAGAATCATCAAATCTTTGGATTCATTGCCTATTACCAAACATGCTCTAAAGAAATTTCAAAATCCTAGCCATCTTAGATAAGTAGGAGGGCTGCCAAATTTCAAATGATCAAATGAAGGCCCTAGCAAATTCTGTGAAGTGTCAACTTAGGTGAGTGCTTTCACGACAAGGGAGTGGATTAATGAGTGTGAAGGGCTTAAATTGATGGTCGGGTACACATGGGGGACATGGGGTAGGGGGCAGGTCAGGCCAATCCAAACTTAGAGATGGCGTCACTGTTCTCGAAGATTTTTTCCTTGCACACATACATACAACATATACACACATTATTGTCATTTCTTTGTATCAAAATGTCACTCTTTTGCTTTTATTATCGGATACATACCATTTCAGTTATTTTTCTCTAGATTTTTTTTTTCTTCTTCAGAATGGAAGTTCACACAACCACAAACTAAGGCAAGAGATATACAAGATCAAATAAACAACACTGCTTCCCCAAATCAACTCATCCAGGTTCTGGCCAACAACATAATGTGGATATTCATTGGTTGGTAATATTGCAAAAGATGAGAAACCAATTACTGTTCAAAAAAGTAAATGCCATAGCAAGACAAACATGAAAATTCTTCCATTTCCAAGAAATGGACATGATGCACGGCAAATATCAGTATAATATTGCATCACTAAATTTAGAAGCCCCATTCCATGATTCTACATACAAGTAGTAGAAAAATAAACATTATAACAGAATCCAATTCAAACATCTCATAACTAAAAGTGCACCTCATTAAGTATTCATGCTGCTCCAAAATTCTGCAGCTTATCACAGTGAGGTGTAGGATAATTTCTCACCCACTGACGCCTTTGCAGTTCCAGATGACAGTAGCGCCCAAGCATATTTCTGTACTCCCTCACAACTTGGTTCTCAAGGTTTGCTCTAGAAGAGCTCCCTGGTGGGAACTGCTGATCAAAAGCAGATGTTTTAACAAAATACTCAACTCCATATTTCTCAGTGACTTTAGGGATCTCAAACGAGTAAGTCTTATGCAGGGAATAGGTAGGCTCAGAGAAAGGCAGAAATACAGCCAAGATGATAAACAAGAAGGGCAGGATTAGTCGTAGTGTCGTTAAATTGAAACGAATGCCATCCACATTTCCTGTTTGAGCACCCATTCCCCTGCTTCTATACACATGTGCATTTCGAAACACTTCTTGCTGTGAACCAAAAAAGAAGGACCTGAAAATCTCATCGGGGTCAATATTCTCATCAAATATGTCTTGTCTAGTCCTCCTCCTCCTCCTCCTCACATTGTACTGCTGGTTATACTCAAACTCTTCAATTAGACCAGTTTGATCATATCGCCTCCTCGATTCTTCATCGCTCAAGCACTTGAAAGCCTTTGAGACCATTTTAAACGCTTCTTCTGAACCCGGGGCGTTGTTTTTATCTGGATGAACCTTAAGAGACAGCTTACGATAAGCTTTCCGGACCTCCTCAACCGTACAGCTCTTCTCAACCCCAAGAATCGCATAGTAATCCTTGTGCCTCTTGATTTCTCGAATCAATTCAACATTCTCATCGGTATAATTCCAAACCCCATTTGCAGAATTGGGGGCTTTCTTGGGACCTATATCTTTTAGAATTTCCTCATCTATAGGCTGTTCCTGTGCTGAAGAGGCAGAGGGGCTAGAATCTAGTCCTTCACACGCCAACAAAAGATCATCAACAGATAAATTACTATCTAGACGCTGTGCAATCTTAATAAATTTCAACGCCCGGTTCTTATCGCCAGATGCAAGAGCCGATTTGGCAATTCCAATGCATCTCAAAGCTTCATCCTTGTTACCATCCATGTTCTCTCTCTCTCTCTCTTAAAACCCAGATCAATCAATCAATCAATCTCCACGAAAAAAAAAAAAACCCACTAATCCAATTAAATGTCATCCGAATCTCAATCACATAAATCTCTCACAATCCCAAACTCCAGCTCAGTTCCAAACACAATACTCTAAGAAAAAACAATAGATGAATTAGGGTTTCAAGAGAATCGATCTAGCAATCTAAGCATACAGATTTGAAGGAATATAAAGGGAAGAAATTTACATACTCTTGAGTATTCTACATCATCATCTACAAACCCTAACACGGAAATGAATCCATAAATCTGAAATCCAGTTAGGGTTTCATCTAATCAGAGAATCCGTAAAGAGGAATTTCACGAAATCAAAAGGAGATCATAACGTACCGACACCAGATGAGAGAAATGAAGAAAAGGTTCTTCAACTTGCGCTAGAATTACAGGGAAGAACTTCTCCAGCTATCTATATATATAGTAGGACCGTGTCGAAAAACAAAAAAGAACCGGTCAGATTTAGTAAACATAAAAAGAGGCCCGACCGGATGTGCAGTGAAAAACTACCAAAAAAGGACCCCTAGTGGCTTAATTGAAACACAAGATACGCGGAAGTGGTTCGTGTGCGGATTTAAAAGTCTGATGATGTGGTTGCATGTAATCTCACATAAATCGCCTGAAATCTCATTTTCTCTATTGATGTCTTCTTCCTCCCATCATCTTCTCCCATAAACCCAATTTATCATAACTCTACTCCATACTTATTTAAGACGCCAAATAAAGTTATAGACTTTGTGAGGGTCTGAAAAGACCTTGGAGACACTCTCCTTCTCTATGCATCTCTTCACCCAAGCAATTAGCTTAAGGCATTCATTCTTTATGCTGAAATTGCCATCAGTCTCATACATGTAGAACCAGCAGTCGAATGGAATAAGCACCACATCCACATACCCAAGCTCTCGCCACCGAAAATGGCTTGTCTTCGAGCTCTCCTTTTAACAGTTTCAAGTAGCCGACGAAATCTTTCTTAGCTACCTCTTGAGCATCTCTCTTGCTCTTCCATATCCATGACCCACACTCATATATATGTGTATAAAAAATAATAACATAGAGTTCTAGTTCATTTTAGTACAGAAAATCAGCAATCGCAGATGATGAATGTCAAAGAAGATGAAGGTTTGATGAATTAGCGATGACGTCGTTGCTAATTCAACAAATCTGCATCTTTTCTGACCTTAATCATCTGCGATTGCTGGTTTTCTGTACCGAAATGAATCAAAACGGAACTCTCCCCCAACATTGAATATTCCCCGTGGATGTTGTTAATCTCGATTAACGAGGCAGGCATAGCATAGTTTGACCTTCTTTCATGCGTTATCTATCATAGAGTCAGAGTTTCATGTTTACTTTTCGAGAAAAGTTCATTAGGGTTTTGATAAATAGTTTATTTATTTCATTATCTTTGTTGTATGATTATTTTTGAGTAGCTAAATCATCAAGGTAAGGATCTTTTGAGGAAGGAGGAAAGAAAATAGCCAGAGAAATGGGGAAAACTATGGGAGGAAGAAGGGAAAAATAGGGGAAATGAGGTTTCAGGCGATTCATATGAGATATTAAGCGACGACGTCGTCACACGTTTAAATCTTTAATAAAAAGAATGAAAGTGGCCACAGAGAACCACTTCCGTGCAATACTAACTAGTTGTCTATTTTTCGGTTAGAGGCCATCTAGGGTCTTTTTTTGATAGTTTCCTCTATTTTTTTTTCAACCATTCTACGAATTTTAATGCAAACAAATAGTCCCTATTTTTATTCTTTTTTTTTTAAGCTGATTCGAGAATGTAGGTTCCAATGTAGAAATTCAAAGCAAAAAACGCTCACAAAATTTTTCAAGTTTGGTAGTAAAAATGCAATTTCTCAAACTGATGGCCCAGACCGCCGAAATCATTGTCGCTCTAATAATGGGCCATGGGGTGCTGTAGATTGCCAATGTGTCAGGCCTAAAACATTTAGGGCAGAATATTAAGTCCGCTTGTTAGGATTTGGCCATTCATCTCATCATCTTCATCATCATCATCTGACATCTATCATAAGAAATATCATTCTTGCATAGAATAGACAGGAATTTATAGGAATTCATGGTCAAATGAATTCTACCAAAAATATTATTAGAGTTGAGGGGCTAAAGATATGAGATGAGGGATAGATATGAGGTAGCAACGTACATGCGGCTTCCGCTTTTCTAGGATTTTAAGTACTAGGGTGTTAGCTGGGTATTCATTTCCAATATTCCCTTTGTCAAATCCCATTAAAGGGAAGGTCATTTCGTAGTCATTTTTGGATATTCACAGTTGATTCTTCATTTTTAACCCTCCTAGAAATAGTCAAATCTATTTCTTAGAATTCCGAAGAATTCAATTACATGAAACAGAGGCCAGGGGGACCAAGAACCAACATTCTCAAAATTAAAATGCCTGTTTGACAATGAAGTGGAATTTACAGAAGGTAAAAGAACAAAAAATCCAATTCATGTACCAGTGAGATCATCTCTACAATATTCAGTGCCAACAATGGCTATATAGTGATGCTCCTACTACCTTAAACAGCAGGAACATCATCTAGTCAATGACCAGACTAGTTTTCATCATCAGAATCAAAGCCGTCTCCGCACAGACTCCAGCACATCTGAAGGACAATTTTCTTTACCAACTGCATCAGATGATGGCTTGATCTTGGGTATGCTCATTGATTTTAGTGGTGGAGTTGATGAATTTATTTCCTTGAGAACAGACCTGACAGTGGCTGCAGCAGCCACATCTGCTACAGCAGATGCAATTTTATCAGTACTACCCAACTGGTCTGCCAATCTTACATGAATATTACTTCTGTTGCTGAGTTTAGAAGGACCGGAACCAGCACTGCGCATCAGGGGCGAACGGTGGCCTGCTGATCTTTGCACGGTGGCAACTGCTTCTGCAACAGTGGTTTTGGTCTTTGCAGCTTCATACTTGTGCATATCATACATGAGCTCCTTTTGAAGCTGCTTGTCAGCGACCAAGATGTCATCTATCTCATTCTTATAGTCCTTGAGGAGAATGCGGAGGCACTCCATTAGGCAACCTGTCAGCGGGCTGTTCTTGCTCTCAAGTAGCCGCTTCAATTCTATGAAAATAGGAATCGCATTCTGAATTAGATTCTTCTTGGCAACCTGAGTGACCACCCTCCCTCTAGCAGCATTGAGAGCTCCGCCACTTTCACCCCCTTCCTCCTCCATTTCTGCAGCATCAGCCGCTGCTGCTGCTGCCCCGCGGTTGGGTTGGATTCGCATCTCTTTGCAGGCAAGAATTTGAAGCGCATCCTGATAAAAGCATGTCAGTTTCGAAAGGCAGAACTCACAAATATATTTTAACACATGGTGGAATGGATGGTTATTCATTCCAGTGTACATTTGGGTCAGTAAAAAATCAGAAATAATTTTGAATGTGGCAATGCTTTTCTAACTTTTCTGCCCCATATCAACGTTGGTAATCAGCACAAAGTGTTACCGTAAAGTTTCATTTTCTGCCTCACTCCACAGAAAGACATGGTGTAAGCAAGGGATAACTGTCATGACCCCGCCCAACTCAGCATGATACTGCACAAGCACGCTTAATTGCGGAGTTCTTGTGGGATCCAGGGCCGCACTGCTTTAAAACAAGTCCTGTTGCCTTAAAACGGGGTTTGACTTATAAGCCCAGGGTCAAGATTTGGATATTTTCCAATGTGGGACACTAGTAGAGACTCTCCGTTCGAAGCCCGTAGTTGAAACGCTACGCTCCATGTTTAAGGGTGCCCCCCGGACGGAGTTCTCACAATAATCAAGCCATACTTCCAAACACTTTTGGTTGAAGGAAATTTTGCTTCAAAAATCTATGAGGAGGGATACTGTTTTCCAAACATTCAGGTTAAAATTGTTATTTGTGATTGGCATCAAAATGACACTGGTGGAGAAATAAATATACCTGCAGTACAGACTGTCCGGTGATGTCGTTGAGATCGAGCAAACCGTCAGATGCAGCTGCCAAGATCTCTGCACAAACCTTTGCAGAAGTGGCAAGAAGGTGCTCAGGTGCCATTTCTTTCAATAATGAAACATAAATGTGCATCCGTTGTGAACGTGATTGTCCATCATTGCCTCTATAACCAAAAAAGAAAAAAGAAAAGCATCTGCATAAGGAAAGGTAGATTTGCTAATGAGAACTCTGAATCTGCATTGCACCTACCTGATCGAAAAAAGTTGGCGGCCATTTTGCAAACCCTGAGACTCACTGTGCCCCGCATGGGCATGGCAATCATTCAGAACGAAAATGGCTTCCACAAAGCTGTTATATGCAAGAAGTGGCGCCTTGGCTGAGACACCAGTGCATAGACACAAATCAGACAACTGAGCTCACTTCAATATAAAAACTATTTTGTGAAATGCTATCCTAATTCCGAATACCTAATAGCCAAACACCCACCACGTGTTTCACTGAACAAAGTCAGTGCATAAAAATCTTTCTTGGCCTTTTGGCTAAGATCAAGTGTAAAGAGAGTGAACATATTCACCCATTCTATCATTCAATAGGTAGCACCTCAAGGATTCACTATTTTGTATACATCTCAGTGAATAGATTATCTAATAGACTACTATGTGCAACTGTCTACAAAATAATGTCATTGTCTAACAGCTAACAGCAGTCTTTTGACATGATTTTTGGACTATGATCAGTCCAACGAACATGTCATCAACTAAACTGTCTTGACTCTTGATGCATATACAAGTGCATCAATTCAGAATTAGAGGTGAGGCACATTATATATTTAGGCTTTAGAAATTATCAAGATTTTTTCCTTCCTCAATTAGAGGTCCAAAAGTCCCACAACTTTGACAAACTTTTCTCTTTGACAATCCTCATAAATTTTGAATAGCTGAAAGTGTTCATAAAGAGGCATGTAATCACAAGTTAATGGCCATATAATTGATACAATTTTGCATTTCCCATATCCAAGAGCTGTACCATCCTTTAAATGGTGTAGATGGACACAACATCATCCAGTTGATACTGAACAATGTGAACATAGTTTACTCACATTTCTGAACATTAGATAAACCTTCTGTTCATGATGTTATTAATGATGCATGAGCAACTTACCCTTTAATATGCTCCCAAAGAGGAAATCTGCCAGTTGTCTGATCTTCTCAGATTCATCAACGAGAGACAAGAGAAACCGAAGGAACAACACGCCTCTCCATTTTACATAGTCCCTCTGGATAAGAAAAGTGCCGTTTCAAAGTTGAATGACAACAAGCACACATGTAGGAGAAAATAGCTTTTAATCACATAGCCTTCTCCATTGGAAATTAGAAATGCATAACCAGATGCTTCTGTGTGCATAGGGCCCTTATATTGTACTGCATCAATGCTGATACCAGCAGTAAATGAGCACATAGGATTATTTGTTTAAGTACAGGTTAAATATTTTTAATAGATATATTATTTTCTCCACTAGTGGCAACATTGTCAGGGACTCAGGGTATTGACCACATTTAGATGCACATAGAAAGCAGAAAGGCAAGCAGATAGGACTCTTTTATGCCCAAGAAATCAATATTCATGCACTTCAGGAAGGACATAAGTGTCAGGAACTTGGGATATGGATCTGGGGCGGAAAGGGTGGAACTATCCTGTACAATGCAGTTTTTGTTATCCACACCACCCAAAAATTTGCACAGTGGAGCTAATAAAATTTGCTTGCCCAAAATAACCATGTTGCCTGTGGTATGGATACATCCAAACACAATACTAAAGGATAAGATGGGATGCGAGTTATCAGTACAGCTATACATGCCCGAAAGCCTGGCAATGTACAGTAAAACCCCAATCTTCATATCTGAAACATGACATTTTATATTTTTAAATATGTTACAATTTCAAGTAATTTGTAAATGAACAGAAACAGACCTGTAATAACCTAGATAGGAGGATAAATGTCTGCCTTCTCACAACTTCACATGGGTCACGCAGAGAATTGGTGATCCTTGGAATATAACTACGAGTACAACCAATAGCTAGAGTTGGTTAAATTGAGAAAGCAAAACGCATTTGTGACATAAGATTCTTACCAGTCAATTAAAGCAGTGTATCTAACACAAAAATCTGCCATCAACACCACAATATTGTTGCGAAGGGCTGCACAATCACTCTTTTCAAGCTCCTGAAAACCACTAACAAGTTGGTCACAGTAACTCAGGTCCAGGATTTCTTCAAGAATTTCAAGTTCACAGCCCATACCTGCACAAATAAGGGGATATAACGCTTTGCTAACTTTCCATCTGCGAGGCAAATCTTTCCCATTGTTAGCCAGGATTGGATGTACAATGAAGGGGCAACCTGTTTCAAAGAAACAGAAACGTTGGCTAGTTCTTTTGGCTTGGATTTAGAACTTCCAGATGTGATTATGGTGTGTAGCAATGGGATAGTGCCCTTCAAATCCACAGAAGGGCAAACCAGAACCAAGCACCCAACAGTGAAAACTGCAGTCACTGCTTTTGACAACAACTTAGATACCAGTGCTTCCCTTTTCCCCTTCTGACTAATATTTCGAGGTGGTGTAAAGAAGGTATCACATTTGCTAGATTCAGAGACTTCCAGTAAGTAGTTATCAAGGACACTCAAAGCTTTAGAGAGTAACTGATTGACCCATTTCGATACAAGATTATCACCCTCCTCAGTGTTCAAAGCCTTTCGCTTGCATATGGCTCTAAGTGCTTTTATGTGAGCATTAACCTGTTGTGATATATATAAAAAAAAAAAAAAAAAAAAAAAAAAAAAAAAAAAAGAGAAGAAGAAAAGGGAACTGCCTCAACTTCTAAGTCATAAATCACAAAGAATAAAACAAAGGCAAGAGGAAGTGTTATCAGTGTGGAAATTTTGCAATAAAAATATTGTTTTTCAGAACTAGCATTTTATACATGTTAGTTGTAAGTCTTTCACAAACATTGTCATACATTGTGGATCAATGAGGAGTTCTTATATGCTCAAGTCGTAGGTGTTTAATTGGTGTGTTTACAGTTCTAATTTTCTTCCACAGTAATAGCCTTTGTCCTCAATCTCAGCAGGCGCCACATTTGTCAACACCAAATCCAACAAAAGAATTGTGACAGAACTAAATGCAGAAGAGAAAGTACTGCTAGTTCTGTTATAGTCTCAATCATTGGTCAAAATATCACAAAACCCAACTTAGGAAAGGTCCAGATGTGTTGGATTCACTCAGATCTCATTTAGTATCTAAATGGACAGTATTCTCAAATATGATTCGAAATTTTGCAATAACATTTGAAAACTTAAACCTGGTTTGACCAAGTCAATTTACCTTGACAGGTATTAAATCTAAGGTTTCAATTGGTCCAAATGAGAAAAAAACAAATACCTCTGTCGAGTGCATACTAAACTCCTCAATCCTTTTAAGCAAGTTGTGGGCCAAATCTGCTGCAGGTTCTGGGGGCAGCTCCACCGAAACATTGGAAATAGTCTGCAGTAGGAAAACGCGGTCTCCTGCCCAAGAAAATGAATTGGATTCAACACTATCTTCCCCGGCCATCTCAATATCGACAACGGGGCTGCATACTTCTTTCTCTGGCTTGGTCTTGTCAAGGAGCTGCCAGTGATGGTGGAGGAACTTCCATCCAACTGCTTTTGGCAAGAAGGATGAAACCTCAGAAAGAAGAAACCAAGCACCTGCAGGAGCAGTCCACTTCTCTATTGCCATGGAATGACTCAACCACAAAGATTCAGATGTTTGTATGATGTTCTGCAGTGAGAGAGCAATTTTGAGCTTGAGTTGCTTCTTCTTGCCAAGACTTGTGCAGATTTTCTTCACATATGGCGCAACCTCTCCATCACAAATCTCCTTAAGCAAAATCAATACACTTTTGGGAATGACAGACTCCAATTCTCGTTGAAAGGTTTCTTCTACATCCATCTGATCCATCTGTGAATGGCCGGCAGTATTACTGCATGAATCCACACTACTACTTCTAGATACCTGCTCTAACACCAATTCTTGGAACAAGTTCTCACATTCCACTTGTATGCTTGTTTCGTTGTCAATGATCAACCGCGGAACAGCATGGAGCCACTCTGTAGTCACTTTACTGTCAGGAAATTTCCTAAATACCTACAAAAGCAGTACAAAGTCCAACAAGAAGACAAGTGTTACAGGTGCAAAAACAATAGATATAGGACCAGTGACTCCATGCCTCAGGAAAATAAGTCCTTCGGAAAGCAAAAACAGAAATGGTTTCCATCTTATAAGAAGAAAGCCTTCTAGTGACAACTGTTAGCTGCACTCAACATAGTCACATCCATAATGCAGAGAAAGTGTCAGCATAGGCTACAAGGAGTGAACAAATCCATATCCAGCATAGAAATAACCCCTGGCCAAATTACTTCAAGTCATTAAAAAAAAAAAAGAAGAAAAAGAAGATCCTCTTCCTGATCAATAACGAAGGTGATAATTCATGAAGAAAAAGACAGATGATCATCATCAACACCAATGCCCTCACCAAGTATCTGATGTCCTCTTAAAGTATAAGGTTTGGCAAAGTTTTAAAGCCAACTACCTATCTGATGCAAATTTCTACTCCTTCACCTGTGCTGGAACAGCACACGAAGGAGAATTAACACATGGCAGAGTCGGAAAATTAGAGACACATTTGCTCTTGTGGATCACCATATCCACCGGTGGACCACCTTCTCATGTGTACATACGAACGTTGTAATATTATTATGTTGTGGAAATCTTTGTTGACTAGATGATGAGAAGGATGATTTCCTGTTAGCAGAGCATCAGCAGTCATTGTACACTAATAGTATGTGAAATCCTTGATTACAGCATATAGTAATTATAAAAGAGGATAGCACCTAACAATGAGGGAACCACACTTGCATTTTCATTCCTTTTCTCTCTATTCTCTCTCTATTTTTCTGAGGTTAATAGAGTTGAAAAGAGATATTCATCATAATGTGGTTTTGATAACCACATTGCCCCCAACAAATTATTGGAAAGTATTTTCATTGCCTCTACTAATGCCTCGAGGTTTTGGTAGGAATGGTTAGCTAAGGAAACTTAATATGGTATCAAAGCCAACTGGTTGCGAGTTTGAATACCGAAAAGAACAACTCAGCATGGAAAATTTAAAAATAAAAAATAAAAATGCATGTCGCCAAAAGTGCTTCAGCAAGGTTCCACCCAAGAGGGAGTATTGAAAAGTTTATTTGCTGCCTATATTTACGCCTCAAGGATTTGGTAGGAATGGTTAGATAAGGAAAGTTAATACAAATAGCAGTCCAAATATGCCCTAATTCTTGTCGACCACAAACAACTACAGGGGGAGAAATGTTAGTACAGATAAGAAACAGAGCACAATACCTCAGAGAGAGCTGCCAGAGCCGCTTTCCTGATGCTTACTAGTGGATCAGAACAGGCGATCGCAATAGTCTTGAGCCTGTTGTGATCAATACTTCTGCCAAGAAGATCCGTCGACTTCGTGATCAGAAGAAGAGCTGCCTTCCTCACAGCAGCCTTCTCATCTGTGCACCTTCTCAGCAGCTCATTCAATCCTTCTCCAGAACCTGAATTTCCAAACCCCATCAATTCCCGCAATGGGGTGCAGTTTGCAACATCGCCAGATAGAAACCCAACCACCTGAGCCATGTTCGATAGAGCCCTTGCTCGAATTCCCCCTGCAGCATCTGAGCAGCGCTCCATTAGAGCCTCCAAACACCTACAACCCCACCAGTTCCTACCTTCCTCAGCAATTCCCATCGCCTTATTTACCCCCAGAGGATCCGGCAGCACTGTAAGAAGAGCGAGGATCAGATCAACAGCAACAAGCCTTAGCTGCGCCTTCCCCTTAGTCATCTTCACCACATAATCTGCAAACCCCATTTGGTCTTGCAACTCCATTGCCCGAACAACCTCAATAATCGAATCCACCGCTGCAGCCCGGGGATCTGACCTCTCTGGCGCCTTGCTGGCCAGAAACCTCGGGAAGTAGACAATTGCCTTCCTGATTGCCTCAGAGCCCTTTGCAGCAGCCATCATCTGGCGGGTGACGAATTGCAAAGCAAAGGTCCGGACTTGCGACTTCAGCAGAAGAATCGATGGCGCCAGTGACTTGAGCACTTCAACTGCCACAACAGTCTGGTCCCCATGCTCTGGCTGCAACACCCCATTAAGGATCCGGAAGCAAATGTCACATAACAGGTTGAAATCGGCGGAATTCTCCAACGAATCAAGCGCCATTACTGGAATTTCTGCAACAGTCTGTGCTAGAGACTTCAGGCTATCAGAGAACCCATTGAGATGAATTCTATCGAGTAAAGACTCCAGCTTTTCAAGAATGGAGAGGATGAGCCTTGTGTTGATCTGGGGGGCATCACCCGTACCGCCATCTGTGGCATCTGGCTCTAATTCGGAGTCGTGGGTGCGACGGGCATTCCTCCCGGCGGGGCCTCTCTTCTTCCTACCGGGTTTTTTCCCGGCAGATGGATGGGTGGGGGCGGGAGAGAGGCGGCAATGCTTGAAGGTGCGGCGGAGGGAGCGAAGGAGGGAGAGAAAGGAGATTGGAGAGAAGAGGGTGTACAGAGGGGAAGAGGGGGACAGTAGGATTGAGAGATAGGTGTCGGAGGCGAGGAGGGAGAGAAGGGGGGAGGTGGAATCCATGGCAGCGGAGATGGGGCGGTTGAGGGAGGAGGGATGGAGGTTCTTGGAGGTCATTTCTTCCCAGAGGCGGTCGGAGTCGGTTGGGTAAGCATCGTCGAAGAGGGATTGGAGGTCAAGGAGGGTGGATTCCGAGATGGGGTTTTGGGAATCTGGGTTTTGTAGGATTTGGTGGGATTCTAGTTCTGAGATGATTCGAGAGAGGGCGTCTTCCATTGTTGGTGTTGATGATGGTTGAAGCCCTCTCTGCAACTCTTCTTCTTCTTCTTCTTCTTCTTCTTCTTCTCTCTCTCTCTCCCTCCTTTTTTTATTTGAATTTCAGCCTTCCCTCTCTCAAAACTCCAACTTTTGGGGGGGCATTTGGGGCGGATCGTGTGTTGGGCGAACCCAAGCTCGGCCCAAATTACATCTGACTCAGCCCAAGAGAAGCCCAAGCCCCAGCCCCATTTTAAAATTTAAACTCAAGCCCAATCCCCTATCTATCTATCTATATTACTAAGGGAATGTACTCTTTCTTAAATGAAGACACATGTTATCTCCACTCCTCCAAACAAACTTCCGCATAACTTCTGCGGAAAAATCTTCCTAAAAAAAATAAGGTCCCACTACATAACAGATTCCTTACTGAAAAGGGACTGCTTGAAGAGAAAGAGAAGAAGAAATAGAGGAGTTGCAGAAAGGAAGATGAAGAGATGTATAAACATCCAGAGATTTCCGATCCTGACTAGAGACGTGCATTGTTTGTTCTTCTAAGGTACTGCTTTCTATATTCTATTTGTTGATTTGCATTGCATCTTGATAAATAAAATAAATAAATGAAAAAAAAATAGTATTGCTATAGGAAACTGATTTTCCTACGTTGATACAGGGACCCAGGTGGGCTACCCAATGACCACCTGATCCGTGGATCCGAAGGAGGACACACAGGCGACCTAGTAGGTGGTGGACCCATGCGAAGTGGGTCATGTTTGGCCCACCATCCAGCGTCTGATCAGAGATGGGAAAGGACGTGTTTTAGATGTCTTATAAAAATATAAGTCACATCAATCACTCGATGCAAAACGAACAAGATCAACCAGAGACTATGAAAAGAGTCATGCAAATAAAAGCAAGACGTGTAAAATCCACAATCTTGCATTCAAAGCGACAACATCATTCTAATTCCAATGTGACGTCGGGCAACAAAATGGTTTCAACATTAAGTATTGAAAATTATTTTTAATACTCACTGTTATTAGCTAACAATGCTAAGTTTTTTAAGGCTAATAAAAAAAATTAATTACAAGAAATAATGTTGTATTATGCTCCAAGAGAAAAAATATATCCACGCGTTAGAGCTTCGGTTCTAGAGTTGCAATATGCTCTCACTGTAAAGCGATTATGTGGCTTGATGAAAGAATCAGAGACAATTCAAATTCAAGACCAAAGTTTAGCTTATGCTGTCATGGAGGAAATGTGATGCTGTTACTACTACCAAACACGCCTGAATTTCTACAAAATCAATTCATTCAATCTAGATTCATGGAGAAAATAAGAACATACAATTCGATGTTGTCCTTCACGTCCATGGGTGGAAAAATTGATCGCACTGTGCTCAATGGAAGAAGACCATATCTTTTCCGGATAAGTGGATCAAATTATCACATGATCGGTTCATTACTTCCTACACCTGGAGACATGCCTAATTTTGCTCAGCTATAGATGTGTGTGTGTGTGTGTGTGTGTGTGTGTGTGTGTGTGTGACATGGAACATGAAACATCCAATAGATTAAGGGTTGTTCAAGGAAGCGGGGATGCAAATGATGCAAATGAGTTTGATTTGACTGTATTGGAAGGCTTGCAAACAATGCTAAATGCAACTAATCTTTATGTAAGATTGTTTCGTAATGCAAGAGGTATGTTGTCTGAAGATGGTAATCAAAATTTGCATGTCTAGATTCTGCATTCACAAGAAGGAAGACAGTATGCAAGACCAACCACAAATGAGGTTGCAGCTATCATTGTTTGTGATGAGTCTGAAATTACAGGAAATCGAGACATGATAGTTAGAAAGTTAGATGGAAATCTTCAGAGGATTAACGAAACACACCCTTCGTACATGCCGCTCCAATGCTGTTGCTATTTCTATATGGAACTGATGGATGGACAAAGTTCATAAAGTTTACACATGGGTCAAACTATATGCATGAGGGTGTATCAATTAGAGAGTTCTATGCATTTAGATTGATATCTCGAGATGGCGAAGGAACGTCGTTGCTTCAGGGTGGCCGACTGTTCCAACAATTTGTGGTTGATTGCTACGCGGCAATAGAGCAGGAAAGGCTTAGTTTCATCAGGAACAATCAGAATGCTTTACGTGCAGATTTGTATAGGGGTTTACAGGATGCGGTCAACGCTGGTGATACGGATGCAACTGCAGTTGGTATGCGCTACATTATTCATTCATCATTCACTGGTGGTCCAAGGAACATGATACAACATTATCAGGATGCTGACTATTTGTTGTACGATGGGATTTTCCGATCTATTTATAACGTTCACATGTAACCCAAGCTGGCCAGAGATTCAGCAACAAATATCACGATTCCCTAGTCAATGCACTGAAGACAGGCCATATATAGTTGCAAAGGTATTTCACATTAGGCGGAAACAACTGATGGAGGACCTAAAAAAATTAATTTCTTCGGCAGAGTAATTGCAGGTATACAAACTCAATTATTAGCATACTTTAATTTCAATATCTACTCTTACTTTTTGAAATTGTATTACTGTGTCCAAATGATTTCGAAACATTATATTAATTAAAAAAATCACCCCAATTTGAACAGATATTCATGTCATCGAGTTTCAAAAATGAGGATTACCGCATTCTCACATCATTCTCACTCTGGCTGGTGAGGACAAACCACAGTTACCGGAAGAGATTGATGACATTATTTTGGCGGAAATACCAAGTGAGGCTGAAGATCTATTAGCATTCGCAATTGTGACAAAATGCATGTTACACTGGCCATGTGGTTATCAAAATATGAATGCTCGATGTATGTTAAATGGAAAGTGCTCAAAAGGTTATCCAAAACCACTTGTCAGTGCAACACCAATAGCAGAGAATGGATTCATGGTCTACAAACGTCGAAATAATAACATGACGTATAGAATCAATGGTTTTGATGTAGATAACCGATGGATTATTCCATGTAATCATGATCTCATTGTAAGATATGATTCACACATAAATGTTGAGCGGTGTGTCCACAGCAAGGTTATCAAGTACTTATACAAGTACATTCATAAGGGTCCAGATCGTGCAACAATTGTTATCGATGATAATATTGTGCAGCCTATTAACAATGAAGAACGTATGTACAGATGTGTGAATGAGATCAAGCAATTTCAAGACGATCGACACATATCTTTCGATTGAAGCATGCTGGAGAATATTCAAGTTTTACTTGCAAAAATAATATTTCTCGGTGCAAAGGTTACAATATCATCTACCAGAAGAACAATTTGTTGTGTTCAGGGACACGGATGATGTCGAGTCTGTGATTAATTGGGATGGCATTCATGACACAATGTTTAC
The DNA here is from genome assembly GCA_003546025.1 of Camphora micrantha. Lineage (NCBI taxonomy): Eukaryota > Viridiplantae > Streptophyta > Magnoliopsida > Laurales > Lauraceae > Camphora > Camphora micrantha. The sequence continues at coordinate 45,894,495 of QPKB01000002.1, forward strand.
CAAATGGTTCGAAGCAAATATAAACCACTCGGATGCTAATGAATTTACGTACGTTGAGTTCCCCACAAAGTGGGGGGTCTGGAACGCAAAGCAAAAATAGTGAACAAGGCAAAAACAACGTATTAGTATTGGTAGACTTGCTTATGCACATCCAAACTCGGGAGAACGTCATTATTTGGGTATGCAACTTAACAAAGTCCGAGGGGCAAAATGCTATGAAGATATAAGAATAGTTGGCAGAGTGGTGCACCCAGCTTACAAATTGGAATGCTTTGCATTTGACCTACTTGAACATGATGGTGAATGGCATGAAACACTTGACGAAGCCTCAACATGGGCCACAGGTTCCCAACTCATAAACATGTTCTGTTCAGTGCTGATGTTCTCGGCAATTTCAGATCTCACGGAATTGTGGGAAAAACATCGAGTGGACCTAATGGATGATTTACAAAGTCGAACAGAGAGACAGCTTGGAGACAAAGATAGATATATTGATGAAAGTGAATTGAGAAATTTAGGGCTACTAGATATCGAGCGTATACTGAATAGGAATGACAGATCATTAACAGAATTCTCCCCCCCCCCCATGCCGCTGCCATCTTACGGTTAGACCAGATTGTGACGAACAGGCTTATGATGGAAGAACTCGATTGTGATAGCATAGCTGAAAGCCATATGTTCGAATTGTTACATGCCGGCTTAAATGATGATCAAAAGAGGGTCTTCGACACGATAATGGATGCGTACATGAGACGGACGAGAGGTCTCTTCTTTGTTTATGGTAGTGGAAGAACGGGCAAGACGTGTTTATGGAGGACTTTAATAGCAAACGTCAGGTCACATAAAAAAAATTGTTTTCTCGTTAGCATCATTGGGAATTGCTACCTTGTTTTTGCCAAATGGAAAAACTGGGCACTCCCTGTTCAAAATACCTCTAAACCTTCACCAATCGTCATGTTGTTACATCACCTATCGGACCGATTTGGCAATGTTAATTTATGAAGCAGATTTAATCATATGGGATGAAGCTCCAATGTTGAGTCGCTACGCCTTTGACGCTGTTGATCGAACATTCAGAGACATTTTGGAAAATATGAGTAACTGTTTCTCGGAGAAGGTGTTTGGAGGAAAATTATTTGTACTTGGGGGAGATTTTAGACATATACTGCCAATTATAACAAAGGGGAGACGTGAACAAATAGTTGGAGCTTTGTTGCCAAGGTCGAGTATTTGGAAATATTACCAGGTTTTACATTTGAATATAAATATGCGTGTTAGGTCAAACAATGTTTCTGAAACTTTACGATCTCAGTTACATGATTTCACGAAGTGGATTAAGATGGTTGGCGAAGGAAAGGTATCTGGGACATCGTTTGGAAATGATTATGATCCAAACTGGATCAAAATCCCAGATGAGTTTCTCATACGAAATGAAGAAAGGGGAGTACAGCGATTGATTGAATCAATTTATCCAGAACTAATTGATATGTACAATGATTAGTCTTACTTAAGTGAGCATGGAATACTTGCTCCGAAAAACATCGATGTCGACCAACTAAACTCGATGATGTTATCGATGATACCAGGATAAAGGCGGGTAATTTATAGTGCAAATAAGCTATGTCTTACATCAGGAGAATCTATGGATCATGTTTTGCACCCTCCAGAGTTTCTGAATTCTCCGGACTTACCAGGATTACCAAGTTATGCTTTCATTTAATTTTTAATTTATAAATTAACTTTTCAAATCTAAACCAGATAAGATGGGTACACCTCTCAAATATTGTTGTAGCAATGACTCTCTACGTATTAGGGAGTGGACAGATGAGTTTGAACATAAACCATTTGAGGATGATAATCCAATAGCAAAGCATGGCTCACGCAAAATACAACTTGCTAAGTGGCTAAGAGTGTATGGAAACTTCATCCCGGAAATATATATAATGATAAAAATTGCCGAGACATTGCCACCAGCTTGGGATGCTGCAAAAAGAAGGATATTTGAAATCTTGAGACCATGGCATGTGGTGGAGTTTGTCGACCTATTACAGTCATTTGAAAAATATATTCAACCCTCATGGATACAATTCAGGAAAGAGAAAATGGTTGAAGGAACATGTGTTAGGGAACATTTGCTGAACAAGGAACAATTGTTCTACGATCTCAAAAGAAGAGGATTTGAACCGAATATTGTAGATCTGGTACATTCCATAGTAAGCACTCTACCACCTCCTTGGCCGGTTCAAGACATTCATGTTAAGCTGAAGACTAATTTCATAGACATGATGAAATTAGGAGAAATGTTGGAAGACATCGAGTTAGACCTTACAATAGTGAAGGCTTTAGAAGATTTAGAGGATGGACTGAACAACAACAACACCGTATGAAATTAGATCTTCATATTTCAGGTAAAAACGTCATCTTATGTTGACTATTGAGATAGTTTCAGTTGAATATTTTCCATTAACATAATATTTAATTAATTATAAAATTATTAAACTGGTTATTATATGCCTACAGGTCAATCGCGAAGTACTTGAAAGATGGAGTTACAATTACTCGGCATGAATAGTTTGTTTGATATTGTATGTGTTATAATTTGAAAATATTTTAGATTTCTAGAGGTTAACGTAAACGTTTCAAAATTTGAATTCGGTGCCTTCTCATTTGTATAATTCGTACGAATGTATATATTGTGACCCCCGTGTTATTAAAATTACATTTAATTGCTTTACTATGTTGTTTTATTGTTAATATATCTTTCATTTAATTTTTCTACACTTGCCCGAGCTTCAGCAAGCTCCATTTATACCTCACGTAAATAATAAAACATCTGGAAAAACAAATAAAAATCAAATTAACAAAAAAAAATGTCTATACAGTTTACAAAATAAATTATTTAATAAAAATAATATGAATGGTGTCTGTGCATTTAGTGGTTCTGTGGTCCGTGCATAGCATGGGGTGCTGCTAGTGTTGTACAAATAGTTTGTATAAAGGGAAAATTTCAAAATGGGGCCGAAGTTTTTAGGACATTTCAAAAAAGGACAAAATAAAAACCACATTTCAAAATTGGCCTTAAGTTTTTCAATATTCTTTCAAATCAGGATATCTAGCCACAATCACCACCGTCCAGCCACTTGACCCTTTTTTTTATTATGAAATTCCGAAAATGCCCCAGGGCTTTATGTCGGAAAAAAAATTAAAGAAATGGGAAAGATGATCGGTATCTCTTCTTCCAACTTCCTTCTGTATGCTTCTTAGCAGGCATTGTATCAAATAGTTGGTAGGCAAGATCCAAAAAAAATCCGCTCTAACACTATAAAGCAAGAATCTTTTATGCAGAGCTTTCCCCTTTCTTTATATTAACAACCTATTGTCAGCCGGTGCCCACCATTGATGGATGATAGATTGGTTGTTCAAGCTCGAAGATGGAAGGTGGAAAGAAGAGAGACCAATCATCTTTCTCCTTTATTTTTTTTTTTCCAGCAAAAAGCTAGAGGCATTCTTGGATTTTCATAATAAAAAGAGGGAAAAGTTGCCGGACAGTAGTGATTGTGGTCGGATGTCCTAATTTGAAAGAAGATTGAAAAACTTAAGGCCCATTTTGAAATGAGGTTTTTATTGTGTCCTTTTCTAAAATGTCCTAAAAACTTAGGTCCTGTTTTGAAACTTTCCCTTGTAAAATTGACAGTCTATGTTTTTTTTTTTTCTTTTTCTTTTTTTTGAAACAAAAGGAAACTTCATTAATCAATAATTTTCAGATACAAGAAGTGCTCCTATAAAGGAGGGAGCTTCTTGCCAAATAGAGGGACTGGCATGAAAACGAGTTGCCTTAACCAGAGCATGAGCAACCTCATTTGCTTGTTTCTTTACAAAGGTAATGACAAAATCTTGTCCTAAACTTGCATAACTTCTACACTCTGAAATAAACAAGCCAAACTCAGAAAAATCCTCAAAAGGATTATTGAAAGCATCAACAACAATCTTAGAGTCAATTTCAAGAATAGCTCGATAGACTCTCATATTCAGCAACCAAAAAAGGGCCTCCTTAAGAGCCAATGCTTCTGACTCTATCACTGAGAAGCAACCATTAATAACCTTTGTAGAGCAACTCAAATAGTTACCTTTATCACCCCGTAGCACCATACCAACTCCCAAAACTTTTAAATCTAGACAAATGGCCACATCAAGATTACATTTGACCAAGGACGGAGGAGGTTTGCACCATCTGGTAACATGGGAACTGCCTACCGTAGACATATCATGTACACGAGAATCCTTGGCAAACTTCCAGTCGGCTAAATATTCCATGCAAGACTTCATAGCAAAATCTGGAGGCACCACTTTATTATTCCAAAGAGAATTGTTACGTTGTCTCCAAATGGCCCATAAAGCCATACCAAATTGAGCTACACGTGTACCATTATTAGCACTCAAAACCAAAGAAAACCAATCTTTAAAAGTGTCCACATGAATGGTACCCAAATCAAAGTCTAGCTTGGACCAACACTTGGTAGCATAATCACAATCCAAGAAAACATGCAACAAATGCTCACCAAAATTATTGCAGAGTGCACGTGTTATGAATGTTCATATCTCGTAAGAAAAGCCTATCTTTTGTAGGGAGACAATTGGAACATGCTCTCCAAAGAAACATTTTAACACGTGGTGGCACTTTAAGCTGCCATAACTTCCTCCACATCTCATTATAATTTCCTTGGATTTCAGCATTGTCATCCGCCATTATACATCTATAACCTGACTTGACAGTGTAGGATCCTTTTTTATCAAAATGACAAATTAATCTGTCTTGTTGCGAGCCATTTCCAAGCGGGATACTTAAAATGGCAGCAATATCTCTAGGCTCAGATAATTCATGAAGAAGTTCCATGTCCCACTCACGGCAATGAGGTATCCACAAATCCGACACAGTTAAAGACTCCAATCCAGGTATAACGAGAGTAGCAATTTTGATATTAGAATCATCTTTGAGCCAAGGATCCTTCCACACCTTGATCCTGCTACCACAACCAATCCTCCATCTACACCCTTTCTAAATCACAAATCTCACACTCCAAATGCTCTTCCAAATAAAACTGGGATTACTACCCAACTCAGCAGAAAGAAAATCCCTATGTGGAAAATATCTAGTTTTGAGAAGCCGACTAACCAAAGCATTAGGATTAGAGATGAGATTCCAACCTTGTTTTCCCAATATAGCAAGATTAAAGGCATGCAGGTCTCAAAAAACTATACCACCATCTTCTTTGTGAACACATAACCGAGCCCAGTTAAATCGATTCAATCTTCTACCTCCATCTGGTTTCATACCCCACCAAAAAGAATTCATCATTTTCTGTAGCTCCTCACAAAGAGAGATAGGCAAAAGAAACACACTCATACAAAAAGAAGGCAAGGCCTGAGCTACAGATTTAATCAAAATCTCCCTACCAGCTTGAGACAACAACTTACCCTTCCACCCTTGAAGCCTCCTCCACATCCCATCCCTCAAAAAAGCAAAAACTGATTTTTTTTCTTCCTACCAATCAAAGAAGGGAGACCAAGATACCTGCCAGTATCAAGCGGGCTAGACACACCAAGAAGAGAAGATAATTTATCCCTGAGCTCTTGTTTGACATTAGAGCTAAAGAAAATTCCCGATTTCTAGAAATTAATGGCCTGACCGGAATCTTTCTCATAAGAAGAAAAGATCTGTTGCATCTTTGAACTCTCCACTTCAAAGGCTCTGAAAAAGAAAAAACTGTCATCTGCAAAAAGAAGGTGAGAAACGCTAGGAGCACCTCTGCAAATCTGACAGCCATGAATAGAACCACTCCTCCCAGCCTGCCTGATCAAAGCTGATAGGCCTTCTGCACAAATAATAAAAAGATACAGCGATAAGGGATCCCCTTGCCTAAGACCCCTCTTGGGAACAAAAGGCCCCACCTCCTGCCCGTTCATGGCAACTGAATTCTGAACAGAAGAAACACATAGCATGATCCAATCAATCCAGCGAGAAGCAAAGCCTAATGTTTGCATAATAGCTTTAAGATAAGACCAGTTCATCCTATCATAGGCCTTACTAATATCAATCTTCAAAGCTACCTCCCCCTTATCACCCCTAGTTTTCCTTTTCATATAATGGAGGAGATCAAAAGCAGAAATCACATTATCAGTAATAGACTTGCCTGGCACAAAAGCAGACTGAGCCTCCGAAGTTAACTTAGGCAAAATAATTTTTAGTCTATTAGCGAGGACTTTGGCCGAAATTTTTTACAAGACATTACACAAAGAAATAGGCCTTAGATCCCTCATACTAGAAGGAGAGTCACACTTAGGAATAAGACAAATAACAGTGTCATTAAGCCCATTCGGAAATTCACAATGATTCAACCAATCACAACATGAATTAAAAACGTCTTGTCCAATTACATGCCAAAATTTTTGATAAAAACCAGGATTAAGCCCATCAGGACCTGGGGACTTGTCCGGGTGCATCTGGGAAATAGCAAGCTTGAATTCATCAGGCGAAAAAGAAGCAAGAAGCTTACTATTATCTGCTGCTTTCCACACCAGTAAGGTCAGGTAAAAGCTCCACACCATCACTGTCAAATAATTTATTAAAATATTTAATAGCAACCTCACACAGCCCTGCTTGATCTTGAACCCAGTAGCCATCCTCAACCTGCAATTTAATAATAGCATTTTTGCGCCTCTTGGAAGAAGCCAAAGCATGAAAAAATATAGAATTAGTGTCCCCACCTTGTAGCCAAAATTTATTAGCACGTGGTTGCCAAAAACGTTCTTCCTGCAAGAGAGTATTCAAGAGAGAGTCACGTTGCAATTTAAGCAACTCAGCATCTGCGCTAGAATTTGACAAACGGAGCTTCATAATATTTGCTTTACACGTGGCTATCTTTTCCTTGAATTTGTATGAGAATTTATGACTCCAAGAAGCCATATCACGTGAACAGAGACCGAGCTTTTCCATTAAATGCATGGGACCCAAAGATTGCCAACTATCCACCACAACGTACCGAAAATTTTGTTCAAAAGCCATGAATTTTCGAACTTAAATTTATGGCACTTCCTCACCTGGGTAGATGGACAAGTAATCAATTCCAATTAAGAGTGATCCGAGACAGAGGAAATAAGATTTCTGAGCCGGACCAATGGAAAAAGAGCAAGCCAATCACTTGTAACCAAGGCCCTGTCAAGCCTTTCTTCTACACAATTAGCAGTGCCACGTCTCCGTTCCCAAGTAAAAGGATAACCTTCCATTGGCAAATCTTGAAGAAAACAATCAGAGACAGCTTCTCTAAAGCCCTGAAATAACCAGTCCGAATGATCAACCATTCCGCTCTTGTCTTCTATATGCAGCAAATCATTAAAATCACCCAAAACACACCAAGGCAAAGGTGACAGACGCCTAAGATGCCTCAGCAAATCCCATGATTCTTGACGACGACTTCTTTCCGGATACCCATAAAAACCTGTACAACGCCAAGAGAAACCTCCATCATCTGAGATGACCATGTCAATAAAAAATTTTGAGAAACCCAGTAACGAACAAGTGTCTTTCTTACGCCACCAGAATGCCAGACCTACACTTTACCTTCCCTATCAACCGCAAAGCAACCCTCAAAACCTATCTTCAGTTTAATCTCCTCAATTTTAACAACATGAACAAGCGTCTCCATCAAGAAAATAAAATCAGGCTTACACGACTTAGCAAGCTCACAAAGAGCTAAGACTGCCTATGGGTTGCCAAGCCCACAGTAGCTCCAGCTAACGCCTATCATGGCTCCCGGCAGGCCCGAGCAATGGGTCCCGCCGATATACTCCCAGTGGAGTCTTTGGGAAGAAAAGAGGACTGTCCCACTCCTTCATGTACAACCCCATCCACTGCCATTTTATCAACTTGGGCTTCTTTTTGATATCCAGCCCGTCTTCTTTTCCTATCATCCAAAATCTCAAGCCCATTCAAATCCTGATCCTCCCTTAATTGTTGTAATTCATCCACGTGGTCATTAATAACCACATTTTTGGCAGTTCCTTTACATGCAAGGTTTCCGTGCATGATCTCCTCCAAAGACATCGTGGGTTTAAAAATTGCATGTGCTACATTAGCGCCAACAACCAATCCTTTATCAGATAACCTCCCCACAAATCTCGCTTCATCTCCACGAAAATCTCGGTTGCCAATGACATCCAGCTCCGGCTCACCCGCTCCATCCTTCAGCCACCATTCACCTCCAAAGCCACCACTCTTCCTCACCGGTGCCCGTAACCAGCTTCCCCATTCTTTAGTCACTGAATTTTCAGGTATTGAAAAAGGTTTATCACAGAAACGTTCCGAGTGGCCAATAATACCACATATAAAACAGAAGGTCGTCAATCGTTCATATTCAAACTTCACTAAGGACCAATCTCCCTGTGGTTGTCTGATTTTCTTCCATCGCTCAAGCAAGACTCGAACATCCAGTGAAACTCGGATTCTCATGTAATTTTTCCACAAACCATCACTATTATTATTCAGATCATATTCCATGAAAGTACCAATAAAATTCCCAAGTTGCCTTCCAACTGATTCAGACATGAATCCAACTGGTAAATCATGGACTTGGATCCAGAATTGTGCATGGAACAATGGTAGACTACTCGGAACCTCACCTCGCTTCAAATGGTGTAACAAAAAAGGTGATTGTCAAAAGACCATGGACCTCCATCCATCACCCGCTTCAGATCTAAAATGTGAAAAAACTGAAAAAGAAAGAGATTGGAGTTGATTTCCTGTTACATCTCGACCCGAACTAATCGTAATTAAGACTAATTAATTGAGATTAATGCTAATTAAGCATGGATTATTGGATTAACCAAGGTTAATGACCAAAGAGGGACAAACTAGTCTCAAATGATGCATTAAGCATAATGAAATGGATTTGAAGGGAATTGAATGGAATAAAGTGAGTCTAGGCTCAAACAAGGCGATTTAAGAACTTTTTCGTAAATACGAATTTTCACGTATTTCATCAAATACGGAAATTCTTGATACCAACGTGTGTATATCGAAGAGTACGTCAACTTTCATAATAGACACGATTTCATTTGACCTCAAATGGACCAAGTGAGGAGTCATTTGACTCTAAATGTAAATAGAATAAATGAGAGGGGGTTTTGGTGTGAAGAGAGCATATATTAGAATGAAATGGGTTTTCTTTCATTCCACCTTTTGAAGCTCAAGAGAAAAAACCCTAGGCTCTCCCTTTTTACTCTTTCTCTTCCATTTCTTTTCATCAAGAGTGAGAGCTAAGAGTGATTGAAGTGGATTTTGGAGAGAAGGGCTTCATCTTCATCTTCTTCCCCAAGCAAATCCACCATTGTTGAAGAGAAAAGCTTGAGAGGGATCTCAAAAATCATTTCCTTTGAGCTACAAGTAAGTAATGGATCTCCCTTGTGATTTCCAAGTTCTATTGATAGTCTTGTAGGGATTTTTAGCACAAATGACTCATGGGAGTTCATTTGGGTGTTTTGTGAAATAGGGTTTGAAAAGGGATTAATTGGGTCTCAAGCCAAACTAAGGCAAAGAGGGCCTTGAGTTAATAGCTTCCAAAGAGGCAAATATAAGCATCTCTTGTAATTAATGTTAACCATGGTAGTTGTTCATGGTATATTTTCATGGGTTTTATGCATTTATATTGAGTTTTGAGCTTATTATGAATATTTAATGAAGTAATTAATGGATAATTAGAAGTGTGGATTTGTGAATGAATGGTGAATGAGGAGGGAACAGGAGGTTCCAATTAGCTTGTGCAGGTTATGGAAGTGTATTGGAGAAAAGGAGTAGAAGAAGAGAGAATGGTTCAGAATTCCGGAATGGAATTCTGAAGCGTTCGCTCGAGCGAACAGTAAGTTCGCTCGAGTGAACGAGGTTCTGTTTGGGACGGAATGAGGTTCTAAAGAGTTCGCTCGAGCGAACATTTAGTCCGCTCAAGCAAACATTGTTTTTGTGTAGGTTCGCTCGAGCGAACAGTGGGTTCGCTCGAGCGACCAACGTTCTGCGTGGGTCCGCTCGAGCGAACCTGATACTGGCCCAATGATAATAGTTAGTGAAAATTTAGGAAATTTTGAGTTTTGGATTTTTACGAGAATTTAGAGTACGACTCTTAAGCATAAATGCTTCACCGATTAGTTTTAAGACTAATCATGGGTTAATCAAATTACTGAGAATTAACGGTGTCCTATAAAGGATTCCTAGGACGAACCATGTAATTGTTAATTGCCTAAGCTCCATGGGTGATAATTACGGGGACTAGTAATGCACACATTAAATGTACAAATGTGATGTCCATCGTGAATAACACGTGCATTGGAAACCAATGGTTACACCCGAATGGTTGATTAGGATTGAGATAGGATTCAGATGGGATTGAGTAAAACCATATGTGGTTAATATTACTCTCATTGTGTCATTGTGATCAATCTGATATTATTGTCATTCCTTTCCTTTGTCATGAAAGGAATCATTGAGTTGAATTGGATCCATAAGGGATTTCTTACTGAATGTTGTTGATCATTGAGTCTGGCACTACCTAGCGATTGTATTAGAACTCTAAGGGAGTTCAATGAATAATGAATGACTAATCATGTTGCAGCAGATGGATATTGGGGTATTCCAGAGCTCCGTGGTGATGCTAGTTGTCCCTGGCCCGGACACTGGTAAGTCCCACCAAATTCCGATCGTATCTTCGGATATTGATTGATGCCTTCCATGGGAAGATGAATCCTCCCTTTGAGGGGAGATGGTAAATGATGATCCTTCCTTTGAGGGAAGATGGTAATGAATTGAAATACAATGCAATGAATGCTATGGTAGTTACCTTTCGTACATGTATATTGACTGTCATTGTCTCTTATTGATATTGTAGAATTGTCTAGATTTCTCTAGCACGGAAAATGTTATTAATGCAATATGAATGTGTTTATATATTATTGCAAGAATTGTTTATACATTGTTGAACCGTCGTGTTCATTAATGTTATTGATGGCATTACAGGCCAGATTGCCCCTGCCGGTGTTGCAGCGGCCCTGGCGCCAGCGGAGGAGACCGCTCCGATTCCTCCAGGAGGATTGATAGAGTGGAATCTGCGAGATACCATCTGATTGGGTATCCGAGTGCGATTGGAACCCTTGATAAATGTTTTGGGAAAATATTTTGAGAGATTGTCTATAGATTCATTTTGGGAATGTAATTAACATTTTGAAAATGTAATTAATGGTTGTCTGCATAGTATTTTTGATTATGCAGCATTTGACAAATATATATTGAAAACGATACATGTATAAGAACCTTCTTTTGTATACATGTAAATGATAAGTTGATATTGTCAAATATATATTGTTTCCGCAAAAGTTTTATATTTGACAGGTACTTTGAGTATGATATCCCTTGTGGATCTCATTTTAACTTCGGTTAATTCGGGGTTTACGGGAGTAAGTATGCGGATCACGGCTCGGGTTTGCCGGGTCTTGGGTCCGGGTCGTGACATTTCCTTAATACACTCCCTTACCCAGCCTCCATATGCTTGCCAAACGATGCTTCATAGCGTTGAAATTAACGTTTCTTTCCGTAAGAAACCTCCCAACTAGGCAAAACTCTGAAAACTCAGTAATGGCTTCCTTTGATTCGATGTCTAGAACCATATCCTCATCCATTGAAAGAGACACCCTTCCATTGGAACTTCCATGTATTTGTTTTCAGTTGCACTGAATGATAATAGAGAAAAGCAAAGAAAACGATGACTCTCCAAATAGAAGGGATGAGCAAAACTCTCCAGCACAGAGAGGTATCCCAAGACTCTCAACCATGGAGAGAAACTGATTGATTTTAATTGACAGTCTATGTTTAAGTCCGTACTCTGGTGCATGTTGAGTACCCAATATACAAATATGGGCCTAGATTAAATTTCACTCAAGTTTGGTAGAACCCGAACAAGCCCAGGCCAAATTACATTTTCACAATGGTTGTGGTTTGTGGATTTGGGTTCATCTCAACCCAAGTTGAGCACCTACTTTTTTCTTTTTCTTTTTTTTTTTTTTGGGTGGGAAATAGTCTCATTGATGTGTATTACAAGTTGTTTCGAGTCCATGGTTTTGCATCAAGGACTATTGATATGATCAAACATATTGTTTTCTCTGTTTTAGGATGAGGATTTCCCCGCAGTATATAACCTAATAAGACTATTTCCCAGGCACACGCATGAAACCCACACACATGTGCACTAGGTAAGTCTGAGGCAGAACTAGAGCACACGACGTGGGGAGCAAACCCACTTGGGTAAGCTATAGTTGATCATGTGGCTAAAGATTTTTAAATAATTGTTAAAGTGATGGGGTGGATCTAAGGGCATTAGTGAATTGAGTTGAGCTAAGCTTGGCAAGTCCAGCTTGAGAAGATAAGCTAATTACCAAGCTTGAGCACAATATCAGGCTTGGGTCTCCAATTCATCACAAGCTTTGAGTGAGACCGAGTACCCAAATTCCTTAAATTGTTTAATTTGGCAAGGCATTAAATCATATGTCATTTTTAGTTTATGAACAATAATTATTTCAATTTGGTTGTTGCTTTTTTTTTTCTTTTACTATATTTAGGCTGGTGGTTCGTTTTTGGTTATGCTAACATATAATTCAACATTGAGGTTCATTTTGTCAATATTTTGTAATATATATTTTATTATTATTATTTTTTGTTTGAACTAGGTTTTTTTTCTCCTTTTATTTTACTTATTTTGTTTTTTGGATATGGTCATTATATGTTTTTTATGTACATTTTCTGTGGTTTATTTTTTATTTATTTATTCAGATATATGAGGTGGGTTTTCTTTGAATATCACCCTTGCTATTTGAAAACAAAAGTCAATGGAAATTCAAAGGAAATAATGTTTTCCGATGTGGGAATGTGTTATTCTTTCCAAAAAAAAAAAAAACCCAAAAAAAAATCTTGCATTATTGTCAAATACAAAAATGGTTTTTATAGGAGTAACCATGATAGTAGCAGCATAATGAAAAGTAAAATAAAGATATTTTTTTCTTCCTATCTTCATAATCTCTAGAAGACAGAAGCCAAAAACCCATCATCTCTCTTGGGAGTGACTGAAAAAACGCAATGATAGAGAGAGTTGCATATTTGCAATCCAAAAAACGATCAAACATACTTATTGCATTATATGAAGAGGATCATCACTATCATCTAATAAAAAAAAAAACCCAGAGAAGCAATTACGGAAAAAAAAGACAATAGACAAGGATTGAATCGACCAAAACAAACATCATACCTAAAGAATAAAAATAAATGATAGAAACAACCATAAAGTTGAGAGATTGAGATACTAACATGACATCAAAACAAAATCACGATTGGAAATGATGGGATCTCTTTACGTATTCTTCTCCCTTCTATATCTCTCTACTTCTCCTCCTCTACTATCCATGGATTTCATTTTTTTTTTTTTTAATATTCTCTGCATTTGGAGTAGTAGATAGGAGAGCACATACGAATTTGGGAATTTTTTTTGGAGGAGGTTATGTGGGTCAGTTAGTTTAGAGAGAGGAGAGTGGAGAGAGAGGAGACTTGGCATGGATGGAGATTTCGACACCTATTTTGTTGTATTTTCAAAAATTAGGATTTGTAGTTTAGAGGACTGTGGTTAACCGAAGGCAAAGCACATTCCAATAGAGAGATATAGATGAAGAGGATCATCGCCATCATCTGATTAAAACAAAACCTAAAAAAGACAACAGACAGGGATTTAATAGACCAAAACAAACATCATACCTAAATAATAAAAAATACCAAAACAAACATCATACCTAATTGAATAGACTGCAGATCTGGTACATCTTTTTGTGTTTATTTTTCTCATCAGTGCACACTCAACAACAGATCGAACATCTCACAAAAGAAAAAAAAAAAAAAACCAACCATCCAAGAGCTTCTCACCTGGGTTATTGAGGGGGCTAAAATCATGGGTTCCACTTATCAAGACCCAGATCATACCCCACCATCAAGGTCGCCCAAGCCTCTTCTTCAAGATCTATGGTCCCGATCTGAAATCATTGCAACACATGTGCCCCACAGTCCAAAAACACGAAATTTCCCCTTCTTTGGTTGTTGGATGGTGGACCAAACAGGGCCCACCATGCTTGGCAAGTAGTTAAACACTAATTAGGGATAATCACTTTGATGATTTCTTCTTTATATGTTTAGTATCTATATGTCTCTTTGAGGCCAAAATTTTATTAAACTTTCCTAGATATTGAATATGTCAGCATGTCACAAAATACACCCATTAAATTCTCATGCTAAGCTACAGTTTGGTTCCATTCTTAAATCTTTGATTATTTAGAAGTTCATAGATATTTATGTACTTTATCATGCTTGATCTTCTTTATATATGGGTCCAATCAAGCCGATGATGTACTCATCCCGATGCTTGTTATGATGGGTCTCACTGTGGATGGGTAGGACCCATAAATACCTTAGAATTGAAGACTACATCCATATGTTCCTGCATTATTTCAATGTGTTACTCTCTTAGCCATCTGTTTCTAGTCCAATCAAGTTGTTAAATCTTCCAGTGTTGGAGGATTTAAAAAAAAAAAAAAAATGCATCCATGGAAGAGGGTAGAGCATGTTATATCAACGGTAACTATCACAAAAAAGGCCCACAATCCACATTGCAGACTTTGCGGCTGCACCAAAAATGCCCTTTAATTTAGGATAGAGAAATGATGAAAAGGCAAACACTGCACTGGGCAAATAGACGGCCTTCAGTAGCAGTTGTCACGGAAGTGATCAACATTCCAAATTGAAATTTCAATAGCATGATTGATTGTAAATCATATAAGTTACTGTAGCCATTAAACCACCCCCCTCAACCCCCATCCGGGCGTTGATCTATATTACTTCAGAATAGACGATGTAACAATTTAACAGTACTTACCTTCTCCTTGGTGAGTCGAAATTTGGTTCCATCCACCCTTGCCTTGCGACCTAGGTATTCCCTTTTGGTTTCAGTCGTGCTCCAGTCTTTTGCTTCCGTTTTTTTTTCCGCCGTGCTCCAATCTTCCCTTTCTGATTTCCATTTCTCACTGGTTCCCGTTTATGTATTTGGCATAGTAGATAGGATTTTAGATATGAATTAAGAATTTCGTTTCTTTTTGAGGAAGTTATGTTGTTTAGTTATTTTAGATAGAGGAGATTGGAGAGACTGGAGAGTGGAGAGAGAGAGTGGAGTGGAGGGTGGAGGGTGGAGGGAGATTCTAATAGCTGTCTTAATGTATTTTATGAAATTAGGAATTGTAATTTGTAAGCCTGTGGTTAAACGAAAGTAAGACACATTTCAATCGATGTATAGATTGATGAACTGAGCTTGGATTTGGGTTTATAAATAATGTCAAGCAAGCCAACTTGAGCCAAGCCCTTCATCAACAACATTTAGCCTAGCCGAACATAACAGGTCCCAGCTTGAATTCAAGTAGTTTGTTAATCAAGCCGAAGCTCAAGTTCATCTCATATAGGTCATGAGTCAAGCTCAATCTCGAGCCCGACCAAGCCAAAACACCCTGACTCGATGTATTGACAACCCAAGTTGGATATAGCCAAGTTTTGTCCTTGATTTCTACAAACCAACAACTTTTCTTGGTGACAGTACTACACATTATCACCACAAAAGGATAAGATAACATTACCTCTTCAATCCACAAGTAAAAGATCCAGAAAACACTCAATGCATTTCTTGTCATTCCTTTTTGTTCTGTCTTCTTCTTTCACTTGAAAAAAGGATAGATAAAAAATGGCAGAAGACTCAATAATAGTAGGAATGAAACTTCAAAAATGCACTCTTGTATATCTTGGTTTTATATTCAACGCATGGGCACCATATGAAAGTAGTGCATCCCTCACCAAAAATTCAATGGCATTCAATGCTACACATCAAGTGGTGCTAGAGATGCTAACAAGAAGCACAACACTTCAACTAGTGTCGCCAGCAGGTCAAGGCAAGTGCTCTGCAACATGATGGCCCTTCCAAGGCCAATACATGTGAGATGTTTCTTTTTTTCACTTTTCCGTGTCATTCAGCTGATCATGGGCACCCATGAATTGTAAAAATATTAGATTACAAGTCAAATTACATTCTTAAATAGCACATGTAAAAGATGATTGAGAGGACATTTAGCTACCAATTAGGATTACATGTAAAGGACTAAACAACCAATTAAGCATGTATGAAATAAACTGAGGGGATATTCCAATGTTGAAAGATCTTCACTTAAGTTTAAAAACGTGAAAACCAACGAATTAAGGTGAAGAAAGATCAGTTTTTTATTTTATTTTATTTTATTTTATTTTTTTTGTGCAATTGTGTAGCGTGAGGATTTCACGATAGAGAGAAAAATTATTCTGCTTTTCCTTGCAATAAGAGATTTTTAATATGCGTTCATACAATGAGAGGATTCCATGACAGAGGGAAAACATATTCTGATTTTCTATACAATATGGGGTTTTTTTTTAAAGGCAATTGTATAATGAGAAAATTCTATGATAGAGATGGATATTGATCTGATTTTCCATGCAACCAACCCACTACTCCGTCATTTGGAGGGACACATTTCCCATGGAGAAAAGGAAAAAAACAATTATTTTTCCTTGACATAGTGGATTTCAATTTCCTATTAGAGAAGTAGGAATGTAGGATTTCTCTCCCATGAGAATAGAAATATGTAGAGTACGAAATCAACGCGTCACAAACAAGTTCTTCATATTTTATGGAAATGCTTTACAAAGAATTTTCTATGTTAGAGATAGCTTGGATGTGGAGAAATGGTGGGAAACTTCTTATTTCATCTGTAAGAGTTCCATTTTATTAACCCCCACGTGGTAGCTCTGTTGGCCTAGGACCACGATTTGCTTCCGGAAATTGAAGGTTCGAAACCGCGCTACCATGAAATGGTGGGAAGCTTCTTATTTCATATGTAAGAGTTTCATTTGATTAACCCCGAGGGATAACTCAGTTGGCCTAGGACCACGGTTCGCTCCCAGAGGTCGAGTGTTCATCCGTTATATAAAAAAAAAAGGAGTTCCATTTGATTGATACTTGTCTAGAGGCATTTTTCATGAAATTCCTGAAATTCATTTGTGTAATGGAAATCCTCCTGGTCTGATTTGAATTGTCTAAAGAAAAGAAATTAAAGTATTTAAATAAAAGGCATCTGGTTTGGCTTGTATCACACATAAGGATGTCAAATGGGCTAGGCCGGCCCACGATGATAGGCACGGCCCGTGCCATGGGCTGTGTTGGATCGAGGGATCTAGCATGGTCAACCCGTTTTGACACGGCACGCCATGGGCCGACCTGTCCATAGTGGTCGGCCCGCCGTGCAATTTTCCTGCATTTTTTCTTCCCTTTCTAGGATAAAGATCTGATATCATGAGTTGGTATAAGATTTGTAATTAATTAATAGATATAACATGACAAAAAACAGCACAAATGATGGGGATGTTTTAAAAGCAAACCACATTGCTAAGCATTTTGGCAAATTAAATGACTCATGGTTCAAAAGGGTTTTAATTTTTAAAATTCTAACACCTTTTCTGTAGGATGGCAAAGGGTTGAATTCAAATCAGTGGCTAATATGCATAGACTGTAATCAAACTCAAAAACTCTTATACCAACCAGTTGGGCATAATCAACAGCAAGTTTGTTTTAATGCTTTTCCCTGTAGTTGGGTGGCAATGGGTTGAGTAGTGCACTCTGGGAAAATACGTATGGTTCAAGTTCAACTGTGGTGACGCAGTCCAAGAGGATGATAATTCCATCATGTAAGTGAGAAGGAATAAGGCTTCTACAGATAATTATTTCACTTGTAATATTTTCAAGCCTCTTTCAGCTATGATTCCATCATTTATATATCTTTCTAACATTGAGAATAAGAAAACTAAGAAAACTTAGATAAAACTAAACCATAACAGAGAATAAGCTAAATCCTTCTTTTTTTCTTCTTAGTTTTGGATTGAATTACAAGTCAAAGTGCAATTAGTCAAGATAGTTGGCCAGTCATATAGTAAGAATGCAATTCTCAATATTTGTGTTTTGATTTTTAATTTTAAATCTAATACCGGAGATGTGAAAATTAATCGGAAAAAAAATAATTAAAGAGGCACGCCGAGCATGGCCGGCACGGCATGGTGCGGGCCGGCGGGGAGTGCCATGCCGTGCCAAGGTAAATCCCTGGTGGGCTGTGCCGGCCCAGCCCATGGCCTGCTCGTGCTGGGGCATAGACTGGCACGGACCGTTTGACATGCCTAAATTCACGCACTTAGCCTTCCTTCCCTTTGATCAATACCAGCCCTTCACATTTGCTGCCCCATGAATTAGCACCCAAGCCAATGAACACATCCTATTTTCAGAAGCCATTGGATTATTCATGCTGAAACAAAAGAAGAACAAAGATGCTTCATCCAATGGGTAGAAATTATCACCCAAGCCAATGAACACATCCTATTTTCAGAAGCCATTGGATTATTCATGCTGAAAAAAACAGAAGAACAAAGTTGCTTCATCCGATGGGTTTTGATCCCCTTTTAAGTCATGGGGTCTCTGTCCGGCCATGAATTGCTTTAAAAAGCTTGGCCATTGCAATTTTTTTTTTTTTTTTTTTTATGACATGGGTATCATCTTAGGTCTTTGACCCCCTATGACTAACCTCCTAAGCGTTTACTGAAAATAGAGCCGTCCTTGGCCCATTTGTAACTACCCGGGCCTGCTGTTCAAATGATATTGTGGGCTTTGGCTTTTGAGATTTCAACCCAAGCCGTACGGTTTTCAAAGGCCTCATGTGGAGTTAAGGATCAGGTCACACATATATATGCCTAAGATCTAGACTAGCATGTTTTCGATGTAGGACTTGTGCACCATTGTATACACGGTCCTTTAGAGTTTCCTCCACCTTTACTCTATAGGCAGATGCTCGCCGGACTCAACGCCCTTCTACAGGGGGAGCCTGTGGGGGCCACAGGCGTGAAAGGCGGCTCCCGCTAAACCCATACAGATACACTTGACAAATCTAAGGCAGTTTCGAACATAAAACGTGGGGAGCAAACTCACGCCCTACACCGCTCCACCAACTCCTAAGTGGGTACGACATCCCTCTACATGCTTGAACAGGAAGTCCCTCCTAATGGGAATAGCTTTTTTATCTTATTTTTAAGAACATAAAAATAGTTGAGAATGAGCAATCTTGTGTTTTGGTGTTCGTAGAATGCATTAGATTAACTTTTTTTTTTTTTTTCTTCTCTCACTTGAGATCTATAAGAAAAGGATGGACAAGTCTCCATGAGGAAAGATGTAGTAGCATATGGAGTATTTCAGAATATTGTGTTTTAGTGTAGGATCGGGATACAATTGCATATGAGCTGCTAGAGTATACTCCAGAAGGTTCCGCAGCGATATGTGGATATATCTAGCATACTCCAGAAGGTTCCGCAGCGATATGTGGATATATTTTAGTCATTAATTGTATAAGGTAGGAGTATAAATATGGGTATTAACTTTATTTTATAACCAAGCAAAGTTTCTAAATTTAAGGAAACGAGTGTCAGAAACGAGTGTCAGACCAGAAACATTCTATGAAATACTGGTGCTGCATGGGGATGAATCAGGGATCTGAACAATGAAGAGCTTCCAGCTACATTGCCATTTGGAAGATTTCCTTTTGAGGCCAAAGTGCTTTACCTTACAAGACCAAAGTGCGTTACCTTGCAAGCTGCTTTATGTCATTAGAATGTACTTATCTTGTATTTCTAATTTCTCTCAAAATCTAGGCGAGAATCCTTGATATTTTGTTTCAAATGTATTTATTCTAATAATCCATTATTTGCAGTCTCTAATGTTCTCGGTAGTGAAAATCTTCTTTGCTATGGGATGATTTCATTTTTTTTTCTTGTTTTGTTATTAATTTTTTTTATAAGGAAATTGCTTAAATTTCCATTGATTTTGCTGACGAATTGGATTTAGGAAGGGTATTATATTCATTGCTGCGATTTTTTGGCTGGTTTAACTGGTTTTTTTTTTTTTTTTTTCTTTTTGTTGTTTTGGAGTCATTTGCCTTTCACACATGAGATGGAAAAATGCATTTTACATGTGTAAATGTTATATAAGAAAATGTTGCATGTGTGAAACACATTTACATGTTTGTTCAATTCACTATTTTCACTTGAGTAAAAGAGTACATCTACATGTGTTTCAAATTGTAGGACGCTTTTTTTTTTTTTATCAATTTTCTCAAAATCCGTGAAGATTTAAAATATGAATTAATTAAATCGTAATGCTTATCATTAATATGAGAATAATGAAATGTTCAAATCATGAATTTTGAATCGACAAAAGTGCAAAAGTTCAATTTATTGGTTGGGAGTTTTTGGATTTTCTTCACAAATTTCTTCGAATCTATGAAAATCTAATATGTGAAATAAAATATCTTGAGGTTTATAAGTTTAATAATGAAAAAAGATGAATGGTTCGAATCATGAATTTGGGGCCTACAAGACTTATATAAAATGGAAAGTCAATTTGGATGGAACTAGAGAGGTTTTATAGAGATTTTTCTTTGACATGTGCGCCCCAGAAATCATTATGTGGGTTTCCCAAGGAATATTTCCTCGTTCTACCTTTGAAGGTGGATCTATATATAAAGACGTGAATGCAATTGTATTATGATTTTTCTAAAGAGAGGGTGGTTGCACTCATTTACCTCCTCTTGAGGTGTGTAAATTCGACTTTCAACTTTCATAGAATTAAATTCCTAGAGTGATGGCCGAGTATTCATTTTCCATCTTTCCTTAATTAAATTTGAAGGTTATTTTATTCCATTTTTATTTTTAACCACTCATTGCTTGAATTCTTATGTATTCATTGGAAACAAACACGCCCTAAATAAGCACAAAGAAACATGTGCATCACTAATTGTTGTAAATCAATGCAACCAAACAACCTCTTGGGCCTATTCTTTCACTAGAGTTTTTGATAAAAAACTGGTATGTGATGAATTGTCTCTTAGCATTTCCAAAATGCCATATTTCTTTATTAAAACTCTAAGATTCTAGCCACCTAGAAAGTCTTAAATGACATTTGAAAATCATAAAATTCCAATCTCTTTACTTTTTTATTCGATTTCTTGGGTTTCCAAGAATAGAAGAGGATGTAGCGATTCCATATGTAAGAGAATTTATAAATTCCCTAGACAACAATTCTTTGAATTTTAGTAAAGGATGAGGCCCCTTAAGTTTCTTGAGGTTTTGTTGGTTTTATGGTTCTTTTTTCCCTTCTCCTCCTGACCAGAAATGGATCAGTACATCTTAGAATTAGCATTGCTTGCACTTGTTTTCAAATATAAATAATATTATGTGAGTTGCAAGAGGATTTCCACTTACAAAAAATGAATATAATATGCAGACATGAGACAAACATCTCAATAGCCATTATCCCTTGTGGGGCCCAGTTGGGACTCACCAGGGGATAAGGTTAGGGGGATTGAAAGATCTAGTTAAGGCCTACCCATGAAAAGAATACAAAGCCCATCTAATAATCACAACTATTTCATCTACGACCCACAAATTTTGACTCCTTAAAAAAGTGTGCACAGTCTATCTAATGGTCCATTCCATTGAAATGGGTACAAAAAAAAAAGGGACCCATAGAATTCTGGACCCTCTATGTGTGGTCCATTTGGATGGATAATCAAGTGGGCCTCTCACTGAGGTGCCCACAAAATTACCCATGGCCCATGCTCACGGTGTGCAGTGAAAAAAATATAGTATATCTCAATATCAAAACAACTATATACTGAAAAAGATGAAAAAAAAAAACGTGTGGCTGTGATTTCAAAGTCAAAAGGACAAGCTAATTGCAACCACAGCCCTAAAATAGCCAAAGTCGAGAAATGTGCAAAAGCCAAAAGAGACCAAGAGAATCCATTGCATTTGCCTCAATGGAGCTTCTTCAGCCAGGGAATTCCTTACAAGTGGGTCCTACATCCATTGTTCAGTGATTCCAAGGTTAGGTGCGGGGCCACATCTCCATGATAGTGATTGGACAATCAGATTAAAATGTTGGGCCCCACTTAGAGAAATTGGAGAAAATGCCCTTCTCTCACCCAACCAGCCATGCTTTTGTCCCTATCTCTTCTCTCAATCTTACAAAACCAGCAAAGAGAAAGAGAAAGAGAATGGATTGTTTACGTCTCTCCTTCCTTTCCTTCTCACTGAGAATCCAGGAATAGAAATTCAAGCAGATAGTAAACTCTCTCTTTTTGACTTTATTTTTCTGTTATCGGTACCTATCACACACAAGTGACAACACACGAAAGCTTCTACTTAGATACAGCATCCACAAAAGATCACCAATACAGTGCACACCTTTCTCGACAACTTAGCCAGCAACCCCAGAAACCTCGAAAACCCGGAGAAAGATAATCGAGCCCTCTCTCTCTGTTTTCCTTTTCTTCCCCTGTCAAAGGAAACCGAGAAGCCAAAATTCATAACCCAATTTTCTCCTTCCCTTTTCATCTCTTGAGGAAAACCCAAATCCCAGATCCCCCAAAGAAAGTTTTGGATTAAAACAAGAAAATCAAACCCAATTTTCTCCTTCCCCCTTTTCATCTCTGAGGAAAACCCAAATCCCAGAACCCCCCAAGAAAGTTTAGATAACCCAAATTTCTCTTTCCCTTTTCATATCTGAGGAAATCCCAAATCCCAGAAACCAGAAAAAAAATCAAACCCAGTTTTCTCCTTCCCTTTTCATCTCTTGAGGAAAACCCAAATCCCAAAACCCCCCAAAAAAGTATGAAAACAAGCAAATCAAACCCAATTTTCTCCTTCCTTCTTCTTCTATAAGGAAACCCCCTTCCCCAAAAAAAAAGTTCGTTTAGATAAACAAAACCCAGATCCCAGTTTTTTTTTGTCTTTTCTGAGGAAACCCCAGATCCCCAAAACCCTAGAATTCAGATGAAAACAAGAAAATCAGACCCAACTCTCTTGATCATGGAAAATCCCTTTGCAAATCTCCCAGAAGACGTCGTCCTCAACATCTTCCTCAAGCTTGAGGACGACCCCAGGGACTGGGCTCGGCTCGACTGCGTCTGCACCCGATTCTCATCCCTCGTTCGCAACATATGCTGGAGGAACAAATGCTCCCAGACCATCCCAGCCGTCGTCTTCGACCTCCTCGGTGGGCCCCACAACGCCCTTCCATCTTCCGCTTCTCCGGGTGGCTGGGCCGCCCTCCACAAGCTCTCCGTCTGCTGCCCCGGCCTCCTCCACGCCGGCGTCCTATTGGAGAATTCCGATTTCGGCCTGGAGCGCGAAATTGGCCCCGACGAGAACTACCGCAGGATCCAATCTCCGGCCCCGCCACGCCCTTCTTCTTCCCAATTGGCACCGGCCGCAGCGCCCTCAGCCGATTGCGGGTGGTCGCTCTTCGATGATCTCTATTCGGATACTGTCTATGACATCTCCGAGTCACAAATGGCAGTGGTGGCACCGGGCAGTGAGCTCGAGCAAGGCGTGGTGAAGGTGGGGTGTGAATTCTCATTGATTAAGAAGGAGGGAATCAACTGCCGGTCTGTGGACCCGCATTTGGCTTCTGGGGTGTGGAATTTAAGCCGTGAGCAGGGGAATAAGCTTCTGGCCAGCCGCTTTCGCGGGGATTGCTTGTATATCTGCGATTGGCCAGGGTGCCTCCACACAGAGGAGAAGCGCAATTACATGCTCTTCAGGGGTGTCTTCAAGAATTTCAAGCTTTCAAGAGTCTGGAGAACTATAAATGAAACTAATAGGAGAAAGATTGCTTTGGAGTGCGCCTTCTGCCCTTGTAAGGAGACCTGGGATCTGCATTCTGCTTTCTGCTTGAAGCAGTTCTTTGGGTATCATGAAGATGGTGAACCTGTTGTTCGGGCTTACGTCTGTGAGAATGGGCATGTTTCAGGGGCATGGACGGAGCGGCCCATGTACACTTAGTGTAAGGTTTTCCCCACTCCGATGGTTTAATTTTTTATAGCAATTGAATCATATGTTTAGCTTGTCTCTGTTGGATGTGTAGAATGCTAGATCTGTTCTAAGGCATTCTTTGAGATTCAGTAGGAGTGTGTTTATGAGTTTGATTTTAGTTTGTGTTTGTTGAGATTTGGAAATTTGTGGGTGGTGGTGGGATTTGATTAAAAGGAGACTTTGATTTAATAATGTGCAGAAGTTGTTCTTTTGCATGGACTTCGAGTTTGTGCTTGGTGGAATTCAATGTTGCCTAGAACAGTTTAATCTTTGTTAGGACGAATCTGATTGTGGGTTGATGTCCTTTGTGACGATACCTGTTTTGAAATCCAGATCATAAATGGATATGGTTTTATAGATCATATTCTATGTATCTTCCTATTTGTACAAGTGGAGCGGACTGTTTTCGTAATCCAAGGTGTTAGATATCATGTGCTGCATTTATGATAGCTTGGAAACACTGTCAAGTGGAGCAATCTTAGCCCTTTAGGTTCGGCTTGATATCAGAAATTTCTGCCGGGTTTCAGTGAGAGAACAGCTGATGACAATGATAAAATTCAAAATTTTCAAATGATAAGCAAATTTGCGACAGTGAAGTGCTGCTTTTTGGTTGTTGGAACTTTCAGAATTCCAAAATTCCAAATGCTGAAAGGTGAGGTGATTAAGCCTCTGTGGAATTCTTTGGGCACATGTTGCCTACAGCTTTTGGGGGTTTTCAGATTCTCCCAACATGAGTTTGCTGAATGGTTGCAATCAAACAGGCGATTGTTTGTGGTGGATTGAGGGTTAAAAAAACTGCAATAACCATCCATATTCAACAGAAGTGAGAAGGTAAATATTGGGTGCCTGGGACCTGATAACACATTCTTTTTGTTTGAGAATGCATCTCTTGCAATCAAACAAAGAGGCTAAAGAATGCATGGCTAGACTTCTTTTGTTTTAATATATGCATGGCTAGGCTCAGAAAGAACATTTTACAAAAAACCTTCTCAACTGATTAGAACAATACCTACAAACCAAGTAACTCATAAAGGAAAGAAAGGGCAGTGAACTAGTTCATCTTACGCTAAGAATCTGGGGTCATTTTTATTCCTAATTCATATGCCCTGCCAACGGGGACTGCAAAGTGTGATCCAATGATCTAGTGGGTAATCTTGGTGGAATTATATGATCCTTGGGCCCATAGTTTTGCATGGTGTTCATGGTTTTGTGATCCAAGCTGTTGATCTAATCGCCCTCCACTGTGATGAAGCTCCCAAAATATACCATACTGTTTTTATCTACAATTGTCCATTATTGTTGTTGCTGTTGTTGTTATTATTGTTGTTGTTGTTATTAATACTATTAATGTAATCTTTTTAGTCAGACTATCTTGATAGTTCGTTGAAGTTCTATCACATCCTGTGTTCTCTGTTCACTCTGTGAATTGGTTGGAAGAATAATTTAAGGAAACACCGAGATGGGCAGAAACTGTTGCACTTAACGATTTATGGCATTGTTCTATTTGTGTTTATACTGAATCTGTGCCAATTGCATTCTAAAAGCAACTAGATGGGATTAGCTTCAATAGTGATGATGATTAAAAGATCTCCCTTGTAAAAAGGACATAGGCTACATAGATGGCCCCAGTGGTTTAATATTTGTGGGCTATGGGCCCACAGATAATCTCAAATTCACAACAGGCATAGATCTTGTGCTTGTTAGATTTTTTTTTTTTTTTTTTTTTATTTGTTAGCACTGGAAAATCTTTGTTTGGACTCCATATATCTTTTCTAATATATATTAGTGAGAGGAAAGATATATTCATGCTACTGATCGGTACGTTCAGCAGAGTGAAATCTTGCACTTTAAAAGGGTTGCTTCCTGGCAAGGTAGACCTATTAGATCAATCTACCTCAATAAACTGTGATAGACCTGAATATCACAGAGATTGGAGTGGTATTCTTTATCTGATTGAAATCATCATCTTTGCATTGTTTTGGTGATCTCACATTTGTCTTTGGGTGAAGATCACTGTGTGTTGATGTTGATGTCTGTTTTGTGAACTTTAAAATGGAGTATTGGTGGCATTCTTTCAGGCCAGTAGCTGTTTGTTTTTATTTGTGATTTGGTTTGGAAATTGTGAGTTAGATCATTTTTAGTTTATAGATTTTCTAGAAATGTACTCCTAAATGCTATGTCGGATGGTTCGGATATTTTAATTTTTATCTTTTTGGGACTGGCTTCTTATAAAATTCAAATGCACAAAACTTTTTCCTGGCTGTCTTGTGGGAATTTGGAAGGAGAGGAATGCAAGATGTTTTGAAGGAAAAATAATAATTGTGGTGATCCTCATTGACCACTAAAACATCTTCACAGCCTCTTGGGTGTTTGTCATCCCTCTTTTTCACAACATTTCCATTGATGTGATTGTGCACAATTGGAGAGATGTGGCTTTTTCACGTGCTGAGATATGAAAGCTTTAGCTCTTGGCGCATTATCCTCTTGAGTTTTTGGTTTTGTTTGTTATTTTTTTGTTCTTTCATTGTTGCTGTTGGTTTGAGTGGTGTAGGCTGTTGGTTACTTTGTCTTCTATGATCCTGTTCAATCCTTCATTTTGTGGTTTTGGGCGTTTAGCTTTTCACTGTAGCCCTTTTGTGCTGTAAAGCTTAAATGAGTGAGAAGTTACTATTCAAAAATCAAATAAAGTAAAATTCAGTTGCACCATTTTTGGAACAGCTTGTAAACAGTTGGAAGTTTCCTTTCTAATGACACTTTTTTTTTACACACATCTGATTTTTCATGAAGCTTAGGTATGGGAGCGGATAGAGTAAATCCTAGAATCTTAGCTATTAAAACTTGGATTTCTTGCCCATCATTTTTTTTCCCATGGAATTTAGAGCTCGGACCATTTCCTTGTTTCTCTGTGAGTTTCCATTTGCACATTAGACCATTTTCGCCATCTTTTTGGTCTTAACCAATTCACGCTTATGATATCATTTCCAATTGATTATTAGGACCTGGCCTGTGTATATCACCAAATGTATAATGTTAAGAGATTCTGCTATGAGTGGCATGGTAAAATTGCATTACGAATTACTTTGGAGTATTCCTAGGTACTCAATTTCTTGTTATGAATATAGAAACAGCAGTTCTGTATACTTAAGAATAAGTTGGCCCTGTATGGAAAGTTGGAAACAACTATTCTGCACCGCGGAGAAGTTCTTGTACTAGCTTTTTGCCCAGTTGTCATTTTCCAATGTCTCTTGATATTCCAGAACCTTGCAATAGGAAAAATTTGGTGGATCTTCATGTCAAAGATTGTGTCTATGATGTGTCAGATAAATGTCCTGTGTGAAATTATGTATGATCTTTTATTTTTTAATTTATTTTCATTGTACAGCAAGATATTATATCATTTGGGAGTCCGGATCCCCTGTTTGGACCAATCAGGGAACAGGAGCCACATTGGCAACTTGCAAACTCAACTTATATACTCTTTTTAGGAATGAATAAAATAAAAGATTGGGGTCTTTCTTTGCAAATGGGGAAAAAATACTCCATGATAGAAACCCATCATCAAGGAGTCTGGATCCCGTTGTCTCCTCTGGCAAAAAGACCTCATCAGCTCTTCGGCCTTCCTCTTCTCATCCGGCCGGCAACCTTCCTCTTCTCCTCCAGCTAGTGTGAGTTTCCTCTTCTCCTCCTACCAGCACCTCCTCGGGCTGCTTCATCTCTACAAAAACCCTAAAGCAAAAGGATCCATTAGCTGTCCAGCCTTCCTCCTCTTCTTCGGCCAGCGGCCAGACCCCCATCTGCTATCCGACCTTCCTCTTCTCCTCCGGCCAATCCCAGGGTATCCCCTGTTTCATTGAAAATGAATCAAAATCCTAAAGCAAAAACGACCTCACCTGATCGTCTCCTCCAACCCTCTCCTCACCTACTCAGATGGCTACACCCCATGTTGACTTACTTGAAATGAAAATATTGTCATTTTGTTGAACTCTATTAGTTGAACGTGATGAGAAACTTCATGTTGAATGTGAGTGTCAGCATCAAATTCAAGTAGAAAATGGATTTTGGTAACAGATGTGGAATTGTTTAGACGCTAATATTCAAGTTGATTGTATGTTAACATCAGTTCATCAGTTCTTCATTAGCCAAGAGACCCCTATATTCAATATAAAATATATTTATTAGAATGCACATGCGAAGGTCTGACAAGGAAAATCCACAGGTTTCAATTCTGTATGGTAAGGTTTAATGAAAGAAATACTGAGGTTTCAGTATTTCATTAGCCAAGAGACCCCCTGTATTCGATATAAAATATATTTATTAGAATGCACATGCGAAGGTCTGACATGGAAAATCCACCGGTTTCAATTCTGTATAGTAAGGTTGGATGAAAGAAATACCAAGGTTTCATTGTTTCATTAGCCAAGAGATGATCGATATAAAAATCTATTTATTAGAATGCACATGCGAAGGTCTGACAAGAAAAATCCACAGGTTGCAATTCTGTGTACTAAGGTTAGACGAAAGATACTGAGGTTTTAGTCTCATCTTATGGCATCGTATACGTTTGAATCATAATATATTGAGGTTGGCATTCCACTTTGAGAAAACTGGGTGTTGTTACTAGGTGTTGATTGATTGTGACTAATTAATTATTAATGCCTGTATGTTGATCGATTGATAATGGAAACGGAAAAACACGCTTCTTGGCTATTGAAACAGTGAAACCTCAGTATATAATGAAGACAACCTTCTCAAACTAGGTTTCAACCTCGGTATATAATGATTCAAACCATAGGGTATGATGCCATAATACGAGACTGTAACCCTTTAGAACTTCTTTCTACTAACCTTAAACTTTTTTGTTAAGACCAAAGCATTGCAATCTAGTAGCAAGATTTTTTTTATCATATACGAGAAGTCTCCTCATTAACAAAACAGTGAAACCTTAGTATATAATAAAGACAACCTTTCAGACTGGATTTCAACCTCGGTATATAAAGATTCAAACCATAGTATACTATGCCATAAGATGAGACTGAAACCTCAACATTTCTTTCATTCAACCTTAGTACATAGAATTGCAACATGTGAATACTTCTTGTTAGACCTTCGCATTTAACATGAAGTTTCTCATCACATTCAACTATTATAGTTCAACAAAATGACAATATTCTCATTTCAAGTAAGTCAGCATGGGGTGCAGCCATCTGAGTAGGTGAGGAGAGGGTTTGAGGAGACGATCAGGTGAGGTCGTTTTTGCTTTAGGGTTTCAATTCATTTTCAATGAAGTAGGGGATCCCCTGGGATTGGTCGGAGCCCGGAGGAGAAGAGGAAGGCCGGACAACTGATGGGGTCTGACCGCTGGCAGGAGGAGATCCCCTGGGATTGGTCGGAGCCCGGAGGAGAAGAGGAAGGCCGGACAGCTGATGGGGTCTGACAGCTGGCCAGAGGGGATCCCCTGGGATTGGTCGGAGGAGAAGAGGAATGCCGGACAGCTGATGGGGTCTGACCGCTGGCCGGAGGAGAAGAGGAAGGCTTGACAGTTAATGGTCCTTTTGCTGTAGGGATTTTGTAGAGATGAAGCAGCTGGAGGAGGTGGTGCTAGTTGGAGGAGAAGAGGAAACTCGCACTGGCCGAAGGAGAAGAAGAAGGCCGCTAGCCGGAGGAGAAGAGGAAGACCGAAAAGCTGATGAGGTTTTTTTGCCGAAGGAGACGACGGGATCCAGACTCCTTGCTGTTGGGTTTCTGTCATGGAGTATTTTTTTCCCCATTTGCAAGAAAGACTCCAATATTTTATTTCATTCATTTAGAAAAGAGTATACAAGTTGAGTTGGCAAATTGCCAATGTGGCTCCTATTGATTGGTCCAAACAGAGATCCCCTGAATCATCATCTGGTTCCCTTTGTCATTAAGTAATTCCACAGACGGTATCAACTTGAAAAAAAAGCCATCCTCCTTGACATGCATTGTTTGCTTGCTGTTGTTTTCAAAATCCCTGGAAATAATTTCAAGTTGAAAATCCCAGGGAGCAGTCAATCAATCGTGGTGGTTAGAGAGGGTTGGATTGTTTGTTTCCTGGGTACTTTATGGCCAAAAAAAATCCAGGAATCAATTCTAGTGTCGATTCTTTTCTCTTTTTTATTAATGTTTTTGGTTTTTGTGGTGGGGAGGGAGTTGGATTTGTTTCTGACAAGGTTTTATTCTTGCCTTGGTTTGTAAGGGTGTAGCCGTCTAGGGAAGAAGTGAGGGTGAACCAATGTATTTGTCTATGAGAAATATAATGAACTAGAATTGTGTGTCAAATCAAGATAAAATAGAAAAAAAAGTTGGAGGGAAAATCACAAAATGATAAAAATGGTATTTTTAATTGCACAATATGATAAAAAAAGGTACTTCTAAAACTATGACAAAAAAATTACTCTTCAAAAAATACAAAAAGACAATAAAGGTACTCTTTAATAACAACAAAATGACAAGGTTGATTTTTCTTTTAATTCGCTCTACTTTCTTTTTATCTTGATTTGATACTAAATTTTATTTCATGCTACTACTCCCCACAAATAAACTGACGAAGGAAGCTTAAAATCAAATCTCTTTGGGCAGGGTTGGTTAAAGGTGGCACAGTTCCTAGAGGTGTGAATTTTGGAGATTGTGAAGGTAAGGACCCAGAGGTGTAAAAAAAAAAAGAAAAAATCGTCTAACCGAATTAAACCGATGGTTAATAATTGTGTTTCACGGTTTAGTTACGATTATGGTTATTAAAATTAAAAAATTGTGCTTCACAGTTTGGTTACGATTTTAAATCTTGACTTACGGTTATTAACCAAATCAAACTGTAAAATACAGTTTGGTTAATTGTTTTTCCAAAATATACGGTTAATCGTACCGCTACACTAATAATAAAAAGCTAAAAGGCCTAGATGTTTTGTAGTATCAGTTTAGACTTTTAGTTGTATTTATTTTCGTGAAAAATGATAGTGTTGTTTTGTTTGGTATGTGAAAAATGATAGTGTTGTTCTGCATGCGGAGTAAAATGGTAAATATAGATTTTTTTAAGTGATAGTTAACCATAACTGAACCGTCTAATACGATTAACTGCGATTCGGTTTTTAATGATTTTTTAGGGTACGGTTACTGTTTTTAAAAAACTGAAAACCATAAAATATGGTTCGGTTAACGGTTTTTCCAAAACAAACGGTTAACTGAACCGTTACACCCCTATAAAGATCAATTTGGTAACGATGGAAGCCAATAATGACTTATATCCACTGAAACATGATCTGCACTATTATATCCGCTGAAACATGATCTGCACTATTCTTTCCCTTGAGGCCCGTGTTTAATATAGCTATATGAGTTGTGAGAAACTTGTTAGAGTGACCAAGGAGAAGCTGAAGATTGGAAGACACAGGATCCATTTACATTCTCTCTTATATCGCACAACATTCCATTCCACTAGCCTCATCTCACAATGGAAGATCATATTTTCCTTTCTTTATTCCTTTAACATCTCTGTCACTATTCAACGAAATTCCCTTTTTTCGCAGCATGCATTAAAACATTTGAGACTTAGAAAGCAAAACCTCAGTCTTTTTAACTAGGAAATGAATTTTAGATTGGAGTGAAATGTTGTATTCCCCCACTTCTCAGGGAGTCCAGCACCATAACTGGCCACCAATGACCTCAAATCCCTCTTGGTGATCGGCTGTGTTGTCCGGAATGGTAATGGGGATACTGTTGATGACATGATGCTTTAAGGTCAGTGGGGTTGGTTAAAGGTAGTGGTTAGTGGTGTTCGGCGATGGGTTGGTTTGAGATGGCTATGGTTGTAGCTTCTGTTTGTGATGGTGAGTGTGTGATGTTGGTTGAAGGAAGCTGGTTGGATATGAAGTCTTGAGTCAATGGGCGGGATGGTTGTTGGCCCTTTTATCACTGGTAACTTTTTGTGTTCTAACAAATGAATCACTTGAATGAAATAGGTAGTTAATTGGGAAATGGATGAGATAGGTGTATCAATCCTTTGGCAGCTTCTTCATCATCATTATCAAAGCTTTGTCACAACTATGTTGAGGTCGAGGTCCGCTGTATGAATTCTATTTCTCCATTTCGGTCTATCTCAAGCCAAAAATCACTCGGATTCATGCCAAAAAAATAAATCATTTGCTTATCAAATTGCACTAGTGTTGGTGTTTGCTTTTCACTTGGGAGGGCAGAATGCCCCATGAACATGATCGAGCTAATTGAATGCTAAACTTAGATGAGAAACAATTACTTTTTAGAATTGTGTTTTGCAGAATATCCGTTCTTACCTTTCATGCTAAAGTATAATCCCATTTCACCAGCCTCATCAACTAGTACGGATGAAATTGCAAATAAAGTGTGGGAGGACTATTGCAGTTACACTAGCAATGCTGGGAGAGTTTCATATGTATTAACTTGACTGTCTTTTCCATGGAGATTATGTCATGACCCGAGTCCGAGATTAAGATTAAAATCGAGATAATTCCGAGTCGTGAAACATACTTAGTCCCGTGAACTTCAATCACCATAAAATTCACAAGGGATATCAATTACATATTATGCGGAATATAAACAAATATACATTGTTTATGTGTAAAATAAAAGTTCATTTACGTCATGTACAAAATTTATCACTTGCATATTTAAATACAATGCAAGGATCAAAAGTATGAAACATTCCAAATTCATTTAACTCAAAATTTCCTCTTAAGTTTTTGTTTCAATATCATACTCATATGATATTGCTTTACTTCCATTCCACTAGTCCTCCTGGAGGAACCAGATTGGTCGTTTTCGCTGGCGCTGTGACCTCAGAAGGACCGGCATGGGCAGCTGTGCCTTTAATGCCATCAATAACACTATGAATTTGACAATTCAGCAATGTATAAACAATTACATGATTTAACATGCTAATACATCATTTCATTTGTCTAAGCCAAGTTAGACTAATACAATTTACCCTTTAATTCAAATCAATATGAGTCTTTCATAGTTGGCAAACCTACAAAAGCATTTCAATTCAATTCATATCACATCTTCCTAAAAAGGAAGGAATCACATCTTCCATACGGAAGGAATCATATATTGTGGGATTTATCAGTGACCGGACCAGGGACAACTGATATCACCACGGAGTTCCGAAACACTCCCAAATAATCTGCTGCAGCAGTAACAGCTCCAAAGAGCTTATAGAAATCACTATGTAGTGTCATACTCTGTGAACAATTCAATTATAAAAAGAGAGAATTATTAACCATCTATGAGTATGTCAAACAACCATTCGGGTGTAACCATTGGTTTCCCAATGCATGTGTTATTCTCGATGGACATCACATTACATATATAATATGTGCATTGTTAGTCCCCGTAATTAACACCCATGGAGTTTAGACCATTATCGATCAATTATGATTAGTCTCAAATTAATTGGGGAAGCATTTCTACTCATGAGACGTACTCCAATTTCACGTAAAAATCCCAAAATTTCACTAACTATTACTATTGAGCCAGTAACAGGTTGGCTCGAGCGGACCAAAGTTCGCTCAAGCGGACATCTCACAGAACCATGGTCGCTCGAGCGAAACACTGTTCGTTCGAGCGAACATTTCAGGATTTCTGTCAGTCCAAACAGAACCTCGTTCGCTCAAGCGAACTGCCAGAATTTCCACGAAACTCTGTTCAGTTCTTTCTTCTTCAACTCTTCTCTCTTTATCACACTTACACAACCTGCAAAACAAATGGAACCTTCTGTTCCCCCTTATTCAACATCTCATTTATATCCAAAAACCACACTTCCATCCATTAACCATCACATAATCAATTCATTCGTTCAAATCATCTCTTTCTCTAACAATAAAATTTGAAACTATATTCACAAATAACTACACATCAATAGCATCAAATCACTAATAACCATTTATACTTGCCTTTAATTGAGAAAAACACAAAAACCCCTTTTGATAGCTTGAAGTTTGAGATCAAAGCTTCTTCAATCCAAACCCTACCTCTATAAATCAACCAACTTGAAGAAGAAGATGATATTCACACTCCTTTCCTTCAAAAATCACTTGAAAAGGCCTTTCCTAACTATTTGACAGCAAAGAAACAAAGAAGAAAACTCTCTCACTCTCTCTGCAATGCAATCCACCGACTGAAATGGCTGAGTTCATCTCTAACGTACATATAAAGGACCCAATTTACATTTTAACCCATTTATTTCACTACATTTCTAGTTTAAGTCAAATGAAAGCCTACTTGATTCATTTCAAGTCAAATGGAAATGTGTGTATTATGAAAATTATTGTACTCATCAAGATACACATGTTGGTATCAATTTTCATCACATTCGACGAAATACACTAAAATTCGTATTTACGAAAAAGTCCCTAAATTCCATATTTTGAGTCTAAATTCAACTCAAGTAAGCCAATCTCTTCCAAACTCATTCCATTATACTTAATTCATTTGTCTGAGACTAATTTGACCCATCTTAGTCATTAATCACCATTAAATTGATTAATCATGTTTAATCCACATTAATCTCGATTAATTAGAGTTAATCTTGATTAACTTGGGTCGGGCTGTAACAATTTACAACTCAGTTCTATCCATTTTAGAAAAAATTAGGGTGTTTGGCTATGGAACTTTGGTACGGAACTTTTAAATTACACTCATTTTTGTTTATTGATTTTAAAAGATGCAGCCAAATCTTTATTCAGCATCTAATGAAATCTTCAGTAATTGTAAGTTCTTGCAGAGTCTATTATATCATTTCAAAGCACTATCAAATAAATACAAAGTGGAATATTTCAATTAGGAACTAGTATGTTGTGTGTGAATATATGGCTCTATATACATGTACGAGTATGTGAACATCATGTTCTGTATGTATCGATCACTTCCTAAGTTTAGGAAACCTGCCATGAACTTCAGTGTGTGCATCGATGTTGGAGGGGGTGGTGGAAAGGGAAAATGAGACTGCTGCCCCAGTGTGGGGGTGATTGATCCAGGAATCTATCAGGAAAGTGGTGAGAAGTTTCTCACGACCTTTTGTTCGGTCCCTAGGAGGCTCTCCGTAATGTGCATTTGTTGTTTTTTAATGGGCAACAATTTGCTCCATAAGTCATAGCTGGTCTAATCATTGTCTTGAAAATCTTTTCTTCAATCTTGTCGGTATGCATCGATCACAAAACATTAAAGAAGTAGGTCTCCACTTCATCCATCTTGCTCTTATTCACTGTTTGACATCTTCCTCAATCTCTCCATCCTTACTAATTTTTTAGCCAAGGCATTAGAATAAATGTCTTTGTGATATTTTCATAACTTCAATTCTCACAGTAGTTTCAGCTTTTTATACATTTTCACTGAAGTTGCATCCATATATTGCCTTTGTACAACTTATTTTTATGCCCTCAAATTCTACAGCCTCCCACTATCTCCCACTATCTCTCAGGTTCAACATTCGCGTCATCTCTCAATTTATCTATCAAACACTATCTCGTTTGAAAATAACATAC
The DNA here is from genome assembly GCA_003546025.1 of Camphora micrantha. Taxonomy (NCBI): domain Eukaryota; kingdom Viridiplantae; phylum Streptophyta; class Magnoliopsida; order Laurales; family Lauraceae; genus Camphora; species Camphora micrantha. The sequence goes on from QPKB01000002.1 coordinate 45,930,135, forward strand.
ACTAAGGTACCTCCTCTTGAATATGAGTAGTTGATTTATCCATATTTAATGTTGAGAGATAAAGACTTAAGGCTAACCCTTGATACAAACCCATGGTCACCAAAAACCTACATGTTTCTCCATGGATAATTCTTACACTTGTCATTTCTTTCTTATACATGTCTTAAATGATTTCAATGTAACCTCTTAGGACACTCCATTTTATTTAAAACTCACCAAATCAAATATTTGGGTACTGTATTATAGGTTTTCTCTACATCGATGAAGACCATATGAAGATTTTTCCTCATCTCTTGGTGTTTTTCTATCAATTGCCTCAGTGAGAAGATTAGCTTTCATAGTTGGCTTCCATAGCATGAAACCAAGTCAATTTTATGATATCTTAGTATTTTTTTTAAAAGTCTTTACTTCATTATTCACTCTCATAGTTTTATAGTATGAGTCGTAAGTTTAATCAAGTTTAATCCCATGATGGTCAGTTTATCTTTGTATATCCCTTTTGTTCTTGTATATAGGTATTTAAAACACTTCTTAGCTCCTTTCATATGACATTTTATTTGTCATTGATATTTTATCGAAGAGCTTAGTTAACCAAATTCACCAAGTTTATATTAAGTATTTTCAAACTTCTATTGAAATGTCATTTGACCTCGTAGCATTTCTTCTCTTCATTTGTGACAATGCTTTTTTCACTTTTAGTACCTTAATTATGAGGTAAGAGGTATGACCCTCTAACAAAGTATTCTCTTTCATTTTTATGCCTTCTAACTTCATTTAAAAGTTTGTTAAAATATTCCCTTCGTCTTTCTTAATTAATATAATTGCCCTTCACTTATACATTTCAGTCGTCGGTCTTTATACATTTAATATGATTCAAGTCTCTACTTTTCCTTTCCTTCATTTTTACAAGCTTAAAAAATATCTCTTTGATTCTTTTAATCTCAACTTATTATATAGGTCATCATTGCTTTAAACTTTACATCACTTACTCCTTTTTTAGCTTCTTTCTATATTTTCTTATGCATTTCATAAATTTTCATATTCCTAGTCCCTTGCTAAACTTTGTAATAACGTCTTTTCTCTAGAACAACTTATGGAATCTCAACACTCCACCATATAGTTTCTTTATTATAATGTCTTTTCTCTTGTGATTCTCCAATTATCCTTTTTGCAACCGTTTTGATATAGTGATCCATTCGACTCACATCACCGTAGTTTTTCTGTTCAACTCTCATTTTCCATCCTGTTTTACTTTATCTTTAAATAGTATTTCATTTTCTCCTTTCAAATTCCCTCACCTTGTTTTACACAACTTTTTATTCACTACCCATCTTTTTTTACTTTTAATGCAAATATCTAAAACTACTATCATACATTGTGTGATAAAACGCTCTTCTACAATAACATTGTAGTCTTTACAACCTAGTTGCCTATGTTTTCTAATTAGGAGAAAGTCTATCCGGCTTCTATAATTAGTTTACTTTTATAAGTAATTAAACGTTCCTTCCTCTTTTAAAGTAAGTGTTTGATGTTACACAAGGAAATGAAATAGGTAATGTTTTTTAGATTGTCATTTTATGATTAGACCCCAAGTGTAAGGTACGATTGTAGTAATAAACTGGTGAGACCAGGTCAATCCACAGGGAGCAATGTAAACTAAGAATCCTTCTCAACTTGTACCTGTCCTAAATTAAAAATCTAAATCTAGCCTAACAAACTAAAAAATTACAACCATCATTCCTACTTTCCAAAAATTAAATTAATTACAATCCAATGAAAAGAAAACTTCCTAAATCTAAAAATCCTAAACTAAAAACTAAAATTGTTACAAGAGAACACACAAGTTAGAACATCAAAAATAAAAAGTGTCAAAAAAAAAATAAGAAACTAAACTAGAAACAAAAGAAACCTAAGTTAAAAAGCTAGTAATGCAATGTGATGCATGCTATCCTAAAAAGAATTTCTAAGTCTAGAAAACTAGTATGCTGGGCTGTTTTTATACATGATTTATCCTAATATAATGAAACCTAAAACTACGTTTTATAGATGGGTTTTGAACTAAAATGATGCATGAATCAACTAAAAAAAAGGGAAGTGAAAAAGGAATTAAAATGAATAAAATATGAATGCATAAACATAACCTAAAAAACTGAAACTGTGCTGAAATTCTGCAACACAGGTAGCCTAACATGCCATGTTCAAGCCACTGGTTCACCAACCTCCTGAAATCTTTTTTATCTGAAATTTTGGGACGTGATAGACCACATGATGAACTTCAATTTCCCCAAATTTCACATAAAAATACAATGATTTGACCGGTCTACCCACTTCAAACTTTTTACCAAAAACAGTTTCTGCAGTTTTGCTGAAATTGTGCAGAAAGTGCTATTTATATGCTGGATCCGAGATTTAGCACTATGTTTGGCCGAATTTCACCATTCAAATCATAAATTTTTTTCTGAACTAGATTCCTCAGCCACTTAAATATATAAGAGATTCCACCATATGCAATGCATGCAAAATGATCATTACTTCCAACCATAAACTATGCACAAAATAAACATAATATTGAATTGATCATAAAAATAAAGACAATAAACAAAAGTTCAAGAATTTAAATGTGTGGTGAAAAAAAGAAAAGTAAATGTGTGGTTTTAACAGAAACTCAAATGTGTGGAAGAATATAAATTTAAATGTGTGGAAGTGTATTCTCCTCTTTCAAGATTCCTTTCTAAGCGGGGTCATAATTTGAATCATGTTTTTAGGGCCTTTAGGTCGTCAGTCCAAACACCAACAAGAAAAAAAAAAACATAAAACAAGCACCAATCACCCAAGGACAAGAAAGAAAAATTGAAAGAGTAAGAAACAATTTTACTAATATGCAGCAAAGTCTTACATAAGATATAAAAAATAAACAATGACAATTACATACTAGGATGAGAAGCCTCTTCTAGATGAAAAACCTAAGGGTGTAGTGTGATTTCTGGCCAAATCTTCTTGAAGCAAAAGAGAGAGGAGAAGATGGAGTGTAGTATTCTAGAGAGAGCTCTATCTTGCCCATTAAGAGGAGATGGAGCTTATGCTTCAATGTTTAATTTCTACTATATTTCTTTCCTTCTTTGTTCCAAGTTTGTAGAGAGAAAGAGAGAGGAAGAAGATGGAGTGTAGTAATTCTAGAGAGAGCTGGTCTATCTTCCCATAAGAGGAGATGGATGCTACTCTATAATATCAATAAGCCCTTAAAATGGTCCAAAATGTCTATGAAAATATGCACTTTTCAGGACTCATCATTTTACATCACAGATTCATTACTATGCTACCTTGGACCTAAATAATACGAATAGACTGGATTTTCAAAACATTATGGTCTAGGAGGCCGACAATTTTTTTATATAATTGGGATCACATCATCGACTCTAAAGTCAGATCAATATAAACTAGAGATATCTCACATCAAAACTCAACCATGTTGACAGATACAATTTGGAGGTTCTTACAAAATTCTCAAAAAGTTTTGAGTGCAAGTGTTGACCTAGGAATATTTGTGCCTTTTGAAACTTCTATGATTATGAGGCCAAACCAAGTGATTCAAAGTTTTTGAAGTGTAAGAAGTCGTCCATGGTTAATTATATTTATTAGTTAATTAATTCTGATTGGTGATAATTATTGTATGTATAGTTAATTAATCTTATTTTAGTGTGGTTAATTACATTTTTATGTGACTTATTGTGTTTAGTTTTTAGTTGGTGGATTTGAAGATACCTAGCTGAGTCTATAGGCTTTTTTTTTTTGGTAAAAGAGCTGAGTTTATAGTTAGAATAGTGTTTTGATCCTATTTAAGAGCCTTTGGAGTTAGCTAGTCGCATTTGAGGGGTTATTCGCAATCTCGTGTGAAGCTTTGAGAGCATTCGAACCTAGTTCGGTACCCTTGGAGGGCCTAGATAGGGTTTTGGAAAAATTCAAGGGTATTTTTGGAACTCTAGAAAATCATTAATTCGGGTTTAGTGAGTAGATCAAATCGTGCCGAGAAATATTCGTGTTCAACTTATGTTCATTTGATGTCCTGAAACCCCTAGCTGTGTTGGCCAAGCATTATCTTATATAGCCTTTATTGTCATGGTTGGAAAACTCTCCGAGTTGACTCTTGACTCTCCCGAGTCATCTCATTTTGATGAAAGACCGAGTCAGAAATAAGAGAAACTCGTCCGAGTCATCTCATTTTAATAAGTTGTTTGCATTTCGAATCATTTAATATGCAGATTTAATTTTAAATAATTAAATTTTATTTATATATAATTATGCATGACGTTTGGAGTCAATAATTTAAAAATGGCGACTAAAATGTAATTTGAAACTTATAATTGGTCTTTTACATTCGATATTTGAACTAACAAATTATGTAATATGTAATATTTTTTATTTTATTTTTCTTATTGTAGTGTTTTTCTTGCACATATAAATTTATTAAATTAAAATTAATTATTATGAATGCATGTAAATAAATGTAACCTTCTATTTTATAAGTAATGGATTCATTTTTAAATATTTTTAAATTTAATTTTTGAAAACATGACTCTCCCGAGTTTTCGTGTTGACTCTATTTGAGTCAATTTTTTTACATTGGACGAGTTGAATCCAAGTCACGAGTTTTCCAACCTTGCTCTATTACGAATGGACCACTAAGAAAATGTTTGGAGGATAAAATTGCCTCTAGAAACTTTCTTTTATTGAACAATGTCATGTGCTTTGGTGACTTAGGAACTAAATGTAATTTTATTTATTTTGTCAAAGAAGGAAAATGGCCAACGAGTGTAGTCTATCTCGACACCTTCCACATGAATTTTTCACATATGAAATAACTCCTACAATATCCCATCTTTGAGTAATTTATACAATCTGCATTCACCTACTTTTTATGAGTTGACATCAATAATACTGACTCGATTATTAAGCGCAGTTGAATCTCAGTCACAAAATAAATACACTTAAAAATACTAGAGGAATTGACGGCCCAGGCCCCTGTAGGACCTTATACCACTCCTCAGGGGCCAAATACACACCGCACACGGATAAGTCCACCCGGTAGCGTTTTCGTAATTTTTTTTGTCGTTTAGTAGTATTGTCGATATCGACCATTCAGTGCATTTATTCCTTAACGCATAGGGTCATTTTCCCATTTCCATCGACCAACCCTTTCACCCACTTTTCCCATTTTCCTTTCTTCTCCACGCGGTCGACGTCCCCCTTTGTGGTCCCAGATTTGTGGTCCCAGGAAGCTTGGCGCTAGTTTTCAAAAGCGTTCACATGGAGGTGCGTTCATCCCTTCCTTTTCTTTCCTATTTTGTGCCTAGATTTTGAATGGTAACCGAGGTTTTCATAGGGTTTGTTTTGATGACTCCGAGTTGATCTTCTTCTCCTCATCTACCAAAATGGGGGATGTGCTTTGAGTTATTCTTCTCCTCATCTATTCAAACGAACCCCTGCTCATCATCTTCTTACATGAAACGGGCTGATTTCTCTGAGTCATTCTTTTGAAAATTTATTTTGTTTCCATTACATGATATTGGTTGTGTCCTTTTCCAAGTGTTTCCATGCGTTCTATCAGTCTTTAGCAAACATGTGTTTCTTTGTTTTTCCATTTGTTTTGTGTTTCCAGAACTCTGGAAATCTCCCTGTGGGTGCGTGAAACTCCCTGAACCAGATATTGAGTCATTTGATTGAGCTCAATACACAACGTATAAAACTTATTGTATAGTTGATAATGTAATGTTGTGTAATGTATAACCGACACTAGTTATATGACTACTGAAGTTGCTACCTTTGTGAAATCTGCTGTAAAGTTTATTGATAATTGAATTGGTTTTTTCTTTCGATTTCGTATTCCAGCAACAGAGAGAGAGAGAGACAGAGAGAGACGGAGAGAGAGTTCCTTGATGGAATTTGCAGACGACACCAATCATACAACATAAAAAAGTAAACATTTTTCTTCTTAAAACATACGACAATCTCCGCTGCAAGCTGCAATTTATTTTAACCATCATAATTATTTTAAACATACGACAATCTTCATAGTCAAGGAGCTAATGTTGCACGATTCCCCCAGGGTGAGACTTGCATCCAAGAAGTTCACTTAGTTTTGGTTAGACTGAACAAATATATTAGCAACAAATTAGACCCTCAGACCTATCAACTGATGGATCATAACACATGAAATTCAAAATAGAATTCTCTAAATAAGATAATTCTTACTAAAACAAATTACAATGCAAATATGGAAGATTTGTCAGGCCTCAAATGTAAAGAATGCAAATCTATGCAAGTTTCAAAGTATACGATGCATGCTGTAAAAAGTTCCAACTATGGAAAGTATTTTGCAGGGTCAACTCTGTTGGACTGCAAGACCTATATAACATGCTCTAAACCTAAGTGTAATGGATGACATTTAGACCTTGATGATGCATCAACACAATAAAAAATGTTCAAGAGAAAAATGACTCAAAATGAGGCAGACGTGATCAGCTTAAGATGCCTAGTTGATCAAGTTCGGGCTGGAAACTAATAAACAAACACCCCCCCCCCCCCTAACCACACACACACACACACACACACAAAAAAAAGGACAACAATTTATAACAATACTCATAGGATAAAACTTCTTTGCATTGTCTTACAACCAATTTTATTGGATTTTAAGGAATAACACAGACCGTATCGTGTGCACTGACTATGCTTTACACTAACAAACATCAGGCAAATCATTACATGTAAGAATTATCATAAGAATCGTTGAAAGAAAAATAAAATGGACAATGGCCTTACAGGAAGGTTCCTTTTTGGCATGGATAGAGTTTAAGAAAGTCAAGAGCAATCAAGACAACTAAAGCATCCTTTAGCTTGGCATTTGGTGCATGGTACAGACCCTACTGTCACTTCCCCACCTACAAACAGGACTGGTAGAGATTTTCCACAATGCTAAAATTAAAAGGCTCCCACTTAACCATACCCAGCCCTTTACACCTTGAGCATGCTATCATCCTGAGATCACCACATCTCTTGCACATTCCTAACGAGCTACACACATGCATTCTGTTGGGATTAGGTATAGAACTAGACAAGTTTTATACTTCTTATGAACATAACTAATTGGTATCCACATGATAGCACTAGTAAATATAAAAATAGAATACACAAATTATACAAGATGAGATTAATAGAATAACTTGCAAATACAAAATAGAATCAGAGTCATTGATTTTATAACAAGCTCTAGTAATCATACCCGCACACCCAATTACATAACGGTACCAATAAATATGCAAGGTATGTATGCACAAAATAACCAACATCAATTACAAGCAACGCATGCTAGGAATTGCTTATCATATGCATACAAGCTCTTGCTACCCTAAAAAAAATAAGAGAGATTTTTCTTCCTAAGGAAAGAGGCACTCAACCCCTTTACAAACAATCTCAATTGTCAAATATTTTGCGCGTCAAACCATAAGAGCAAGACATCATAAGAACCAACTTACTACATTAAAATGTGGATGATTTGTGACTTGTGATGTCTGCCGCCATGTTAAATTAAGAAGAAAAATGCTCAGATCAGAATAACATTGAATGAAGGAAATGGTTATTTGTTCCAGCAATATATGTAGAGAAGATATGTTTCTCTGCATCAGGACAAAATGTTCTTTGGATAAAGAGCAAATATGCAGGAATCAATGCGACCTGTATCAGCTTGAGCCATAACACCTCTCCTAAAGCACTTTTAAACTTAGAAATTGCAGAGCAATAGACATTAAAATTGTAACATGGGCTGAGGTACATGACATGGTTCCTAATATGACTATACGATTGAAAGGAATCTTAAACATTAGTGGTTGATTTAGTGCATTGTGGTCCCAAAGATCAGTTAGCAGACATTATGACTAAACCTCTGAAGTTAGATGTGTTTTTGAGGCCGAGGGAGCAGCTCGGAGTGCATGATTTCTGTTGTAAACTGACTGCATCTCTTGCAGGTGGCTTTAAGGGAGGATTTGTTGGGCCTCTCTGACCAAGTCATTGTGACTTACCTCTTTATTATCATGGTTTTATTTTCTTGTTAATAACATCCTAGTTTGTAGGGATTGAATTGTTCTTCCTCTAGTTAACCACGTCTGTAGGTCATGGATAACGTGGCTGCAGTTTGTTATCATTTCTGTTTGTAAAAAGGCTATATAAAGCCAAGGTTGATTCATTAATAAAATAATCTTTTGAGCACCAAACTCTTGAGTCCTTCTGTGATTGAGTGTAAGTTTCCAACACAAACTGTGTACCCCTGTTTGTGCCTAAAATTAACCCGTTTTCCGATACACAATGGGGCTGAAATCCAAGGGCTTTAAAGTAATCACATAGCACTTCGAATCTATTTTTTTCAGGACAAAGCAACCACCTATGGCTTTTTTCCTACCCGCCCATTTTTCCAACGCAGAAGTGTTAAAATATGCCCAAACTGTGTACCGCTATTTGGGCGGATTATTAACCCGCTTTCCGAGAGACAGTAGGGCTGAAACCTGGAGGTTTAAAAGTACTCATAAAGCACTACAAATCTGCTTTTTTCCAGGACATAGCAACCCGCTTTGTCTGGTTTTCAACTGTCACACTTTTCCAATACAGAGGGGTTGAAAACTGCCGAAACTGTGCAGTGCTTTTCACCATCCACAGACCAAGACTGAATTTAAACTTTCTACTGGATGTGAGGATCTCTGTTTTGAAATTAAATAAATTCAGAAATTGTGGCATGGAACCTACTTATAATGAATGCATTAATCACTTTCCAACCATATAATTTGCTCAGATTCCCTCCCAACGATTGCTTAGGCCTCAACATCATGCTTTAGTGTTTTCTGCTTCTATTTGCTTTCCACTGTGTATACTGGGGTTCCCTAATTGGTTTTATATGTGCAGACGAATGAAGAACAAGCACCTGATGCTCCTAGTACTCTCCTATACAACCAACGCTTTCATGTATCCGAAGGAATCCGTCGTGGAGATGTATATTCCCATAACTATATACTTCCTTAATTCATATGGATCAATATTCTTTGTTATTGTGTGACATCTTCTACATGCTAACATCCTCTTATGATTATTGTACACACTAGGAATTCGGGAGGCTGAGATGCATACCTACAAATCCGGACAAGAATATATGGTCACTTACAAAGCAGCAAAAGGACTACGTGAGGCGGACGGGCCTCCACCATCTTGCAGATATAGATCGCATGGTCATAGACCATGCACTTATCACTGCTTTAGTAGAGAGGTGGCGTCCGGAGACAAATTCATTCCACTTTCCAACGGGCGAAGCAACTGTCACGTTAGAAGACGTTGCATACATATACGGCCTTCCAATAGATGGACCGTTGGTTGCAGGACGTACTTTCCCAGGAAAGTTTGTGGCGCCACTGTGTGAGGAGGTCCTTGGGCTTACCCCACAGAAGAAGATTGACTACGTGGGCATAACAGTGAAGTTTAAGTGGCTTGAAGACAACTTTAAGGCTACAGAGCTGGAGAAGATGAAGAAGGACAAGAATTACAAAGACTTGGAGATCCGTGCAACACGGGCCTACCTATTCTTCTTGGTCTCCGGTCAAATTGTTACGCAAACTTCCGGTGCGCGTGGACCGGCTTACCTACTCGAGCTTTTCAAAGAGTTTAAACCTTATGCATGGGCACCAGCCTGTCTTGCCAATCTCTACCGGATGTTGACCAATGCCTCCCGTTGGAATGCGGAGAAGAAAATTGACGGAGATCAAAAGGATGATGAAACAGGAAAAGATGAAGGTCATCAACTAAGGACACCAACCGGTCCACTGCAACTATTGCAGGTGAGCTGTTTTATATAACTTTCCTTATTAATTATATCATACATAACCCGTGATCTATTTTGATATGGTGCAGATATGGGCTTACAGTAGGATGTCTATCGGAAAATGTCCTGCGCCAAAAGACAGTTGGAAGGGGGATATTCAGTTCCCACTCTTTAAGACATGGCGAAAGAGACTACCGAAAACCCCACCCCTCTCCACAGTGAAGGAAGTCAGAAGGCAATTAAACAATCTGAAGCCCGGCGGGGTAATTATCGAATTAAAGTTTTGGACACCCTTGCTTTCGAAGTTCATATACTAGCTTTCCAATTGTGCTTATGAGCCCTTTCTTATGTCAATTGCAGTTTATTTGGCAACCTTATTCTGAGTACAACAAGAAATTCCATTCGAAGCTTTCAAAAGTTGACCGTAGTCTTATAAGCTCGTCTACCGTCCTTGTCTACTATTGGATCGTCGAGCGACACAACACATGGCGGGTTATGAAACAGTTTGGACTTAAACAACTAGTCCCACCGCCATTCACAATGCCAATTCCAAGACGGGAAAGGACGTTCTTCACTGTTGTTGATTACAAGGAAAATATGGATGAAGAGATTAGGTCTTTGTGGGCGGCAAGAGCCCAACTCGGATTACATGGTGAGGATTGCATTGCGGCAGAGCAATCAGCTGAGTATATGGAGTGGTATAGTGAAAACACGGTCATGTTTATTGGGAGGGGAGATGAATCGGAACAGCCCAGTGCGGATAAGCAAGAGGCTACGCAAATGGAGGGATCCGACAAACAAGATGAACCCACCATCCCACAGAAACATGTACAGCTCAATCTGTTTTTATTTTAACAAGTGGTTTTGATATTCTTATTGCTTGTATTCCTATCGGGTACTTGCGCTCATGTGTTATTACATTTGATGTTTAAAACCGCTATTCTTACTAAAATCTAATATGTTATAGTTCTGCCTTGCTTTTCAGGCACAAGATCTGGTGGACCGGATTGAACGCTCTTTCAAACGGGCTGCGCACAGGAACACTCCTCTGGAGAAGTTGGCCACGTCAATTGGGAAGAAATTGGATAAGTTTAGGGCAGGTTTTGGGACTAATTGGGAGGACTTCTCATTTGATGGTTGCAGCAGCTCACAGTCCGATGAAGATGTCAACAAGAAGAAAATTACAATCACCTTTACACACAAGAAGAAGGCCGCTATGAAGAGCCCGGTAAAAATGAAGAAGAAGGCATCAAGAAGAAAAACGACGGTTTTCCAAGCCACTCCACTGTCGATGATAGAAGGATTCGGTAGCAGGGAGCATTCACCGATTCAGGATGAGGTTCAAGGACCCGGTGCCCCGCCTGTTCAGGATGAGGTTCAAGGATCTAGTGTCCCACCAGTTGAAGAATCTGTTTGTACCCCGCCAATAAGCAGGACATTGTTCAGCTCGCCATTGCCAGTCTCGAGTTCATTTGCTCTTGTGGTTCCAGCCCCTATGGCCACACTTGTTTCATTATTGTGGAGGATTAAACGGCTACCGCGGATGCGCAAGATACCAGTGAAGTTTGAAGACTACGCTCATTCCCTGGTTCAAAATCACTATGTATTGTCCGATGGTGACAAGTTTTTTCTCAAAGGATTCAAAGAATATTATGTGTCCAGGTATGAAATGAGGAATGTTTGTTATCAACCCCTATCTTATTGTAGGAAAGATGAGCTGGAACAGATATGTTTTATTTAATCAACATCTCCTCTATTGTAGGAAAGATGAGCTGGAACAGATATGTACGTTGGTAAAGGCAGATGATTTGAAGAAGATCCTTGAGGAGGGAACATGGATGGACACGAACATCATATACTTTTACTTCGAGATCTTGAGAGAAGGGTGTGACAACTGTTTCATTGCCGACCCAAGTGTCTGTGTAAGTAAAATGAACATGACTTGCCAGTGAGTCACTAATCTTTGTTTGGAAGAAAATGGGACAAATGTGATGAAACGAGTAGTTTACGACTGCCCTTATCACAACACATGAGGCCCCAGCACATTCACTCATGAGTTGCTACCACTTTATTATGGAAATTTATTTTTTTTTTTTTGAGCTTAGTTGCCAATGATGGTACTGCTCAGTTCATAAGTAGTGTATTAGTCGTCGTGCGAGTTCATTAAAATTAATTTGTTAATACTGCATGCAGAGCTGGTGGCGCGATGGGAGTGATTCCGCGGTGGAAGCCGTGTTCGGGAAACAAGGGCACAGGGTGTGGGATGCGAAAGAAGCGCGCACGCTAGTCTTCATCGTCTACCACAGGTCTCATTTCACCCTACTGGTGGGGTATGTTGATGAGAAGAGGTGGGAGTTCTACAATAGCATGGAAAAAGATCGTAGGTCAATGAAACATGCCGAAAAATTCGTAAGTTAATCGTCTCATTTTGTTGAGCTTGTGATTCTCTATGTTTCTTCTGGAAGCACAAGGTAGTTTTCTTTCATGAAATATATATTGGAACGCTCATTCTGTTTGTATATTTGCTAGATGGGATGGTTGAACGAGAGGTACAGTCACTTCGGTTGGAACGACCCATTTATGTGGTCATGGCTCGAGAGGACAGACATCCCTCGTCAGGATAATTGCAATGATTGTGGAGTATTTGCAATGGCCTTTGCTGCTCACTGTGTGCACCGACTACCACTTAAATTCAATCAGTCTCATATCCCATACTTTCGAAGCAAAATCGTTGTAGAAATCTTCAAGAGGAGTTGGCAATTGAATGCCAACAGGCTAGGCTTAACTGAATTGACAGACTCCCCATCAAGATGAGGCTGCTGAGTGAATCTACTGAGCTTCAGTTCGATGATCAATGTGCATATTTTGTTAACACATTTCGTGGATCTCTTTGTGTGGGATGCAGGACAATGTCCAATTCAAATGGACTTTTGTAAACATTGTTTTTGGTGACTTTTGTAAACTTTTGTGTACATTTGTGCAAGGATGAATTTTTAGCTTTGATGATGTCTTCTGTAATGTTTTTTCACATGTTATTATGAGTATTGGTTTCGAATGTGTATAGTTTTATTTCTTGTTATGGATTTTTTTGGTATAGATGTACTATGGATGTGATGGTTCAGATTTCGACTCTCTTTTCTTTGCTTCTGTTGTACATCTGATGTACAATAAATGTTATGGATTGTTATGGAGTTTGTTTGTACATGTGATGTACTTTGTTAGTACATGTGATGTACTTTGTACATGGTATGTTATGGAGTTTGGTACCCATAAATGGTCGATATCGACAATAAATATAGTCGATATCGACCATACAAATGGAAATGGCTTTCAGTTATCTCGTCGATATCGGCCATAAAGAGAAAAATGGCTTTCGGTTATATAGTCGATATCGACCATACATAGAGAAATGGCTTTCAGTTACGTCGTCGATATCGGCCATACAGAGAAAAATGGTCAGTTACGTGGTCGATATCGACCACACAGAGAAAAATGGCTTTCTGTTATGTCGTCGATATCGGCCATACAGAGAAAAATGGCTTTCTGTTATGTCGTCGATATCGGCCATACAGAGAAAAATGACTTTCAGTTATGTGGTCGATATCGGCCATACAGAGAAAAATGGCTTTCTGTTATGTCATCGATATCGGCCATACAGAGAAAAATGGCTTTCAGTTATGTGGTCGATATCGGCCGTACAGAGAAAAATGGCTTTCAGTTATGTTGTCGATATCGGCCATACATAGAAAAATTGCTTTCAGTTATGTTGTCGATATCGGCCATACAGAAAAAAATGTAGCTCAGTTATGTGGTCGATATCGGCCATACAGAGAAAAATTGCTTTCAGTTATGTGGTCGATATCGGCCATACAGAGAAAAATGGCTTTCAGCTATGTTGTCGACCGTGAGAATCACTCCTTCTGTAGAAGAGATCAGAAGATCCCTAAGAGCTAAATTTAATATACAACTCCTTTGCAGCGAGTATTTCGGAGGTTTGTTCATAAGATATTGGACTCTTATGCTCTGCATTTAATAAACAATGGCTTCTTACATGTTGTATTCTTACTCAAGTATAGTATGTTTTCTGGTTTTAATGGGGACTACAAAGGTATCAAAGCCTTGTAGTAGAAAAGTAACAGAAGCAAAGAAATAAATCAGGGTCCCAAATGTTCTGATTGTTTCTAGCACTTTGTGCATAGTACTTGGGCAGTTGGATTCTGTCAGATAAATCTGAGCAGTTATTTTTATTGGTTCAGTCTTCTTTAACAATAAATTTGAAATAAACTTTGAACATGTGTAGCATTCATGCATGTGCAAATTTTTTTTTTTTTTTTTTTGCTTTAACTTTTTTCGCTTATCATTCACACGTAAATTGAGTCCTTTCATCCAATGCTTTTGTCATGATACTTCACACGCACCGGTGCATATAATATACACTTGTGTTTGTGGGTCACAAGTGTATTGGTAAAAAGAATCTCTAATAATGAAGTCCAAGAGAAAGCATATGAGAGCTGGGAAATCAGCCTTTTAGTTATATGGTCGATATCGACCATATTTATAGTCGATATCGACCATAAATATAGTCGATATCGACTATACAGGAGAATGTAGGTTTCAGGTATATAGTCAATATCGACCGTTTGTATGGTCGATATCGATAATAAATGTCACAGGAACTCAAATGTATGAGAAAATCTACTCCAGTTATATAGGATATCGAAATGGTCGATATCAACTATTATTATTTACAATGTAAGATATGCGACACATGCTTGTCTGTCCTTTCATGTAAATTTACATATAATATGGTGTAACAATCATGCTACATTAATGTACTTTTACATATATTCATTAGACCAAATAATGAGCAACAATAGACGTAAAAACCACCATTTAAGTGCAATGAAAGTATCTCCACTTCATTACCAAATGGGACTATGACAAGACAATAATACAAAATGCTGTACTATATTTTCAATATTTTCAAGTTCCATTTACAAACAGGACGACCATACAGAATGCTCATACAGAGATCTTCAACTACAATAGGACTATATACATCATCTAATACCCCCCAAAAATTCCCTCACAACTGTTCATACGTAGAGCTGTTTTAACTTACAATGGAACTATATGCATCGTGTAAGAGCCCGCAAAAAAATCACTGCCCTTCGGTTCTTACTTCGAACTATTCTTAGTTACAATGGAGCTATATGCATGTTTTGAGCTTTGATATAAAATGTTTCCAGACCGAGGGTTCTTACTTACAGCTGTTGTAACTTACAATGGGACTATATGCATCATCTTGGTCCACCCAAAAAATACCACCAAAAAACTTCCACCTACGTCCATCAACTGCTTACGGGAGGATTGCGACACCCTCCACGGTTATGCCCTCTCCCTTTGCAATTTGAACACGTTACTGCCCTTCTCTGGCGACCACGATCTTCGGTACGGATCCTGGACTTCTTTGGACGTCCGGGCTGTTTAGTGGCTCTCGGTGGAAGAACCCTGACGTCAGTAGTGTGCTCCCATTGCTTGATGTCGCGAGTACCATGTATAACTTCACTGTAAGACGTACGGTACGTGCTTGACAGATACCAATGCTCGCAGAATTCGTATGGATCATAATTTCTGACCTTTATTGAAGCCAATGCGTGACAACACGGGATGCCCAATAGCTGCCACTTCCGACATGTGCAGATTTTCCGTTCGAGGTCGACAACGTCCACATAATCCGCAGATTGAACCTGAAACTCAACGAGCCCGGCTATTCGAACGTGCACTCGGCGAGCATCCTCCATTTCTTGGCTCAGAACTTTCTCCGCATACGGAGTTAGACGAGTTGTTATGCTTTGAGACAGGAGGTGTCGCTTCTGATAGAACTCCATTAACTTTGCACGTATTTCCTCTACCTGCCTCGTGATGGGTGGGACTCGTGTGTCTCTTAAGAGACTATTAGTGCACTCGGCTGCGTTGCTAGTAAGCATGTCATACTGACGGCCTTCTACATATGCATTCGCCCAACGTTGCCGCCCAATTGCATCAATGTAGTTGAACGCCTCTTGGCTTACTGCACGTATATCCGTCATGTAAGCCTCGTACTCATAAGGCCTATACGACTTTGCTGCCCGCCAGAATTTCATTACGATTGCACCATCACTGAAAGCAGCCTTGATGTTTTCAGCAATATGACGACAGCAATAACAGTGAAATGCGGATGGTATGGTGTTCTTCAGTGCTGGAATGAGGCCTTTCTGACGGTCTGAAACAATAGTCAAGTTGGCCGGCTTCCCCAGCGATATGAATAAATTAGCAAGGAACCACTCCCAGCTGTCACGGCGCTCGGCCTCCGCAAATGCGAAGGCGATTGGAAGCAACTTTTGATTGGCATCATGTGTTACTGCTACAAGCAAGACACCTGGGTACTTTCCTCGGAGATGTGAACCGTCTACAGCAATCACCGGTCTCAATGAAGACGTGAAAGACCTTAAACAAGGTCCGAATGCCCAATAAAATCTCCTAAAACGATCCTCTGTTGTGGTGTCTATGTTTGTTACAGTGCCGGGGTTGCTCATCTGAAGTTCTTTACAGTACAAAGGTAGATGCTGGAAGGAGTCTTCATACGATCCACGGACCATGTTTAGTGCCGTCTCCCTTGCTATATAAGCCTTCCTGTAGCTAATGGTAGCCCCAAACTCCATCTGGTAGTCATTCATGATCTCCTTCGGTTTCAAATTGACATTTTGTCTGACTCTATCCATGATGAACTCTGTAATAAGTGCCGAAGATGCTTGTCGATGTGCCATGCCCATCATTGGTCTTGAGCATTTATGGTTAGGATTGTACGTCCTTACTTTAAATTGTGGTCCTGATTCGACAATAGAAGCGTGAATACGCCATGGACATTCTTCATCTCTGCAGCGTGCAGTTACTTTGGTCATGCTGGTCTTCAAGGGTCTAAGAGTGAAGTTGCCATAAATTGCGAACTTAGCCAAAGTATTCCGGAATGTTTGTCGATCTTGGAATTCACGACCGATCCACATCTCCCGTGTCGAGTTGTTACCAACATCTGTGTTTATGTCCTCGGGCTCCATTTTATCTTCAAGATCAACAGTTGAAGTTTTATTACAATGAAACGACTCATTAATTGGGTTGGCTCCTGCAACTTCATCCGGAGTTTCATTATAATGAAATGCCTCATTGATTTGAGGGGCTCTTGCAGCTTCACTTTCGGCCTTCACCATTGGATTCGAATGGATTCTGCTTATGGAGGGAGGGCCATCAGGATGGATATCATCACCAAGGTCTGTACCAAATACCAAATCATCATCGACAGTGTCTTGTCCTACCGTCTGACGTGGACTGCAATCGACCCGCATAGTAGGAAAAGACATGTCTTTGTCTTCACGGATGTCAATGGTAGGTACGTATTCACAACTACTTGAGTATAAAACTTCGTTTTTGTTGGAAGTTCCTGATGAGTTCCTCGATTTTCCAGGAGAAGAGCGACGCACATAGCTCCTTTTAAACCTACAATGAATCATTACATAAATAAGCAAGTAGAAAGGAAAATATAGTATTTGATGATGTACAATCTACTTATACAATCTATGAGTGTACCTCCAATTATCTCCTCCTGTGCATTGCTCCTTATTCCGACCGTTAAAGACATATAAATATATCCCATTCAATTCATCACCTGATGCTTTGAACATACTCCTAACGTCATTATCATCATCAATGCTGGCCATTGAGAATGCCCGTCCGTTGTGATGTAGGTATTGCATGGTCAAATTCTCGATGGACGAGTCCCCATTAGATGCTTCGATTGCTTCTTTAACCAGACATTCATATGTTATGTTCGTAGCTAAAAATCTCATCTTCTGCTTTCCTCCATTGTACACAGGACGACTTATATCAAATACAGAGTCACCGCCATAGTGGAACATGAACAACACCTCTCTATCTGACATGCTGTCATTATATCAATAGAAAGTAATAAAGATATAAGTGGAAATTAGGTACATTCATAATGACAGTTAATACAGATCTGTATTAACAGCATTTATATGTCTTTGAGAGTAGAGAGAATGTCTTCACATTGATAAAAACTCCACGCACCATGCCAAAAAAAAAAAAAGATTAAGCAGTTGTTCTCAAACGTTTACCACTGGTTAAACATTTAGGACAATAGTTCTATCAACAGAAAGAAAAGGCATTTTGATCAAGAGTCTATTTATTATAAAGCTTGGAACAATGCTTTCAAGTCATGCTACTGAGTATTATTCCTCACACATTGTTCCCCCCATTTTCTTACTATTCAAAAATCATCAAGATAACCAACTATAATTATATGAAATACAACTTTAATGTCTAAAACTTTGTAAGTTCAGTCCAATATGCAGATTGAATAAACCAGTTGATGGTTTTATTCTAAAAGTGACGAACACATGAAAAAAAGGGAAAAAGCAAATAAAAAACCCAATTCATGACCAAACAGTTCTCCCACTGCCAAATTTAATCATAATGCATTATTTATAATTGCAATGGACGCTAACATAGTTACAAAACAAACCCTTCAAACCTCATAAACCGCAGCTGCCTGGAACATAGAAAGAAGATTTTCCACGGTTTCTAGGGTTTCTAAAAATTAAATATTGGAGAAGATTCTAAGAGACGGTGTTTATGGTACATCAAGCACTCTAAGATGGTAGATAATGTGCATACCTTTGTCTTAATGGAGTGCAACCACCATAGACATGCCGTTTTATGGTGATTTCTAGAAGAAAAAAACTCCAGAGCAATGTTGAAGACGACCCAAATGGGGAAATGCGAAACCTGGAATCGGGACTAGATATAATACAAAATCGCATAACGGTCGATATCGACCGATAATATGGTCGATATCGACCATTCGCAAAACGACAAAAAAAAAAAGAAAAAAGTGGCATACGAGGACCCCTCCCGTATCAAACATAAAATTGTGTACTGCTGCGACGTATACGGTCCTACGGGGATTTTACCCGTAAATTCCTCAAAATACTATTAGTTTAGGGTTTTAAATTAGGAGTTATGATTATCTAAATACATGATATTTGGATCACCCCATATCATTAAAGTTTCATGCGTATGCAAATTACCATTATGATTTAGTTGGCATCCCAAGACACTCTATAGAAGGAGAAAGTGTATCATTGTTAATGGTAGTAGTTAGTACACACCTTTTGCATTAGCAAGAATATATCAGTAATATAAAAAGCCTAAATAAGAAGCAATAAAACTAGAAGAAATAGACCTAAAACAACGGTGCGACATTTATTACTTATGCATTAAGTATAATATATAACTTAAATGATCAAATAAAGATGAAATGAACCAAGTATGTGCGTGTATGGATTTTTAACGCATTTTGTAATTGATAAGGGTGGTATGAAATTGCCTTCATATTCCCATTCTATTACTGCTAAGTGACATATATAAATATATATAGGGCCAGCTCTCCTAAACTCAAGTTTAGGATAAGGTAAGCTCAAGTGTGTGGTGGGGCCCACATAGGGACCCACATGGGGATGGGGATGGGGGGAATTTCAAGGACTCCCTGGGATCTTACTCTCTGCAAAAAATCAGCCTCAACCGTGATTTATATTATCTTCATATGGGCCCAAAAGTTTAATGATCAACAATACATTTGAATCGATACATAGTCGATCCAACGGTCCAGTAAATTCAGATCTGACCGAAAGTTGGTGGACATGTGCAAATTAGGGGGGTCATGTGTTTGGTCCATTTAGATGCACCAAAGTGGGCCCCATAAGCATGAGCTTACGAGATTTTCTCCAAAGCTCGAGCTTAGGAGAGCCTTGCTCAATATATATTATATAAAATAAATAAAAGTAGGAGGGCCGGACCAAGGCCAGGCCAGGCTAGTACTGTCAAAGCCCAGCCCTGAAATTTCATGCCTACAAAAATCTATCCGAGCTCAGCCCCAGGGCTTTTCTTTAGAAATAGAAGCCCTCATTGTTAAGGGTCGGGCCGGGCTGGCCCCCGTTGAAGGCCGGATTGATGGACCTACTTGAGGGTAGGGGTGCTCATGGGCCGGGTTTGGATATGTAATTAGGGCTCGTTCAATAATTGGACCGGGCTTGGATTAAGTGATAGAAAGCTCAAAGCCCGGCCTGGCCCAGCCCGTGAAAGGGATGCATATAATTTAATTTAATTAGTCGAAACAATTGATCAAATGCCCACAAAAGTGATAAAAAGCGCGGTTCAGCCCAGCCCGATTGATTAAATAGGCGGACTCGGGCCTAACTATTTACGACCTGTGTTGGGCTTAGGCTGGGCTTAGATATGCCTTAGTCCAGCCCGACCCAGCCCGGCCCATGAGCACCCTTACTTGAGGGGTGTATTTCGAATGGGCTTCAAATGGTAGATGATCTAATCATGGAAAAGGAATTTACGTTAGAATGGAATGCAAATTTGATTTTAATCTGGAAGGGGGATTCTGCCCCGAGATATAACGCAAATACCTTAGGCAGGAAAAAGATCTTCAGTGTAGGGATTATGAACCAGCTGGTACCTGCTCTTCCAAAGCTCCTTAAAACCTCTATTCCCCACCCAAATGGAAACCTTTGTGGACCTCGGACCTAACTCAAAACCAAAGCAATTTACTAGGCTGACCCCTACACAACAGATTTCTAATTATAATATATTAAGCTAGAACATTTTGGGTTCAATTTTGACCATCCGTTATAATTTTGACCGACGATTATGTAGCTACTAATGCAACTACCCACTCATTTTTCCATCAAACCACTCGTGTTTAAGTTGTTCCTATGTAACTATACCATTTTTGCTCTAATTTCTCTATTTCTATCTTATCCAGCTTGTCCTACAGAAAGAGGTGATTTTTTTTAATATGTGATTATTTATTTTGCTATACAGAGAGGTACCGTGCTTAGCATGGGTCATTGGGCGCTAATCAGATATTATTTAAGCCAATTTTTTGAACCACATTGATAGAACCTATATATTCTTTGTTGACAGGGTGAAGAAAAAGTCGACCACCAGTTGCCAAATTATTCGAACCAATTTGGGACCTGTCCCCCACCTCCATAGTCCATTCCCAAGCCGTATAATTCAGATTCCTTTGCCAATGGTTCTGGTCCCAAGCCTACAAGTTCAAGAGATAGCTAGACAAGAATGACATGTTTCAAAAGCCAACTTTTTTTTTTTTTTTAAAGTCGTCAAATACAAAACAATCCGTGCCCAGGATCTTCAGGAAAGCTACAAAGAAACTTGGCAGCAGCAGCCTAAGGACAAGAATGAAATGTTTTGAGTTTGATTTTGATTTTGTGTGCTTAGGATGTAGTGCTTGTGTTTTTGGTGTAGATACATGTGTTTGTACTCTTTGATTGGTTTAATGTAATAGTCCTCGAGTGGGTTTTTATTGAGAGGAAAGATTTTCTCTTGTGCATGCACAACAAAGGTGGAACCCCCCTGAATTGGTGACTTGGGGTTTACTCCCCCTGAGAGCGCATCCAAACAGCCCCCCAAGGTTGGAACCCCTGAATTTCACGAGGGCCCATTTTAATGAACCGATCCAAATGGACGTTAGAGCGTAGAGTGCAGTAGAAAAATTTCATGCTCAGGGCATTCTCATTTCGCACCCCTTCCATCCTACTTAGATGCCCTTTTTTCCATGCTCATTCCACTTATAGAATTTAGGTTGTCTTTTGCAGTAATTTGTCAAATGCTAGATGCTCTTCCACATGGCGTTTGTAGACAAATTTGAATTCATTTGAGTATGTCTTTTGCAATAATTGATGACTAGCACAACAACACCAATAACCGGAAAGTATGTTTACCGATTTATTAATTAATAAAAACTTAAATTATACAAAATCAATCCTCAAATTCTTATGACAATGATTTGGTAATTATGATAGGGATAGAAATAAAGTTCTTGTAGAAAAGTATAAAGTGAGAAGAAGAGGTGGGGTTACATGAAGTAGGGGAAATGAGTGGTTACATGCTGGAAGTGGAGAGTGGTTATATATTAGAAGTAGGGAGTCAAAATCATAAGTAATGGTCAAAATCACCTCAAAAACCCTTCAGCTTAATATGATATAATTAAGACTGTCCAAGGACCTAAAAGTGCCCAGGTCGGTCCGGCAAGCCTATTGGTATCCCCACTAGGTCACGTAAATATTGGCATAGGCTTAGGCACTGGAATGACACCATTTGGACTTCTTTTACCTAATCTAATAATCTTTTTCAAGTTATTAATGTATGGTGGAAAACTTAGGTTAGAATAAAATTTTATTTTATAGCTCAAAATGAGACTTTGATTTTTAATTTTGGATTCCAAATGTGAGATCCACTGATTAATATGTAACAATAATTAACAAAGAGAAGTTCTGTCTCCCCAGCAATGTATCCTGCCATGCCTCCAAATAGAATGAATTCACATGTATGTATGCCAAGACAAACACTAGATGTTGTCATGTCCAAATGTTTAAAGCCATCCCACCAAATTAGTGTTTTAAAATGACAATCCTGAAACAGGAACACCTTAAAATATGGTGGTGGTTGAAACATTGTTGTTATACAATGTTGGATGAGTGACTATTTACCTTTTTAATCAGATGGGTTACATTTTCCCACTGCAGCTGATGGAAAGGTTTGTATTATCTCACTCAAGAACTTTTGGGCACCCTCACATATATGCCCCAATTGCAAAAAAAAAAAAAGGATGGCCCATTTGTACAGATTTAATGCCCAAGAACACTCTATGTAACCTCAGTCAATTATCACAAAGTTGAAGTCAGTGTATGATAAGGATTTTTAAAAAAAGGTGTTTCTTGAAAATGAAAGGATTGGATCTTAATTGTACCAGGAATTACTTTCAGATATCTTGCATCTAGTTTTCTCCAGGATTCTCAATTAACGTTGGTGTCCTTGTCGAATTTGTCGCGTTGGATGACAATATATTGCTTCTTGACTTGTCAGGAAGTGGGAAATTGCTTTCTCCACATGGACCAATCACCCAAACATCAGCTCAGCAAAATTGACTTAAATTGTCGCATTTGAAAAAAATACTTCACAGCTAGGTCCTCGTCATTATTGGGACCAAAATAATTACTACAAAAAAAGGTGATTTTTAGCGGTGCAAAAATCTGCTTTTAGCGGCCTTTTTTTAGTAGCCGGTTTTTTTTTTTCGAGGACTAATAGCATCATTTTCGCCTCCAGACACATTATCTAGGCTTTTCTGATGATTTTAGCAGCGAAAAAAATTCGGTAAATATAGATTTTTCCGCCACTAAAAGTCACTTATATGTAATATAATTTTAATTGATCAGATGTGTGGTCACATGAAGTTGCATATAATAGTTATGTAACAGTGTTTTTAAACTCTCATGACATCATGGGATCCAGGGCAGAAAAGTAAAAAAAAAAAAAAAATATTTACTAGAGTCAAACGATTTTGATGACATTATTAGACTTTCGGTCATGAAATTAGGGATGTAGAGTTTAAGGGGGATTGATATGTCAAATCTACCTTTTTTTTTTAATTTTAATTCTTTTTTTTTTTTTTTTTTTTGAGGATTTAACCAGAAAAATCCCCTTAGACTTGTCAAAGCCAAAAAATGCCATCAATGTCTTATAAAGACCATAGTGATCATAGGAGCTCTGTTTGGTTTTTTTTTTTTTTTTTTTTCCCTCTGAGGGGGGATATCCCTGCTCCTTTTACCTAAAAAAGTCCTCAAACCCTTTTTCCCCTTTTCATTCTTCTCCCATCTTCTTCTTCCTTCCACAACATTCAAGCTCAACCACCTCTTGGATCAAAACCTTAATCCTTCTTCTGCCATTACCAACACTAATGAAGAAGAAGAGGCGGAAATTTGTCTTAGCTTCATTAGAAAAAGGTAGCCGAACCTTCTCCCTAAGCAAACCTCAGTACTAAAATAGAGTGCCCAACTAAAAAGATGGTCCAGATCCATCATCCAAGTGCACCAGTCAGCAATTTGTACTCCATAGGGGGGGTTAATTTGTACACCACCCCCACCAGTTTCCCTCTTTCTTCTCTTCAATGTATATGTACTATTGAAATAGATGATGGTGATTAGATTAGAGAGAGAAGTGGATAATGGAAGGGAAAAGGGAAAAGTTGTAACAGCGACGGTCGCATTCTCTTTCTGATCTGGTCTTTTGGTGTTCTTTTTCTTTGAAGAATCTCAGTTTCAATGTCGTGGAAGGGAGTCGAAGATGGGAGAAGAATGAAAAGGGAAAAAAGGGTTTTGCGACCCCGATCTTCGTGTGGGTGGGGATATCCCCGCCTCCCTGAGTGTTGACTCTCAGAGTGGTATCAGTTGAGCCGGGGATATCCAAATTAGTTATGTGAACGGGGATTTTCCTGCTTGTGTTAGTGCTATAAGCGGGGATATCTCCGCCCACTAGAGTATTGTGGGTGCTATCTCTCATAATTGTATCTCTCATTTGAGAAATTATGACCAAATGTCCATTCTTTATTGTGCTAATGCCCATGTGTATGTAACTGATAGAATCCCAAAACTATTTTCAAAGTTTAACCATTTCTATGTTACTCAATGCCCATGCCCATCCCCATATCCAACCATTTCTATGTAAACAAAAGTTGATGCCCAGTTCTATCATCTTCTATTACAGCCAAAGCCAATGCTCATTTGTATTATTGAAATATGGTCTTTTTATCATAAGAAAGTTAATGTGGACTACCCACCTCTTTAATGGAGTAAATATTAATTATCCATCAAGGAGATGAAAACTTTAATAAGTAGTTTCAAACATCAACTTTTTGGGTAAAACAGAAACACATGTGGAGATTATACTTGAAGGTTTAATCAAATGTAAAAATAGTAAATCTAGACAATCAACCTCTTTAATGGAGCCCAAACCTTCTTACTTAAAAGAGTAATACAAATGTGCATTGGCTTTGGCTGTAATAGAAGATGATAGAATTGGGCATCGGCATTTGCTCACATAGAAATGGACATGAAGGTAGAAGTTATGTATAAATGTGGATTGTCTAATGTGTCTGCCATAGAATTATCCCCGCGCTAGTTATATCCATGCTTATGAAACTCTATTTGGGTTCGAATGGGCGAGAATATCCCTGCTCATAGCACTAACATAAGAGGAGATAGGCGGGGATATCCCTGCTCCCCGCCCACAACATTAACACAGGCGGGAGAGGATTAACTGTCAAGAAGACGAGTCTCCCCCGATCTATTATTCTCTTTGAGAGACAAAAAAAGAAGATATAGTAACAGTAATAAATAAAAGTACTTAAATAAAAAATACTGGAATGGGTGCGTGTTACATATGTTGTATGGAGAAGATAGAGGGGTTTTGGATTTGATGGAGAAGATAGAGGGGTTTTGGATTTGGACTTGGATATGAATATTTGGTTCTAAGAATGGTAAAGAAAGATGAAGCGTCGGTGAAGCACTTTTCTTCTCATCGATTTGCCCTTTTCAATCTGGGGATCTACAAAGTCCTGTGACTTTCTCTCTTCTTTAATGAATCCTTGCTTAGAGAAGATGAGTCTCTGCTCAGATAAAATGGATAAAAGAACGAAAATGGGGAAAATGATTTTGGGTTTGGGACCTTTTAAGGTAAAAAGAGCAGGGAAATCCCTGTTCAGATAGAACTAAAAAAAAGTATCAAATTGGGCCTTTGGGACTACTTTGGTTTATATAACACATTGATGGTATTTTTTGCCTTAAACAAGTCTAAAGGGATTTCTCCGGTTAAATCCTCTTTATTTTTTAAGAAGAATTTGTTGAATTGTATCCTTCCAAAAAAAAAAAAAAAAACAAAGAAAGAACGGGAGGAAACTTACATTTATTGACAACCGTCCAAATAAACTTCCAAAGTTTAAAGAGTAGGGTTCCTCACGGCAACACAGATTCAACCGATACACTGAATACGACAATGCAGTTCCCTGGGCCACAAAAGAAAGGCTTCGAGCCTACAACAAAGGCCTACGTCACCAAGTCTCTCTCTCTCGGCAATAAAAAGATGTGTGAGAGATGAAAGAAAGAAAGAGGTTCAAAAGCTTGAATGGCACTTGGAGAGATGTTGGGTGTCCCTCATTCTAATCTCATATTGTTTGTTATTGTAATTCTATCACTAGTAAGTTTGGGAGAAAGTACAGATGAGTTTAGTAGAGATGACTTCCCAAAGAGCTTTGTTTTTGGTGCTGGGACATCTGCTTATCAGGTGGTTCTTTCTACGTATTTTAATGCATGACTGATTGCTTGCCTTTCATGTAGTTAGTTGTATGAGAATTTATGATCTGAGTTCTTATTATTTTTAATTCTATGTTAAGGCTGAAGGAGCAGCAGCTGAAGATGGAAGGAGTCCTAGCACTTGGGACACATATACTCATGCAGGTCTCTCTCTCTCTCTCTCTCTCTCTCTCTCTCTCTCTCTCTCTCTGTGTGTGAAGTAGTGTTTGGCAAAACATATTTATTCGCATTAGGATCTTCTACTTCCCTACTTTATCCCCACCTAAGCAGAGGTGTCTCATCTTAAGAAGGATTTTGAAGAGATTCAAAGAAGAACGCAGTCCCTAGGAGGGAAGGACTAATTGAATTACCCTTTGGAAGAAACGAGTTGGAATTCTCTTAGTCCATTGCTACAAATCTATCAATGTGCCTCCATGTAAAATCCAAGAACAACTGTCCAACCATGTTATCTTTATTGTGTTTAATTTCACTCCAATTGGAGTCATGTTTGAAATTTGACTCACCTCCCCACTCTTTTATCAAACCAAATCCCTCCCTACCTGGAAAAATGGCAAACCATACCTCAAACAATGATCTCCTCAAGCAAAGAATCCTTCTCCTTCGCTGTCATCGGTAAATTTCCAGGGAAACGACCTTCACTTGAATGGGTGGAAGAAAAGGCTAAACTCTGGCACCTATCAAGACCTTGTCTGGTTTCACCCACCATCAAAGGTAACTTCATCTTCTGATTTAACTCTCTTGAAGACAAAGCTCAAATCCTAGGCCTCTCCTCTATGTCCATAGACAGGAAAAGATCTTCTTCCTCTCCTGGTCCCCAGGGCAAGATGAATCTATTTGGCCTTCTTTTGTTCCTGTCTGGGTGAGGTTCTCTGGACTCCCGTACCATTGTTGGAGCCAACACATCATTCTCTCTCTAGCCAACTCCATTGGCCAACCCATCAAGCTAGACAACATCACCTTATCCCAAAGAATTCTTACTTTTGCCAGGGTCTTTGTTAACACAGATATTTCCAAACCAAAACCTCAAACCATTTTAGTAGACCTGCAAGGAGAAGGAGAACTAGAGATAGCAGTTTCCTATGAACACTGCCCTTGCCACCTCTGTTTCAAACCTGGTCACTCCCATCTATCTTGCCCTCTGGCTAGTCAAACAGGCAAACCCCTCCTAGCCAATGAAAGTTCAGAACCCCCCCACCAACAGGCTGCTCTTGCTTCCCAAACCACCCACATCCCTTCTAATCAACCTCAACTTGATCCACAGCCCCTTCTAAAAACACCCAACATCCCTCAGGAGGAACCTCTTCCTTCTCCTTCCCTTTTTTCCAGCCTTTTTTTGGCTCCTCCCACCATCACTGACTCACACCCACCTTCTCCTCCTCCCTTTACCTCCACCCCCAACCCACCTTCTACTTCCAACCCAATTACAACTTCTCTCTCTTCTCAGAGAAAGCCCCACCACACCACCAAAACTCATAAAGTTACAACCAGCCCACCTGGCAAATATCACTCTGAGACTAAGTTACTCAAACCTCACCTAATCAAACCTCAACCAAGCCTACCCAGAACAAACCCTCCCTTAATGCCCTACCATATGACGTTGTCTCTGTAATCCTAGATAAAACCACTACTCCAACCATAGATTCATCCAATCGCTTTGACATCCTGGAAAACTTTTCCTATCTAGATCCAACAACCAATCCTAACATATATGGTCGCAATCTACAGATTTTCTCTGAAGATAATTCCTCCTCCTCCTCCAGGCTTTGAAAATCCCCTAGGCACCCCCTGCCCTGCTTCCTCTGATCCCATGGCAACCTCTGCTCTCCCCCCTCAGGTAACTTCAGCTCCCCCAGACTCTGAGCCTACTTTCACCCCTCTGGCAACATCAGCTCTACTCCCTCTGGCAATCCCTACTCACCCCAGCTCAACCCCATCTGACAATTCCTGCTCCCTTCCATCCGAGCACACACAAGCTAAATCACCCAAAAACACTCTGGCCAACCCCATCAGGCCCCCCAAAGGGAAGCCTATCTGCCCATCCTAGCAAACATGATACGTAACCATCACCCTGATCTATCTTTATCTCCGAACCAATGACCTCCTTCTCCTCCACCAACTCCCTCGGCCTGTCTACTTTTGGCTTTGACACTTTCCACTCTAACTACCCATCTTTATCTCATCCTAACCTTTGGTGTTTCTCCAAATCATCACACCACCTCCTTGCCTCAGTCTTTAATGCCTCCTCCCAACACCTCACTATTCTCCTCTCTAATCCAACCTCCGGTCCATATTCCCTCATCACAGGAGTTTATGGCTCCACCAACCCCACCCTTAGGAAAGATCTCTGGCAAGTCCTAATTAACAACTCCTCAACTTCCCTACCTTGGTGCGTCCTGGGAGACTTTAATGCTATTCTTGCACATCATGAAAAGCTAAGTCTTCGCCAGGCCACTCCTTCCTCTCTTAAAGACTTCCAATCAGCAGTGATGCAAGCTGGCATTTCTAATATTCTCTTCACTGGCAGCAAATTTACCTGGTCAAACAATAGAGAAGGCCTCTCCTTTGTTGCAGCTAGACTAGACAGAGCTCCAATTAACTCAAATTGGTTGGCCAACTTCTCAAATCCAACAATCCATCACCTCCCAAGACTTTCCTCAGACCACAGCCCCCTTTTGCTAACCCAGTCCAACCTTTCCCCCTGCTCCTAAAGCCCCTTTCAAGTTTGAAAACAAATGGCTCCTACATCCCTCCTTTCTTGATGTTGGCAAATCCAGTTGGGAAACTCCTATGGAATGGAACCCTCAATTTGTTCTGGCACAAAAACTCAAAGCTCTCAAACAGACCCTGAAAACTTGGAGCAAGGTCACTTATGGTCAAGTTCACCAAAACATTTTAGCTGCTGAAGCTTTAGTCTTGAAATGCCAACAAACCTTCGACTCCTCCCCCTCAGACTCTCTTAGGAACGAACTCTTGGCAGCTAAACTCAATCTTCATGAAGCCTTAAAAGCCCAGGAGATACACTGGAAACAAAGGTCCAGGATTGCTTGGTTAAAAGATGGAGACTTGAATACTAAATTCTTTCACCAATCTGCTAAAGCCAGAGGCTCATTTAACAGAATTAAACATATCTCAATCAATGGCAACCTCACTGATGATCCCCTCATCATCCAAGATCAAGCAGTTCAATACTTTTCCAACCTCTACACACCTTATGAAGGCCAGCTCCACCAAACTCTCTTTCAGACTGACAGCCCCATGTAAGGAAATTACTTTTAGGTCTATTACTTGGACCACAAGTCCTTACCTTTCCCGAATTGTGGTCATTATAGGAATTCCGTTTTCATAGGATATATGCTATTCAAAATAGGTTTCTCAATGAGATATATTCCATATTCATCTCTACCTTGATGAACGGTTGAGATTAAGTCTAAGGAAATCCTAAATTGGAAATTCGGTCCTCTCTCCACCTATAAATAAAGCCTTTTGTCCATCACAAAGGCTACACACAAAACTCAACACATTAAGGGTTTATAGGCAAGGAGAGAGATACCGGAATCATCCACCCAGCCTCTTCTTCGACGGATCTCAATATCAATCAGCACCAAACAACAGGATCGGAAACCTCTCTGCATCAGGATGGCTAGAGGTACTCTTCTATTTATTTAAGATTAAATCCTACACGTGATTATCATGATGTTCAAGATCTTAGGGTTCATATTAATAATAGCATTACACCCCAAGCTCTCAGATTTGGATAGCGCCAACCTTGTTTCTATCCCCTCAGATTCTGAGATTAAAAAGGCTGTCTTCGCCCTCAAGAAGAATAGTTCTCCAGGCTCAGATGGTTTTAATGGCGCGTTCTTCACCTCAACCTGGGATATCATAGGTCAAACTGTAATCAAGGCAGTGCAACACTTCTTCCTATCTAAAAAACTCCTTAAAGCTTCCAATACTCTCTTCCTTGCTCTCATCCCAAAATCCAATTCCCCTACTTCCTTTGCTGATTTTAGACCGATCAGTTTGCTGAACTTCTACTACAAAATCATCTCCAAAATCTTATCTTCCAGACTCTCCTCTATCCTCCCTAATCTGATCTCTTCTTACCAGGCAGCCTTCATCTCTGGCAGATCAATACACCATCACTCAGCCTTGGCTTTTGAACTATTTCAAAAACTCAAATCCAAGTTTAGCAAAGGATCTCTGTCTCAAGCTTGACATTTCTAAAGCCTTTGACAAACTCAATTGGTCGTTTCTCTTCTCTGTTCTCAGATTCTTCAACTTCTCTGAAACCTGGATTTCACTTATGAAGGAATCCATTTGCACTACGAAATGCTCTGTCTTGACCAACCGATCTCCCCATGGTTTTTTCAGCCCCTTTTGTGGCCTAAGACAAGGAGACCCCTTATCCCCTTACATAGTCATTATTGCGGAGGAAATCCTCAGCCTTCATCTCCATAACCTTCACTCCCAAGGTATCATTCTCCCCCTCTCCAAAGTCCCGGCCACCCCATGCCACCTCCTATATGCTGATGACATTATCATTCTTATGAAAGGCAACACATCTGGAGTTCTCGCTCTGCAAGATCTCCTTGAATTATATCAATCTTCATCTGGACAACATATTAACCTCCGCAAAAGCCAGCTATTCATAGGCAAGAGTGGAAACAGAAGAAAGGCCAGAATCTGCTCTATCCTTGGTCTGCAGGAGAGCCAAGGCCAACTCAAATACCTGGGCATCCCAATTGTCTTTGGCTCTCCAAAACGAACTCACTTCCTTCCCCTGCTAGGCTCCATTAATGCAAGGCTGACAGCATGGAAAGCCAGAACCCTCTCTTTTGCAGGCCGTCTCATCCTCATCAAGCATGTCCTTTCTAGTATTCCAATTCACATAGCCTCCATCCTTCCCCACCCAATCTCCATCTGCAAAGACATTGAGCGCCTCATGAGAAACTTTCTTTGGTCAGGCAATGCCCCCTCACCTAAGATCAACTATGTGAATTGGTCTCAACTGACCCTCCCAAAGAATGGAGGCCTTGGCATCAGAATGATCTCTGACATCAACAATGCTTCCCTCATCAAACTGGGCTGGCAGGCAACCACAATGAACACTATCTGGACTACTTGGTTCAAGAACAAATACTTCAAAGACAACAACATTTGGAATCCAACAAACTCTAACTATGGATCCTGCATCTGGAGAAGAATTCGTTGCCTCTCTCACTTCATTCATCAAGGAAGTGCCTGGACTTTCGCAAATGGCAAGGACATTAATATATGGCACGACATTTGGAGTGGAGACAAGCCCCTCTCAGCAGTCTTTCCCAATTTGCAATTTCCCACAGATTAGCGGCTAGCTTCCTTATTCCACTTAAACTCTAGGCACTTCCCTTCATCCCTGCCATCAGCAGTCCATAACCTGCTCACCTCTGCAACATCTCTTCTCTCTCCCAACCCTTCTGCTAGAGACCAACTCTTCTGGAAGGAGGCTCCTGACGGCCAGCTAACTTTGCACAGAGCCTGGAATGCTCTCAGAACGAGGGGCATCACTCTCCAATGGCCTCCCCTGATATGGAATGAAATCTCCCTCCCCAGAGTTAGCTGCTTTGGATGGCATCTGATGCTCAACAGAACCCCTGCAGACTCTCGCCTACAGCACCTCGGTTGCTCTTTAGCCTCTAGATGCAGCCTCTGCCACAACAGTGAAGACTCAGTCAGTCATCTCTTCTTCTCTTGCTCCATAGCCCAGTCTCTCTGGAATTGGTTGCTCCTCTTAGCTAACACACAGCAGCCCTCTGCCTTCTCTGCCTCCGCAATTTGGAACTCCCTTTCTAAAGGAAATGACTCAGCTGGGAAGAAATACATGGCATCGACCTTCCTATCTGTTCTTTATCCCCTATGGAAGGCAAGGAATGCAGCAGTTTTTCATAATTACCAATCTTCCCTCAACCAGATCCCAGCCTATCTTCTCGATGATCTCTGCTTCTCCTTGAGGAAAATATCAAAACCCTTCTGCAGCCTGCAGCTCTGCTCCCTCTTCAATTCTTTGAGAATTTCTGCCAATTCCTCCTCCTTTGTATGATTCTTTTGTAGCTTTGGCCCTGCGAATTCCTCCTCCTTTGTATGATTCTTTTGTAGCTTTGGCCCTGTTCTTGTGGCTGTTTTGTTCATCCTCCTCTTCAGGAGACTTCTTCGTCCTGTTTCCTCTCTTTTCTTTTAATACTAGTGTAGCCCTGCACGTGTAATGCACGTACAATAACATACTCTTTTAGTATGATAATTTGAAAAAAATAAAGTCATTTAAAAACTCAATATTAATTATCCCAATGGAAAATGATCAGGTTACATATAATTCATTGTTTTGGCAAATTAAGTAATTTACACTCACTCATTGTTCTTATGAAATTTAGTAAAAGCTTCAATAGAAAAAAAAAAAAAAGAAGCAGAAGATGAAATAACAAGATATATAGAAGGAAACTAATTAAAAAAAAAAAGGTTGAACACCAACCTTTTCTGACCATACATGATTAGGCAAAACAGTCACCAATTTCAATATAGATCGATAGTTCGGCCTATTTCCCCAAAAAAATTGTCTAAAACGTAGCACCAAATACATATCAAATTCAATGAAACAAAATACTAATCAACCAAAATAGTACCAAACTCATAGCTTTAAACGAATCCACAACAAATCACAAGGATTCCAAGCAATCTTTGGCATTCTCATTTCTTCCTCTGACAAGCAAATCGTGTCTTTATAGGCATTGGGATCTAAGTTAAAATTTTCTACACATGAAAATCTCAACTGAAATCTCTCATTTGAGTTCTTGCAGCGAATGAACAAATTCTTCAAACACAACCATTTTCATAATCATTTGAGCTAAGCATTTCATCGAAATATAACAATACTAAGTGGGGCCCACAGATGTGCAGTTCTCTTTGATTATATATATAATAAAATATAATAATACTAAGTGGGGCCCACATATGTCTCGTTCTATTATATATCTATGGGCCCCAGTAAGTGGGGCCCATAGATGTGTACTTCTCGTTTTATTATATATATATATATCTAGTATAATAATACTAAGTGGGGCATACAGATATTATAATAATATTAAGTGGGGCCCACAGATGTGTAGAAAAAAAGCATGATAAGTTCTTCTACTAAGTGGTATAATATAATAATGCTAAGTGAGGCCCACAGATGTGTAGTTCTATTTTATTATATATATAATACAATAATACGAAGTGGGGCCCACAGATGTGTAGTTCTCTTGTATTATATATATAATATAATAATACTAAGTGGGGCCCACATATGTCTAGATGTAGAGAAAAAGCATGATAAGCTCTTCTACTAAGTGGGGCCCACAGACGTGTAGTTCTCTTTTATTATATATATAATATAATATAATAATACTAAGTGAGGCCCACAGATGTGTAGAGAAAAAGCATGACAAGTTCTTCTCTTTTATTGGGGCCCACATATGTGTAGTTCTCTTTTATTTTATATATATCTATTACTATTATAAAAGAGGAGAAATTTCATATATATAATATTATAATACTAAGTGGGGCCCACAGAGGTGTAGAGAAAAAGCATGACACTTTTTTCTCTTTTGTAATGAGGGCATAGATATTATATGATTATTATTATAATATAATAAGAATATATTATTATATAATATTATAATATTTAAGGGAGGGGGCCCACAAAGGTGTAGTAAAAAAATATGCAACTTCTCTTCTCCTTTATAATAAGGATATTGATTTTCTATTATTATTATTATATAATAATAATATGTTATTATATTATATTATATTATAATATTTGGGGGTGGGCCCCACAATGGTGTAGTGAAAAAGGTTGCATTATAATATTTGGGGTTGGGCCCCACAAAGGTATAGTAAAAAGTTTACAATTTCTCATAATAATATATTATTATATTATATTATAATATTTGGGGGTGGCCCCCACAATGGTGTAGTGAAAAAGAGTTTGCAATTTTCCCTCTTTTATAATAGTAAAAGATAAAAGATAAAAGATAAAAGATAGTAGATAGTAGATATTTGGAAGTCGGCCCCACAATGGTGTAGTGAAAATGTTTGCATTATAATATTTTGGGGTGGGCTCCACAAAGGTGTTGTGAAAAAATTTGTAATTTCTCAAAATAATATATTATTATATTATATTATAATATTTGGGGGTGGGCCCCACAATAGTGTAATGAAAAAGTTTTTAATTTTTCATAATAATATATTATTATATTATATTATACTATTTGGGGGTGGGCCCCACAATGGTGTAATGAAAAAGTTTGCATTATAATATTTGGGGTTGGGCCCCACAAAGGTATAGTGAAAAAATTTGCAATTTCTCATAATAATATATTATGATATTATATTATATTATAATATTTGGGGGTGGGCCCTACAATGGTGTAGTGAAAAAAATATGCAACTTTTCTTCTTTTATAATAGTAGTAGATATTTACCTTTTATAAAAATAAAAAAAAAATAAAAAAAAAAATTGGAGTCATGCCCGCTGGAGAGTGATCACAGTAAAAATCTAATTTGACAAGCAGACCAACACCTCTTTTTTTGTTACTTTCTTTAGAGGTTTGGATTTCAAAGTTAGGCTCCAGTGATGGACTTATAGTCTTATACTGATTGACTTAGAGAATTCTGCAATAAAAAAAAAAAAAAAAGCTCATATCCTTAATGAATTAAATTAGGGTAAATTAAACGGTCATTTTAGAACAAAACGCATTTAGTATAGCAAATATTGTTGTTGGGATAATAGTTGACTAATTTCATAGTAGTACCATTTATTGAGATAAATATCAAAAAGACAGTTTTGAGATTAAAATAATATCAAACATAAAACTACAAATCAACAACCTAAGATTCTATCCTTTTATTCTGTCGATCAAAGACGTTCTCACAGAAATATCACAATAAATTCAAAATATCTACCTTTTTTGTTACACTAGTTGACTTTTCTTTAACATCCTTTTTTTTTTTTTTTAAAAAAAAAAAGGGGGTAAAGTTTAAAACATTGCTCAAAAAGTTAAAAGAAAATTTCAATGTTTTCAACTTAGGTGCAAAGAACCTCAGTAGAATTCTCCCTGATCCTGTTGTAGAAGAAAGTTGGGTGAAGACAGTGATTGCAAAAGTTTCTGATTTCTTTCACTACCATGTTTTCTACCATGTTCATACACAGGTAATTGGACCCCAATTGGGTGCATGACATTGCCTCACATGCATTAATGGTCATGAACTCGTACATGTGTGTCATTTTTGACGCATTTCTCCATCTTTTGTTGTTACTTGTCTGCATCATGATTGCACGACCATCTGGATCCCCTGTTTCGTCCAAACAAAGGAGCTCTGTTTGCACGAATAAGGAGGTGACATGTGCGGGGGTGGAGGAAAGAGAAAAACAAATTCTCTTTCTTCCGCCCCTGCATGTGGTGACCCTTGATTCGTCCAAACAGGGCTTCCCTGTTTGGACGAAACAGGGGATCCGTTTCCTTTGTAGATGTATTTTCAGCTATACCCATTGAATGACTCAATCTAGCTCTGATACAACAAACTTTTCATCTACATTACTTGCTGAAAGTGCATACAATATTCACCATGCCACAGGGATAATGCCTGACAAGAGTACTGGAGACACAGCCGCGGGCCAATATCATAAATACAAGGTTAGCACACTGCAAGGAGAAGGTTTGGTTTGAAAAAAAACAAACAGAGAACTTGACTCATCAATTTGAAGAGTCTGGATTCCCTAAAGTGGTCTCCCACAAGCTTCAAGCTTCCTATGAGTAGGATGTGAGGAACTCTACCATGTGACCCATAATCTCGATCAAAATGAATTTAACCTCCTCTAGTATCTATAAATTTTAAGTTAACTATAAAACTAGTCCCACCATAAGATTGAGCACCATCACATTATAATTTACGTGCTCAATCTCATGGTGGAACAGACTCGAATGGGCAATAAAATTTGGAGATGTTGGAGGAGGTGATATTCATTTTGATCAATCTGGATTACCAATACGTGGGTGGTCCAAGGTGGAGTTACACGTCCCACTCGTGAGAAACGTGTGGGAGACCACTCTGGGGATCTGGACTCCAATTTGAAGGTCCACTGCCCCCAGTAACATGAGCTAGTCTAGCCAAGTCCTCAGCCAGAGCTGAGTCAACTTAGGGCATGTCGGAACGAGTATTTGAACAATGATTGGAGGAGGATTAAAGCAGTAAATGGAACCTCTTGGACGAAAAACACATGGCTGTGTGACTTGGCTCAAGCCCTCAGGTCCAAGCACCATATGTGGTAGAATGGCCCCAAAAGCCTATTTCAGAGGAATGGTCACTTTACAGTTTCCAGTCATGAAGATCATGTACACAGGTATTTTAAAAATTATATATCTACCTTAACACAGGCAGAGGTCCCAATAACCAGATCTTTATTGAATATCAATTTGACTTGATTAAACTAATAATTAATCCTAAACCAGATTAAAAGCGATCAAACCACAAAGAGAGAAGGACACACGATTTTTACGTGGAAAACCCTGCTCGGGAAAAGAACACGGGCCTTATCGTCTAGGCCAACAGACAACCAAGCACTATATGAAAAACAAAGAATACAAGAACACTTACAACCCTTTCCCAGTTGTTTACTCAACCTAAGGACTGCTTCAGATCTTGTTGGCAACTCATCACGAATCTTCACCGTGCTTGAGCAGAACCACCTTCAAGAAAAGAGGATGGAATCAGACCCAAAACTTGAACTTCAGCACAGCATGACTAGAAGCCTTGGGGGGGAACTTGATGGATCTTTCAAATCTTCTCTTGATCAGTGTTATCCATGAGAGAGAGGGAGAGAGAGAGAGATAAAGCCTTTTTATAATCCATAATTCGTGTCTCAAAGGCTTGAGGAATAGGAAGTTGCCTTTAAAAAAAATTAGGAAGAGCAGTTCATCCAAAATTAGAATTCTCAGGTTCGCTCGAGCGGACAAAGGGGTTTGCTCGAGCGAACTGCTCACTGGACGAAAACATTCACGACCTGAGATTCTTGGGTTGAGCGATCAATAAGATGGGTCGAGCAAACTACTTTCTGTGAGGGGTTAGCTCGAGCGGTCATATGGTTCGTTCGAGCAGACTGCATTCTGTCTTCAAATTTTCAATCTTGAAACTTGATGGCTCGAGCGATCTGAGAGTTGGGTCTAGCGAAGAAGCCATTATGAAGGGTTCGCTTGAGCAAATTGAGGTTCGCTCGAGCGACCTCTGCAAATTGTAGAATCCGGAAATTCTTTCTATTTTCTGGAACAGATCCGGAGCAGTCCTTTCCTAAATAAAATAAAAGTTTAGGAAATCTCATTTTTGTCCAATAACCTTTGAATTAGCCAACTAAGAACTTTACATATTTTATTTGTTCATTTCTCCTGGCAGGAAGATGTCAAGCTCATGAGTGACATGGGCCTTGAAGCCTACAGGTTCTCCATTTCTTGGCCAAGGCTTCTACCAAGTACCATCACCAAGACACAACCCTTCTCGTTTGTTTTACATTAATGGAATTCATTTAGACCCTTGTGCAAAATCTTCATTGCCAATTCGATTGCTTATCTGTTTGTTGCAGATGGGAGAGGCGCCATTAACCCAAAAGGCCTCAAGTACTACAATAACCTCATCAATGAACTGATCAGCCATGGTATCTATCACCTTGTTCATTTTGATTCCTCAAAAAGATATATCTAGTATGACACAGAGTAGTTCTGTCAGTGTGAAGTGTGAACTCATCAAGATCGAATTTTGGCCAAATTTTGCATGATCATTTAGTGCCTGCATGCACAATTCAACTGAGTGTCAGAATTGGGTGGTGATAATTCATGGGGGTAAAGGGTGTGAGGAGTTTAGATTGATCATTTTGAACCATCCTCTTTCCTTTTGTATGAACCAGGCATTGAACCACATGTTACAATATACCATTTGGAACTCCCTCAAGTACTTGAAGATGAATACAAGGGATGGCTGAGCCTCAAGATTGTGTAATTCAACAACCTTAACTATGATGCGCGCTTTCCTAGAAAGTTTTTACAGCTATGGGATTTGTTTCTAATATTCTCTGACTCTTGATTCACAGGGAGGATTTCACAGCATATGCAGATGTGTGCTTCAGAGAATTTGGTGATAGGGTGACCCATTGGACCACTCTGAATGAGCCCAATATAATGGCCATTGCATCTTATGATAATGGATTGTTTCCACCTCAGCGATGCACTCCCTCCATGGGCCTCTTCAACTGCACAGCTGGCAACTCCTCTGTGGAGCCATACATGGCTGCCCACAATTCCTTGTTGGCCCATGCATCAGTTTACAGATTGTACCAGGAGAAATATCAAGTAAGTGCACACTCTTTCTACACCTTTGCACCCATGTTATCAGAATGCTTTTCTAATGAAAAAAAAAAAAGGCCCACGCCATGAGAAGCTGGGCAAATCATGGCAAAAGTGTGGATCACTAAACCATGGTCCTAGTGGGAAAATTAAGATGTAACTGGGCCTTGCCTTGCTATTGAATAACCTAAAATTTGACACAGACTAGAAGAAAGACTGGCCCAAGTAGTGGATAAATCAGGCCCAACTGGACCCATTTTGACATTCTTAAGGATAGTATTAATTAGGCCAACACAACCTGCTTGATGGCTGTCTACTTACTTGTCTTGGCCTATTCAACATTACATTTTATTAAACCAAGGCCCAGCCCATGGAGCCCTAATGTTAATGGTGTAGAGAGAGAGAGAGAGAGTAGTAGTAATGCATGTGATCTGTGCAGGCCAAGCAAAAGGGTGAGATAGGCATAAACATAAACTGTATCTGGTTTGTTCCTTACACAAACTCAACAGCAGATGTCAAAGCAACCCAAAGAGCCCTTGATTTCTACATAGGATGGTAAGTACTTGTCACTGACTTCAATTTCTTATCTCAAAAATTCATTAAGATTCTCAAAATTTGGATTTCGATCAGGATCATGAAAGCCTTTTCAAAACTTAAAACACTTAAAAAGTACTAAACATTATTAGAGATGCATTTGATCAAAAATATAATTTCAACAACAACAACTGAAAATTTTGTCTTCTCTTTCAAAAAAAAGGAAAACAAACTCAACAGCATTTTTTTCATTTATAAACAAAAGATGTACAAAAACCAAATCGAAAATGATTTGTTATCATCATCCAAACATAGGATTGCAAACCCTTTGGTGTTTGGCGACTACCCGGAGGTCATGAAGAAGTATGTAGGATCAAGGTTGCCATCTTTTACTAAACAAGAATCAGAACTAGTAAAGGGCGCATGCGACTTCTTTGGGCTGAACCATTACTCAAGTGTATACCTTGAAGATAACTCCAATGGCCCAGTTCCAGATCCGAGAGAGTTCTTTTCAGACATGTCTGTGAACTTCAGAGGTCTGATTATTTTTTCTAAGCCTTCTTTACTTAACATGTTTAATGTTCATTTAAATTATAAAGAAATGTTCTGTAACTTTCCATGTTCTCACCTTAAGCTGGCCTATTTTTACACCCCCACAATAGTCACTACTGGCTATAATTTCAGTCCAATTAGAGTGATATAGACAATTGGATTGTTGAAGACATAAAGGGCAAAAAAAGGATTCAGTCTTGAGGTAAACTATTGAATTTGAACACTGAACCATGCAATGTTGTACATTGAAACCATTTGGTGTTAGATTTGGATATATGAGGGAGTGCATTTTCTTGCAAGCGCATCTGATGTGAATGGCTTGGATCAGCCAATGGTGGTGGGCTCATGTTGATCAACCCAAGGTGATAGCTAGGCAAAGCCATTAGCATAGAGTATGATTTCTCTATGGTAACAAATTAAGAATAATTATGAATCAATCAGTTCTAGCAAAAAAAAAAAAATTGAATCAATCAGGAGTATGAACATGGGTCCCAGTTCTCATCACTGGCTGATATTGTATTGCAGTGATGAAAGATGACACACCCTCAGGTCAGGTATGATCAAAACTGTTAATCTTTCTCGATATGAGTTTCTAATTAAGTGACTGGATGTGGTTAACACTGTGTGGAATCAATCAGTTACTGCCATTTGTTCTCCCTGCCGTTCCCTCTGGGCTGGAAAGTTTACTGTGCTATTTGAATCGAGCTTACGGCAATCTTCCTATCTATGTACAAGAAAATGGTATGTCATTTCTCACAACCATAAACCTATAAGCATTTGTGTTACAACCAGGGCATGACCATAAAACCGACAAGCATCCGTGTTACAACCAGGGCATGATTCATATCGGGCTCACCCGTCGAGCCACCAGCCCAATATGCTCTTGAGCAGGCTGAGATAACATGTCTTGGTCATTTTGACCCAGTCCCAATAAACAAACATGATTTTTATGGTTATAATTTGTTTACAATATTTTGTTGTTGAGCCCTGGTCTGATATTAGAGACAGACCCGGTTATTGTTTTATGGCTGGCTGGAGCTTACATTGGATTCCGAACCAACAAAAGAATGGCTTGGCTTGGTTTCAATGTGATGGACCTGAATTGAAAATAAATCAAATGTTTTACTAGGCCCAGCGTAGCCAGTTCAAAAATTAAGGGTTGAGCGGGCTTTGCATCAGCCTGTAGACATTTCTAGTTGAGGAATATTGGTAAGTGAGTGTGGGTTTCTCTGATTAATTTGTTGTGATCGTGTGTGCGGAAGCGTGCAATTAACAAGCAAATAAATCGAAGCCACACAAAAAGGAACACAGATTTACGTGGTTTGGTGATTTCACACTTACGTCCACGGACCAAAGCTCGTTTCTTCTTTCTCCACTGATCAAAGTTTTTTCACCCCATATAGGATTATAATCAAAAGAGATAATATGTAGTTTCAACAAAGACCAAATTACCCCTCGACCCTAATACAAATGAATTGGGGCTATAAAACGAGCCAAAACCCATAAACCCAACATTACACGATTTCTTTGTTTTGCTATTGATGAAATATTCAGTTTACAGTATTTTGATGAAATTCTGAAAAACTAAGATTTTCTCAAATCAATGATATCTTTCATTTGAATATTGCTTGCAAATCTCCTCTGAAATCTATTGTCTAGGCCTGCATAGTGATGGATCCGTTGAACACAATTTAGGTGATCTCTATAGGGCCCACTTACTGCCCATGAACCTCCCCTTCCCTCAACATCAGAATAAATGAAAAATACATGTTATTATGGGTCTTCTGATTCTGAAATTTATCTTAAGAAATCCTAGAGCTTTTCCAAAGTTCAACTTTCTTCAGCAATCAAAAAGGTTGCAATAATGGGAATTCTTTTACCCCATTGGAGAATTTCTCTAAAAGTTCTTACCATCTGATCACATCATCAGGTTTGGGAATGCCATCCAATGAGTCTCTCAATGACACTCTAAGGGTTGATTACTTAAAAGGGTACATTAATGCCACACTAAGTGCTATCAGGTATGGACCATCAAACCCATTTGTACATTAACATGATCACCTTTTAACATGCTAAATTCTTCTAATTAAAAATGTGAGTTTTGTGTAGGGATGGATCAAATACCAAAGGGTACTTTGTGTGGTCATTCCTAGATGTGTTTGAATTTCTTGGGGGATATCAAGTGCGCTATGGCCTATATCATGTGGATTTTGATGACAAGAAGCTAAGAAGAAGGCCCAAAGTCTCTGCTGATTGGTACTCTAAGTTCCTCAAGAATAGCAAGGGAAAGAAGATAGAGAAGGCTGGTATGAATGCATTACCAGTTTCTGCACAGTAAATCTGCTTTTGATTTTGTAAGGGCCTATTAATGTCAGTAGAGGAAGGCCTTATATGGGATTCTTAGTAAGAAGAGAGTGATATACTTTTGAGAAGATGATGTAGAAATTTGCCAGAATGGCCATTTTATATCTTTAAAACTTTGCTCTAATTAGTCACCTGATAAGTACAATGGAGAGAGAGTAAAAAAATCACTGATGGGGCATTGGTGAAAAGATCAAACCAATGTAATGACAGCACCTATTGCTGTTTGTATCTTGGACCACCATCCATTTTCATTCAAACTGCCCATAGAATATCTGTTGATTGGATGGCTGGGATCAAACGATCAGAAGAGAAGAAATAGTATGAAGAATCTGTTGCTAATGAAATTTCTATTATTGTTGCATACTAATTTCCAGTTACTTTTAGAAGCTAGTTTATAATTGGTAGCTTGGATTCACAGCAGAAACGATGTCCCCTTTTCCTGATGAAAACAACTACACCAATGAAAGCATGATATGCTCAAAAAGTTGTCTCAAGATCATAACATTCTTCAAGTTCATTAAACTCCATGGCCCACCAAATCAAAGTTCTTAATTGTCTGTCATTTGCTATAAATCTCTCGCTCAAAGTTGTTATACATTTTCGATGTCACCAGAACCTTTGTAGCTAGGCATTTCAAAGAGAGTTTTTCTTTTTTGTATATACCCCCTAAGGATTGTAGGAATTGTAAATAGGGCCATGTGGTTTCGGTATTTGTATATGTCCCTTGCTTCTTCATTTTAATATCTTTCATGTATCAACGTCAGTAGCCTTACAACCATCATAAGTTTTTAAAGTAAATGATACATTTGCACATCTTTTATCCCCATGAGCATAATTTCAAAAGTTCGGATTTATTTTTCTTCAAAGCTTATAAAAGTTACAATTATTATAAAACATTTCTTGGGAGGAAGTAACCCTACATAAACTCATTTTTTGTCAAATGTGGGACCCATTTCATTATATCCAAATTGATCATAACTGGTTATAATTATCCCACTCCATAGACTACATACTGTTGGACTAGTAAAAGTTTTAAAATACATGCTTAGGCTTCATGTGCATGAGATCACACTTATTGAGTGAGTGACCATTAGAATTTTGGATTAAATAATAGTATTTTTTTAAATAGTGACATACTCATTTTTGTTAATGGATGTGAGGACAAAGCTATCATTTTTATAAAAGTTCCACACAAACATCTTGGTAATTGCATATTCTAGTTAAAATCATCGGTTTTTGGAACATTGAAGGTGTTAAAATGAAAGAAGCAAGGGGCTATATAGAAATATTGAAACCACAAAGGCTTATTTACAAATTCTATAAACCTTAAGGAGGTATATATATTAAAAAAAAAAAGACTCTTTGAAATATAATAAAATTGTTACCATAGACGACAGTTCTATTTGTTGCTTGTGAACCCTGAAATAGTTTCTAAACCTATTTCAAACAGTTCATTAAGAGTCAGTTTGAATGCAGAGAAATCAAAATACGAGAACGATTTGAGAAAAATTGCCACCATTTTCTCCAACTATTCTCTTCAAATCAAAGGCCCTTAGTATAACAACACAGAATATCGAATAATTGCCATTATTTTAACATGCCATCTCTCGTATACACCAAGATGGGAAAAAACTCCGTCTAGATAAGGATGTATTGCATTATGCACCTCCTACTATCTACAAGCAAGGCTTGCCTCTGGTCTAAAGCGTGTCCTTGTTGCTAATGAGATCCAGATTATTGGACAATTCACACATCCGCAAATGGGAGTATTGACTGGCTTGCACATCTCCACATTTAGTTGTTTCAACACAGGATCTAAACCGAACACATGTGACAAAGTCCGCAATAGCTTCAGCATGCCCAGCTCGTCATGGTTCAACTACCGTTGCTTGGAGATTGCTTCCAATCCGCCACCAACAATCAGCATGGCATCCAATGACAAGTATATAACTACTCTTATTGCTTTGACCTAAAGGCATAT
The DNA here is from genome assembly GCA_003546025.1 of Camphora micrantha. NCBI lineage: Eukaryota > Viridiplantae > Streptophyta > Magnoliopsida > Laurales > Lauraceae > Camphora > Camphora micrantha. The sequence goes on from QPKB01000002.1 coordinate 45,974,118, forward strand.
GTCATGTGCTAGAGGTAAACCAGTTTCACGTATGGTTGTATGAAATTCTTATGTAAGACGGTTTGTTTACTTTTATCCTAATTATATTTGCACCACCAAATTCTCATCAGTTTGTATACTTTCATCCTAATTATATTTGCACCACCAAATTCTCATACTACATATAAAACTCTTCCTACTCTTGTACATTTTAAGAATGCAGCCTTTACATCCACCAGGTGCAATTTTAGATCCTAACAAACAACCATTACCCTTAGGAACATGAAGAATCGGAATTTAAGCCTAGAAAGATTACCTCCACGTAGCCAAATCCTTTCATTTCTAAACCCTTGTGCCACCAATCATTTTTATCTACTGATATGTCGATATCATTTTGTTGTTAAGCACCCATATGCTTTTGATCATGAGGCGGATGAACTAACTACCATGCTCGGTTCTTATTTTATTTTCTCATCATGGTTTTTCAGTATATCAACATATTCTTAGATTGACAACAAATGACAGATTAAAATCTCACAAAATCACTATCAAAGACTGCGACAATCATTCAACCACATCGAATGTTATCAATCCTATAAACTCCCAATAACCCAGGTCATTCTTCATCAAGTGGGCCCTGACCAGGACTTACACTTCTAATGCTACCAACGTTGAAAAAAACCCTAAATTTGAAATGCTCAAATAATTTTCAAAGCGTAGTTTTTAGGGACTTTTTTAGACCAACTAAAATACAAATATAGCAGGGCTCACTAGAATTCCTTCAAATGAAAAAGAGAAATGCTCACTGTGATTAATTCAAATGAGAAAGAGAAATAAAACTCATGTAGTTGCTCAACGTAGGACAGGGCTTCAATGGTGATGACAACTATAATGAGTCCAACTTGTTCAAAATAATCACTTTCTCTCTTTTGTAGCACTGAGAGTTGTATCCCATTCTAATCAAATTAGGACCCATGTCGTATTGATCACATGTAAACTAACCAACCCACTAATGATTAATGAAAATACATTGATTGAATAATATTTGTGATAGTTTGACAGGCCAGTGGTGGAGAGGGCACCATTTAAAGCAATTTTCCAAGTATGAAAAAAGTATAAACTCCAAGGTATAAATCATATGATAATTGATAATGCAAAGAGTTCGGATCCTTAGAATGTGTCGCTTACACTTCCTATGAGGGGTGTGGAATGCTATAGTGGAGGTCACCCGTTAAATGTCCTAATCGTTCAAAATAAATGCCCTCCTTTTAAATAGATTTCATCTAAATTTTACTTCAAAGAAATTGGTCCAACCTTAAAATTGAGCACATTATTAAAAATGGCATATGCTAAGATCTTACAATACCACCAAGTTAAATTGACCTAAAACTTATGATCAGCCCATCGTTCCCATTTGGTGATTTACAAATAAAGTGAAGTGGAGAAAAGCTTTTATTTGAGAGACGTAAAAAGACAAGAATTTTGGACAAACCCCTAGATATCCCTTGAATATCATTATGATATTCAAGGGATTTGTCCATGTAGACTTTTTGTCAAAGTAATAAGTTGCAAGTGTGAACAGTGTCTTCTCCTCGTGGCAACAGAATTGTAAATGTGGCTCCCTCTATACGGTAGATTACGACCCTGCAGTTGCCGCAGCACACAAACGAACGGCTCAAACAGAGGAAACGACAATGCAACATACACCATGACGTAATTGCGCTCACTCATGGCAATAAAAAGATGCATGTGTGAGACATGAAAGTTGAAAGGGGTTCAAAAGCTTGAATGAAACTTGGAGGAATGTTGGGTGTCTCTTACTCTCATCTTCTGTTTTTGTTATTGTAAGTCTATCAGTAGTTAGCTTAGGAGAAAATGCAGATGATTTTAGCAGAGATGACTTTCCCAAAGAGCTTTGTTTTTGGCGCTGGGACCTCTTCTTATCAGGTGGGTCTTTCTTTGTATTTTAATTTTTGACCATGAAATAAATCCATATATCCGCTTGCCTTTCATGTAGTTATAGTTATATGAGAATATAAATATGAACAAGGCTCTCTTAAACTGGAATTTAGCTTATTCTAAGCTGAAATAGCAAATTAAAGTTGATTATATCATCTTTTTTTTCATGATAAAACTGGAAAATCCAATTCTGATTGGATTTATCTTGATTTTAGAGATGATCATCACATAAAAAAACAACGATAGTCGATTTTGATTTGTGGGACCAACACTGTTTCAGTTTAGGATAAAATAAGCTTCAGCTAAGGGGAGCTGAGCCCTGTAAATATATGTGGTGGATTTTTATCATTTTAATTCTATGTAAGGCTTAAGGAAACAGCGATAGTCGATTTTGATTTGTGGGGTCGTCACTTTCAGTTTAGGATGAGCTAAGCTTCAGCTAAAGTGAGCTGGCCCTGTAAATATATGTGGTGGATTTTTATCATTTTAATTCTATGTAAGGCTGAAGGAGCAGCAACTGGAGATGGAAGAACTCCAAACACTTGGGACACATATACTCATGCAGGTGTCTCTCTCTTTCGGCTGTGTTAGTGTTTGGCAAAACATGTTTATTCTTCACAGGGATATCCTACTTGAACTGTTTGTCTCAACCTAAGCAGAGGTTGGCGTGATCATCTTAGGAAGGATTTTGAAGAGATCGAAAGCCGAGCACGGTTCCTATGAGGAAACGACTAAAAGAATTGACGACCGGAGAAAAAGTTGTTGGAATTCTCTGAATCCTACGATATAAATTCATCGATGGGTATCAAAGCATATATGTAAAGTTTAAGAAAAAAACTGTTCTTCCAAAGTCTTATCACGGCATGCCACATTGCTCTCATAATGTTGAAATTCAAAACAATTTCAAAGAGGATTGAAGGACTCCTCCTTTGAGAAAGAGTTCTTCCAAAACTACTCACTAGTATTTTTGTTACTTACCCAAATACACCGAGAGTTTAATTGATATTAGCCTACATCCACTCCCGATTTGTGACACATCACCCCACTGGTATTCCACTAGACAATTGGAGGTTTCTGGTTCACCTCGAAACCTTACAACCATTAAGATTTTCTTGGCTAATCTAGAACCATTAAAAATGCTTTTTAGGCTAAGCAATAACCCTTACTTCAATAAGTTTTTCTCTTAAAAATGTGTTTAGAATACAAATAAAGATAAAATAAAGTACAAGATGATGCCTCTAAATTAGGTGAATATTAGGGCTTGTTTGGTATCTCTACTCTTTTTTTTATAGATTCATCTAAAATAGAGCCATTAAAAAAAGAGCCATAAAAAAAAGAGGCTAGAATAAAAAAAAACGCGTTTGGTAACGATTGAATCTATTTTAAAGACCTCGCCTCTATATTTTAAGACTCAAAAGCTCTATTTCTCATCTGCCTACTTTTGGAGTATTTGGATTTTAGAAGATTTGCCTCTAAATGTCTAAACTGGACAGAGTTTAGAATCTTGTGCCAAACGCTCTAATTGTTCAAACCTCTGTTTAATTTAGACATTCAGAGAAATAGAGGCTTGAAATAGAGATGCCAAACATGCACTTAGAGTGATAGTCCAACTAATACACACACAATTTGGAGATGCAAAGGTTAGCCAACTCAGCGGGCTCTAATTGAAATAGGATAACCCAAGTATAAATACATAAATTATATATATATATATATATATATATATAAGCTTATTGGGTAATAGTAAGGAGAGCTTGTGAGGCAAGTATAGGAATGGCTTATACAGTTATGGTGACCACTAGGAACATATGGTGGGATCCATTAAAGTATGCATCTTTTTGTACTAATTGATATTATCTCTTTTATTGGCAGGTCATAAAAACATAAGGGGTACTTTGGGTAAAATTATTTCTCTAAGAAGCCTTAAGTTGAGAGCTTCTAAATCCATCCCCCCCCCAATTTTTACCATTTAAAAAAAAGTATTATCGAATATACCTTTGTCGTAAATCCCCAAACTACCCGCTCTCCACCACTTTATCCATCTCATCTTAGCACTTGCTATTTGGCTCCATTGGATGGGGAAACTAGAGAGAAAAGAATCACTGATGGGCATTGGAGAAAAAATCACACAACAATGTGGTGACAGCACTTTGTACCCTGGACCACCATCCATTTCTCATTTAAACTGCCCATAGAATGTCCATTGATTGGATGGCTGGGATCAAATCATCAGAAGAGAGAAGCTAATTTGAAGAATCAATTGCTGATGAGATTTTAGAATGTCTGGACTGTAAATTCCAGTTACCGTTAGAAGCTGATGATTAGTAGATTGCCTTCACAATAGAAGCAATGGTCCCATTTGAGCAGATGCGGTCTTTCACTGTCGAATGGCTTTGATTCCATGTGTATCCTAGACTTAGGTGGGCCCCACCTATCACGCTAGTAGGAAAGCGCATATCACTAGTGGAATGTCCTCCCTCCTCTTTTATGATACTTCTTATATTTTCTCTTGTTCTAAGGGTACGTTTGTACAACCATGTTTCTACAAAAAAGAAAAGAAAAGGTGGGATGCTTTTCTATGATGATCAACTTTCTATCACTTAAGAGGTGTTTGTATAACAAGAATTGATGCGGAAAAGAGGGGAGACATGGCGCCGGATTTTCCGAAGCCTTCTTCCCTGGCATTTGGTGCAGCGAAGATTTGTAGGGGGAAAACTCGGATTTGTTCAATATTTCCATGCTAGGAATGATCCGAAAGTCAGATGTAGTGGGGTAGGACACGTATTGCCACTTCCTCTTCCACGGCTCGTCACAAACACACTCTTAGTGTGCCAGCAAAAAAATACAAAAATAAGCTCAATCTTTTGTGATTCCACTGAAAAGAATTTTCTACAAGGGGAGGTAGAATATATATAAAAAAAAAAAAAGCATGAAAAAGTGGAAGTCCATGGGACCGGTCTTCTACGGATGCTTACACAAAGGTGCCCTAATGTGACATCTTTATTTCCTCAAGGGAACTTCCTATAATGGGTAGCTTATTTTTCAAGTATAGACCTACTCTATTAGTGTTTTCTTATGGACAAAAAAAATATCCCTCTTTAATGGAAAGCTATCTTGTAAAAGTAATACATAGAGGAAGACATGGAGGAACACAATCCCTTACATAGCCACTTACTTTCCATGTAGAGGAATTAAAAAGAGAGAAGAGAGGGAGCAATTATCTAACAGCCTTCTCTTTTATATTCTCTATTGTCTGTTTGGAATTATCATACAATCAATAGATCTCAGATCTATCTAGAAATTGCATAATCAAAGATATAGATTTAAATGATCATAATCATATAACATAAACTAGGGTGTACTTGTCACAATGATGAAATGTGTGATGTGAGTTCTTGATTTTTTTTCAGGCATTTGGATGGCCAAATTACCCTAGAGAGCTACACCTCTAATCCTCTTAGACACTGGTGATGGAAACCTTCTAGTGTTTCATAGGAGGCTTGAGGAGGGACCATAGGTACTGAATGGATATCCTTACCATCAAGGATATCCCCTCTACTTTAACAAAAACTTTTAAAACAAGGTGTAGTTGGCAACCTTCCAATGAGTCAGTTCTTTCCAATAATTTCGTCCAATCTTAAATTCCATAATTTTTTTTTTCATATTTATAAGAATGTCCGACTGAAATTACAAATTTTATGCATTGTTTGTGGTACATGAGAATCACCTATTGTGATTGTGCAAATGAGGCTCTCACCTGTAGAAATTTCAATGTAGGCCCACCTATACGAAGTACAATGCGGACCTACCTTAGCAATTATTGTGCGTGAGCCCATCTTTGGAAATTACAACATAGGGCCCACCCTTAAGAATTAAAACTGTGGACCCACTTTCATAAGAATCACATGGGCTACCTTTTATGATTGTAAATGTAGGGTCCACCTTTTTTGGAATCACAACATGGCCTACCTCTAGGAATTACTGTACATGGGGTCAACCTTAGGAATTATGCCATAAGTGGCCCATATTTAGAGATTACAATGTGGGACCCGCCTTTAAGAATTACTACATGGGACTTATATTTGGGGATTATAATACGGGGTCCATCTTTATGCGAATTACAATATGGTAGGAATTACAACAAGAGTCCACCTTTATAGGAATTGTAATATAAGTCACACCTTTTAAGAATTGTTATACATGAAACCTACCTTTATAAAATTACAACATGAGATCCACTTTGGATTAGAACACTAAGCTCATCTTCAGAAATTCTATCATGTGGGGGCCATCTTTAAAAATTATAACACGGAACCCACTTTTTTCAAAATTGTGGTACTCGAGGACCACCTTTAAAGATACAACATGAAAACATCTTTTAGGAATTATAATGTAGGGCAATCTTTAGAAAACATCATAATGTAGGCCCATCTTTAGAAAACATAGTATGTGAGCCCACTTTTAGAACTCACAATGTAGACCAACTTTCAAAAATTACAAACTCACCTCTTTTAGGGATTATAATGTGTGGCTTATCTTTAGAACTCAAGGTACATGGGCCAACCTTTAAAAACTGAGTGTGTCTGGGGTTTCATCAAAGAGTCAACAGAAAGTATAAATGCTAGAGGTTAAGTTAGGGTTTACAAATGTCTCCTTTCTAGCATTTTGAAAATTTAGAATTCCAAAATTTCTTCTAATTTTGAAGAAGGAACAAGGAATCCTTTAGGGAGTCCTATCAATAGTTCCAGCAAAGACCAATTGCATGTTCTTTTGCAATGATTTTTTTTATAGGAATATCAGCTATTTGAAATTCCAAGATTTTTGTTAAAAATCCCTTATTTCTTTATGGCCTATTTGGCTGCATGCATTACTGATAAAGAATTTCTTTGTTTGAAATTCCAAAGAAGGTGACAGTGTTGTCTTTGTGGAGTTCCAGATGACCTATTTGAATCACTAGAATTCTGTCGGCTAGCATTCCAAATGACACTTTTGTTATGCAGAATTCTTAGAGCATATGCAACCGAGATGTAATTTTGAAGATGTCAAATTCCATTTAAAGGCTTATGTGACAATTTGAAGGTTTGAAATTTGACATCTTCTAAAGTAAGAACTCCCCCCGATGTGCCAAAGTTGTTGTTTTATTATATTTTTGTCTTTTACCTCTTTTATTATATTAAATAGATTTAATATCTACTGAAATAGGTTTGGCATATGCAGATTGTTGGGTGAAAAAATAAGGAAATTAAGAGTATTGGGAATCCAAAGTGTGAATGAGAAAAAAGTAACTAGCATATTCCTAATTTATAGAATGGAAACTACAAGCCTCCAATGGCTAGTTTAGGTGAGAGTGGAAAAAACACTTTGAAAAGCTTTTGCATTTACAACAGATGAAAATGGAAAAGGAAAAAAATGAGAATGAAAAAATAAGCATAAATCTATAAGCAACCATCTCTATATCAAACACAGAACAAGGTTCCTGTTGGGCTGGAATGCTGAGCAACCAGGGCCAAGCCTGCTCTTGGGTTTTATAGCTGACTCTATATTTCATGGTCTATATGCTCCAGGTAGGGATATAAATGGATTCCCGATTCTCCGATTACCCAGAAGTTCCAACCCGTTAAAAACCGAGTCTGAGTCCTTATTTAGGTCCCGATAAGTAAATGGGTCCGGGTCTGGTTCCGGTTCCACCTTGATTCGAACCCGTGAACCTGAGACCCGACATATTACCTCAATTTTAAAAACTTTCTCATAAAAACCATATTTTTATTAATATCATTCTCTACCTAGACCGGGATCCAAACCCGCCCCATATATGGTTTTGGATTCTGTTCCGGAGCAAAAAAAAAAAAAAAAACCGGTTCCGGGTCCGGATCCGGTTCCGCCTTCTCCTTAACGGTTCCAGTGGACCCTGACCAGAACCGACCCGTTTACAACCCTAGCTCCAAGCCCAATATTAAAACAGGATATAATGTTAGTGCATCTTTTTACAAATATTTCTGTTGCGCCCCCACCCAAAATTAGTCAGGCCCAGTCGTTGTCTTCATTTGATTGAGCATATAGTGAATCTTCACCCAACAAATGGACTGCCTGGGCTTCAAAGTATCCATATTCCATCCTCGGCCCTAGTCAGACATTTCACACCTATGGAAGAGGAGAATTTCGGTTTTTGTTATAGTGAGGAACCACTAGGCACTAGCTATTTCAGGGATGACAGAAATCCCAAGAATGTAGGCTTTTCTGATTATGAAATTTCTTTGGAGAAATTCTGCATGTTATCCTATGTACAGATTCCTTTTAGCAATCATAAAGGGTACAGCAATTGGAATGTTTTTATGTATGACACCATCGGAGATTGATCTCCTCTTTTAAGTCTTTCCCATGTGATCCATGTCAAACAGGTTTGGCACTGCCACACAATGAATCTCTCAGTGACATTGAAAGGGTTGATAACTTGAAAGGTTACATTAATGCTACACTAAGAGCCATCAGGTGTGTACCATCCAACCCATGCAGATTAACTGATTAAGCATCACATTCAAAGTCAAAACACCTTTCACACACAAAATTTCTCTAATGAAAAATATGGGTTGTGTGCAGGGATGGATGATGGATCAAATGTCAAGAGGATACTTCGAGTGGTCATTTTTATGGATGTGTTGGAATTACTTGCCGGATACCAAAAAAGCTTTGGCCTATATCATGTGGATTTTGACGACAAGGAGCTGAGAAGACGACCCAAACTCTATGTTCATTGGTACTCCAAGTTCCTCAAGAATATCAAGGAAAAGAAGATGAGAGAGGGCTGGTGTGAATTCAATGCCACTTTCTGCATAGTAGGTTTTATCTGGTTAGCTTTGTAGAGAGGCCTACTATAAATGTAATGTGAATAGAGGGCTTAAATGGGACTCATAGTGGTGAAAAATGTGATCTAAGGATAAGGAATAGAAAATTGCAAGAATGGCTGTATAGCGTTTCCAGCATGGTGTCTTCATAGTTACTTATTCACAGTTCAACTAATTTGCATTCTGAATACATAGTTTGGCATCTAAACCAATTGGGAAATTTTATTGAGCAGGCACATTTGATATACGATTCAAAATAGACGGTGATGATTCATGTCTAATTCAATATATGTAGTTTGCAAAAGTTCTTAATGCTACAAACGAAACATGATGATTTGACCAAATCACATCTGCCTTTTATATACCATATTCCTTTTGTAGCATTTAAGAACTTTCGCAGACAACATATATAGAATTAGACATGAATCATCACCATCTACTTTAAATGCCAAAAAGAAATATGATAATTTGACCAAACAGATAGAGCCATTTGGTGGAGTGTTTGCATCAAATTATCAAACAGAACAATACCAAAAAGATGATTAACAGCAACTTCTGTGCTGTTGTTTAAGCCACTTCCTCTTTTTTTTTGGTAGCTGTCTTGAGTCACTTGATAGAAGCAGGCAACTTGCAGAGTATCCATAGCCCCATTTGAATCAGGATTCTTGTATGTACCCAGTACTCTTTTTTATTTTTTTTTTAGGGGTAGAACCCAAATTCATGCCCCCTACAACGGGCTTTTATCTTATCAAATTAAATTTACAACAGAGAATTCAAGCAACAGAAATAGCAGCAGAAATGGGGAATTTCATCAGTTCATTAGACCCCAAAAAGAGCACCATATCCAATCCAGCTTCCTATTTTTGCCTTCATTTTTTCCCCATTTTACAACAAAATTCTTTCCCTCCTCTAGGCCAAAACTAGAGGAAGCTGGAGCCAACTGCATCCTCATGAATCATGATCCCCAAAAGATTGTTTTCTCCCCAAAAGATTGTTTTCAGTTTTGGAGACGCGCACAAGAATATATGTCAAGTTTCAAGCATTTACAGTTTTCGAGCATAAATAGTCTGTTTCATATCTTGAGCAATTCATATGAACGGATGCAACCGGGGGGCATGTGACGACTGATAAGGGTTCTCAGTTCGACCCTGTGATGATTGCCTCTCTGTACCATGCCTATGCCAAAATGGTGTCCTGCTGCTAGAATCTGACCCGCCAGCAACATGATGGAATTGGCCCCACCAGTTTGACTCACTGTCAACAGGTGCCAACGGATAAGGTGCAAAACGATCTCTTTCCCATGCATAAAAACGGCTCCCTTCATTGTTTTCAGTGTCTACGAGGTTCTGGCCAGATGATCCAGAAGGAACAAGGAAGACACCAGGATGATCAGCTGAGTGCATTGAACCAATGGGAGCAGAGCCTCTTGGTCCAGCGGATCTCCTCATGCTGGAGAAGCGCACAGCAGTCGAATTGGGTTGTTGATGGTATGAATGGAGACCATGGCTGCGACCTTGAGCCTGAGAGTTGCCTAGAAATTGTGGGAGGACAACCGAACTTCCAGCTCTAGAAGTAGACCTGGAAAATTGAATGGGAAGAACCAGCGAATTCATTTGCAACAAAATAATGAATATATATATATATAACAAAATAATGAATATATATATCGCATTCATCCAGTGCACTTGCGCACCTCAACGTGGGGCCAACATGGAGCCCCATCTGTGTGGGGCGGGAGATTTTTTATCAAGAGGATAGTGTACAAGAAATTGTGAAAGAGTGTTCAAATATACACAAGGACATGCACCCAAATAAGAGGGAAGAAATTGACAATGACCAGTGGGCAATATGATATACAAATGGATCCACATTTGTTAACAGTTTTGCTTTCCAAATGGAATTTCTCCACTACTAAATGAAGTTCTATTATTTTTGCAAATATATGTTTGCTGATTTATAATTTGTAATATGAATTTGCAAAAAGAATCCATTGGAAAAGCAGCAGCCTTGGTGCCTGGATGTATTGATGTTTCACAGGTCCCCTACACCCTTTCTGTTCAATAGCTTAAATATTAAGTAGTATGAATGGTTAGTAGTCACCACGGTTGCGTTTGTGTAGCAAGCGGAATCCTCTGTAGAGGAAATAGTTCTGATTTTCCAAATCACATATATGTTCAATAATTTGAATATTTAGCAGTACAAATGGTTTGTAATCACAACGGGTGCGTTTGTGCAATGAGAGGTATCCGTGGTAGAGAAAAACATTTCTGGTTTTTTCGTGCAGCCTCTTTTCTAATCGTTTGGTGTGATGCATTTTCATTACGGAAAAGGAAAAAAACGAACTGATTTTCTTTCATAGAGTATTTCGGTTTCCCATGGGAGGGGGAAGAACATAGTATCTCTCTATCGTGGAAGTGGAAATCCGCAGATCGCTGCAAGGAAAAGAACAAACTGATTTTCTTTGAAGGAGAGGATTTTGATTTCCCATGGGAGGCATAGACTATCGCAGAAATGGAAATCTGCAGATTGCTGTGTCCACCTTTTCGGCCAGAAAGCATAAGCAGTGCCAAATGCCTAGTATTTAGAGAGACCTAATGCAGTGCTACTGCTGCCCTGAATGCACGAAACATATGGCCAGAGTGGCTAAATATTCGAACCAGTAGCATACGATAAAAAACATACTTAACAGATGAATGTGTGCAAGCATGCATGGTTACTATGGTTTTGTTTAAACGAAGAAATCATATCAGCATTTAAAACCTTTTAGTTGGTGATAAACATAGTGAGAACTTACCCATGACCTAGAAAAAATGGGTGTGTGAAAGCCCCTGCTCTTGGGACACCATCTGAATCAGCCCTTGTGGACCTCGGCATAGCTGAGGAAAAACTGGAGCCTGATCAGCAGCATTCATGCGGCTGCTGGCTGGAGCAAATGAGAGAGAATGATGATCCCAGCTGTTATAGTGGAGATCTACTGCAGGAAAAGCATGTGAAGGCATGATGTCACTGGGTCCAGAGAGTCCACCCCAACGATGAAAAGTATGCCCATCAGTGACACTTTCAGCAGAACTTGAAGAAGATGATGATGGCTGAATTGGTTGAAAGTAAGGCATGTAAGGACATGAATGAGCAGCCGATGAAGCAGGTGTAGGCTCAGCAAAGAGGGCATGATGTCCTAGAAATTCATGATCTGCATAGAGATAAGTCATGGTAATATTAGAAGCAACCGCAACCATTCCCACCCCAACAAAGTTATATATCAAGGTTTTAAAACTCTGAATAAGGGGGCAACTCAACCCCCCTCAATTTGAGTCTAGTCTTGCACCAACTCACAGCCTCCAGTCTAATTTCTATATGAATCGGTTCAAAATGGATTTGGGGGGTGCATCGACTCAGCCGATTTTAAAACCATGATATATATTGAAAAACACTATAAAATAAATAACTTACAAGCAGCTGTTGTTGCCTCCCCTTCCCTGCAAGAATTTGGAAGATTGATATATCAGGAGGCCATGAGGTGTTAAATAATTATGCAGCAAGCAATGAACAGTTAAGCTCAAAGTGTTTGTCAACCATGTGAATTTTGCATGTTTCGTGCATGCTTAAAACTACTACGACGTTTGGCTGAGTGACTTCCAAACAGAATGCACGGTTTTATCCAAGGACTTCAACCAAAAAATTGGTGAGAAAATGAGACAGTGTGCACATAACCCACCTTATATGATTGGCAATTTTTTTTAGATTAGTTTTCTTACTATTGATAAGGCAATATAAATGAAATTGGAATGCGTCCTTAGTTGTCATCAGGATAGACTTGATCCAGTAAGTTGAATAGTTTGATATGTGCCAGAACTCAATACTAATATGATGTTCCAATTTGGACAAATTCTATATTGAACAATATACAAAAATAAGACAAAAAAAATATAATATACAAAACTTTACTCAAAGAATCAAGTAAAAAGCATTCCGGCATCTTACTATAAGATTTCGAAAGAAGAAAAAGTTTAATAGTATAATATAAATTTCAAAATAATGTTTAATTTAGCACTTGAAGAATCCATGATGAATCCAAGATGTTGTCATGTCCGCCAAGTGCCCAAAGCCCACCCATTTCAAAGAATCGTGCAACCTAGTTCACCTATGGTCATCATCCAAAATAGTGAAATACCATTTGAATTAACAGCTTTGACCCTTCATAGTATATACCAAGCCAGCATAACATGTCCTTGAGATCAGTCTTGGCAGACAACTTGGATTTTTTTTTTTTTATGTTGATATTGATTTTTCTTAATGTTGATGATCTGCATATAGACAGGTTGGTTTCTTTAACTTTATCTAATTAGCTACTTCCACGTGAGCGGTTTTATTTCCAGTCCATAAAAGTCATGTATTTAACAATCATAATGCTGCATTCTACAGGCAACGGCAATTCAATTTTCGAACCACGGTCTACCATTTCTAGAAGAGGACCATCCTCATTGCTCTACTAATGTTGATCCTAAATTCCCAATGCCATATGCTTGTGGCCATTTCACTTGGTTTCACAGTTAGTTGTTTGATCTGGCACTACATATTCATAATGTCCAGATCCAATGGCACATCAATTGCTGCACAAATGATGTGTCAGCTTATTAGGCATTTGAATGTTGTTGTAACATAGTCTTCATAATAATGGTGTAGTGATGTATAAAGTGTTTGCAAGTAGCAGTTAGTTCTCTGTGTTTGCATTTAGCGAGTCAAAAGGTCTTGTAGGAGATAGGAGTGTGATGAACATGTTTATAGGAATGTTAGCTGGCAATTAAAGCTAATGTTTCCTAGCAGTTAATTCTTACATATAGCAGGTTATGGGAATTGCATTTATCTAGTCAAAAGATCTTGATATTTATTTTGAAAAGATTAAATTGTCTAGAATCTATTAAAATAATCCATGCTAGTTGCCTCAAGTTCTATGGTAATGATTTACCGACTTCGATGTCCTACATGTGATCACCATGTTCTTATTGTGTCATACACCTTAATCATGATGCAAACACTATGATTTGATATATTTATAATTGTTGAGTGGTTCGACGATGTGTTTGAGGATAATAGAATGCAATGGTGTGTGTTTAAGTTGTTATTTGGGATGCATGTAGTTGAGCAGGACCTTGTCTAACCTCTTTCATCAATAAAACGCTCTGAGAATCGCGATCCAACTTTACCATTACGTTCATCTTGTTGATACTATAAAATCAATGAGTAGATCACATGATTCCAAGTTAAAATAACCAACTTATGACCCGTACGATTAACAATGTCAAATCTGCCCAACTATAGGGGATCCAAATTTCACTTTACTTTACCAGGCAATAAAACCAGTTTATTGGTTGAGTTTAACTGAGATCTTTTGCAGTAAGATTTTAGGCTTCTGTACCTTCCTACAGAATCTGAAATCACCCGAATCACACTTATATCAGATTTAGAGTGTATTTTCAAAGTGGGACCTATATGCATAGCAAAAACCACACAGTTTTTTGCATGTTATTTGTATGCTGTATCTTGATCATCTAAGTTTGTGATCTGATTGACCTAAAACCTTGCTAGAAGTCAGGCCCCATATAGTTAAATTAGTTTATCATGTTCTAAACCATGCGGATGATGAGATGAGATCCTAGTAATCATGTTCATGTTACAAGTAATGCTTTGTGCTATGCAAACCATGTATTATGTTGTACCTTACTATGTGCTATTTTCGTTGACTTCTAAATGGCATTATCTAATGTACAGGCAACACATCATAGAGACACTCACAAACAGAGTTTAGCCCCTATGGAAATGACATTGGAATCAGGAACCCCATGGTGTGATATTAGTAATTTGCAACTAGCCCACCGTGTTTATGATTTCACTCAAGTTACTGAGATGGGTTCACTATCATTCCCAGCTGGCTTCGTGCCAATTACTTGTGGTTGATAAAAAAAAAATTATAAAGAAAAAAAAAAGATTATGCCTATAAGGATGATATTTTTACTTGGTCTAGGTCACTAGCGAGTACACGTGCTTGGCTTCACGCCTTTCATGTTACTGAGTCTGAAGATATGTCTTATCTTAAGAGTATTGCTAGATTTGTTCTAGATTGTATCCGTATGTTCATGCCTTAATTTCTGTTAAACCAAAGTTACCTAGATTGAGTTGTCTTTGTCGGTATTACTCCAATATTCATGCCTAGTTATGTTCCAATTATTGTATCGCCTATTACGTGAGTTACATGATCTAATTGCCTCAATTGAATGAATCATTATTGCATATGACATATCCATACTCATGCACCGTATTTCATGTTGCTATCAATTGGCTGAAACCCTGTTTGCTATAGTTTTATGGTTCGTTTACTTGTGGAGCTTCGTGCTCATATGCCTGTTGTTCTTTTGTTTTTTTCTGGCAGATCTGGAGTTAAGAGTGTGTTTTGAATTTTGATTGCCGATGGAAAAAGGGCTGAACTTGAGAGACGTGTCATGCTCTACAAGTTTTGCTTAGTTGAACATTAAAACGTATTTGATTAATATTCAGTTTAATGGACATGTGTAGCCCATGGTTTTTGTAATAGACTTTAGTTTTAATTATTGGTTTTAGAAGTCCTACTTAATAAATGGAATGAATTCATTAGACTCAATGACTCCGATTATCATGATGTGAATGATTATGTGATTCCATTGTGTGATTTGACCATGATTATGTTAAGTAGAACCCGTAGCGCAACGAGATCCAAGGGTTCGGATGATCTTGGATTTCAGGGTGTTATATATACTTACAAAAATGACAAACAAAAAAAGAATTTATTAAAGAGGTAACCACACTTACTCAAATGAAGTGAGTCGTGCCAGCCCACTATATGGACACCAATGAACAAATGGCTGCAAAAGAAGAAAAGAAATAGTATTTAAATGTGTGCAAATTGCAGCAATCATACTAATTTTCATACATATTTCTCTAAGTTAGAATTGCATTAGATGACTAGCACAATAGTTCCCTCTTCAGATGAACAACTAGAGTTCAGCTGTACCAAACCCAGTACTTCCTGGTTTAAGAAATAAAAAGTATGCAGATGAAAGGAAAATCCAAGGCACGAGTATAATCAAAATCTCACACACACTGTAATACATTTAAATAAATAAATAAAAGAGCAACTCAAGAAGAGCCCCATTTCACGGAAAGGGTAACACTAATATGTTCATGCGTAGGAGCAATGATGTGGTGAGTACCACTATAGGTGAGTCAGTGAAAGTTGCTTTATGAAGTCGGAAGTCCATATGGAGGGGGAATGTAAAAGGGGGGGGAAGGAGCGAGCGAGCGTGCGTTTAGAGGGGGGGGGACTTAAACCACCCCAATCCATGATGAGCCTCACACTCCGCCTAACCCATGATTTAGTGTGCATTAATGTGGTCCCCACAAAGTGGCTCACTGCATCACTCCTCTCATGATACCAAATCAGATTTTTTATACACTATGCAACAGTGGTTCATCAGAATTACAGATAAGCAAGTGATGTTGGTATTCATATGTTCTTAAAAGGAAAAGAGTTTTGCACAACTTTTAAAGCAAACCTCTCTTTCT
Organism: Camphora micrantha; assembly: GCA_003546025.1. Lineage (NCBI taxonomy): Eukaryota > Viridiplantae > Streptophyta > Magnoliopsida > Laurales > Lauraceae > Camphora > Camphora micrantha. The sequence goes on from QPKB01000002.1 coordinate 45,990,494, forward strand.
ACATACCAGCACCCTTCTCAATAAGCATGCAAGGTTTTAACATATTTACACTTAAAACCAAAGCAAAGGAAGCTATACAAGCAAACCACCAGTTTAAAGAAAATGTGTACTTCCCATCTGATCCATCAGTGGTAAATGAAGGTTGTTTAGGAATAAAGAAAGCCAAAACAATATTCAAAGGCACGTGTTAGGGGAAAAGGAGAAAAATCATGCTTAAGACCAATGCTAAGATAGACAATGACTAGTATAGAAAGAAGACTCCTTCCATGAGCTCAGTAATTCATTTGATGGGCTACACAAGAGTAAGAAGTATGATAGATCTTATCACTTAGGAGCTATTGTAGAACAACATGGAAAGTCTTGAGTCAAATATGGCTAGTAGGATCTCCTATGGGAATCCTTACTGCGTGTTTGGATGTATGGGGAATTGAAGTATGGTAACGTGAAGCATCAAATAAAGAGAGAATAAAATATGAGGGGTTATGATGATGCTTTGTTTTTAGTTGTTTGGTATGAAATCTTTTTGATTTTTTGTACATAAAAATGGAGTATTTTTATCTCTTAGTGGAGAAAGGAGGTTGCTTTTTTTACTATTTTTGAAAAATTCAAAGGAAATTTTGAAATTATGTACTTTTGATATGACCCATTGTCATTTCTTGTCTGGATTCACTTTACTTTAACTTAACTAGTTAATTGCCAAATGCACCTTTAAGCTGAACTTTGATGGTAGTGTTATTTTCATATTTTCAAAAAAGAAAGTTTTAGAGATGCTATAGTAGGGAATTGAATGGTAATGTTATTAGGAGCTTTTCTGGGCCTGTGGATGCGTCAGATGACAATTAAGCAGAGATATTTGCGCTTTTTTTTTATATAACAGAAAATTTTATTCAAAGAAAGGGGAAACAAAAAAAGAACAACGAACAGGAATAAAAATAACACAAACAAAAGCTAAACATCAAACGAAATGTGAAGCCGAAAAACTCCTTCCCTAGCAAGACTTTTGATAGGCTGTTGTGAGTTGCTAAAGTTGGGAGGTTTCAATGCTATTCTTGAAGGTGATTCTTTTACAGCTATCCAGTGGGAATTAGGAAGGCTAATCATCTACGGATGTTGCGGTTTAGGTGAAGGAAATGCAGGATATTTCGTAGTAAGAGAGGTAAATGATTCGGCAGATTGTCTTGCAAGGGAAGGACTTTTTTCATTCTAATATTTCTTTGGATGTATAGGTTCTTTTAACTTTTTTTTTCTTTTTTCTAAGTGATTCTTTCCTGTTCTTTCTGTACTGTTCTTTTGGTGAAATAAAATATTTGTTGTTATTATTATATATATATATATATATAGGAGAGCACTACACAGCGCCCAAAAAAAACGCCCCTCGTACTTTGGCCCATTAGGATGCGTGATGATCATGGAAGTTTATTGGATGGAAAGATCCATATGAAGCATACCTACATGCAAAGTCTTGAGCCCATAAGATCATCCTACCCTTTGGATCCATGGCCCTAAAATTTAATGGTTTAGAGGCATCATTTTATTATGATTTCAATCCAACGGTGAGGAAAAGTTGGATGAATGTCAAACTTGGACTTGTGACTACTCATTGGGGGGGGGGGTAAAAAGACTAGATTGACACAATATGGGCCCTATGAACAAAAAAAGAGGGGTGTAAAATGGGGCGTTTTTAAAGTGGGGCGTTTTTGAGAATTTCCCATACATATATATAAGGATTTTATTGGAAAAAACACTTAATGCGCACGTGGGACCCGATCAAGCACTTTAGATGTTGCACCAATTAGAGCAATTGGGCCGAAAAACCCTGCTATTTTACCAATTTAACGCGTGATCGGTGCCGACCTTAATTTACACTACCTAAGGTCGGTGCCGACCCTATTGTCATGAAAAGTAACAATTTTGTGAAAAAAAAAATAGAAAACCTGCACCGGCACCGACCTTATTTTTAACTAGTAAGGTAGGTAACGACCCTATATCAAATATTAAATAATCCTTGCTTAACTGTATATATTTAACAATAAGTCAAGAACTGCCAATGTAAAATCTAATTTTTAGAGACTAATGTTTATAAAAAACATCAAAACTAAAGGAAAACCAAGATTCCACAGCAAGAGATGACAATCCAATGATTCCATATTAAAAAAAAAATTCAAACCAAATATCCTGTTCCTTTTCATTAGTCAATGATGACAACCTCCATGAGCAGTAAAATTTGTTTTCATTCTATGGATAAACCTAAGAGTCAATTTGGTATTGTTTAATAAATTGTGGATCCAAATTACTAGTAAAAATGCACTCCTTATTTTATTAGTTAAAGGTCTCAATCTCAGGTTTTGAAAGGCACTTGAAATTCTCATAGTTAAACTATTTCCAAATTTCTCTTTTTTTTTTCTTATTATTTTTGGTACTACATGGTAGACTCAGACTCACAAATATGTTCCAACTTCCAAACAAGTTTTGTTGCACTCTGGGGACATTCTTAAAGCTAATTAATTTGACCCTATTTCTGCAAATTGGATTTTAGAATTTCCTCTATAAAGTAGTTAAACATGCTCATAAAAAGGCCAAATCTCAATTAAAACCTCCAGATACCATGTAGTACCTTGTGACTCAGACTTTGTTCACATGTAGTGCCTTTCACATTTGTATCACATTTGTAATTGACCCATGAAAAGCAAACTATTAGTAAAATCAAAACTGCCTTATCATTACCAAGAATTTCACTTCGAAAATAAGTTCGCTTACATTCTCATGCTTGTGTGGCCTTCTGATGATTGAATGAGATTGAATTTTGACCTATGCATTGTATCTCCTAACTTTTTCATTTTAAAACTTCTCATGCTTATATTGCCCAACTGATGAAGATGGAATCCACTTCTAAGCCATGCAGTGGGCTTCTACCATTCTTTTTACGTACACCACAGCCACACAATTCCATACAAATTTAATTATCCCTCTCCAAGTATATATTCTAATTCATATATAATTATCCCTCTCCAAGTATATATTCTAATTCATATATTTAGTACATACGGGCCTTGCGTCTATGACAATGTAATTGCTGGAAAATTTCCAAATTATATTCAACAAATGAATCAATTACACATCAAAGTAAACATTAGATGATACAAATGTGAACAACTAAAAAACTGCTTGAAATATCGTTTGACATGGGTGCTACATGGTATCTTTTACTAGTTAAAAAATAAGGTCGGTACCAGTGCAGGTTTTCTATTTTTTTCACATAGAATTGTAACTTTTCATGACAATAGGGTTGGCACTGACCTTAAGTAGTGTAAATTAAGGTCCGCACCGACCACATGCCAAATTGGTGAAAAAGAAGTGTTTTTCGGCCCAATTGCTCTAATTGGTGCAACAACATCTAAAGTGCTTGATCGGGTCCCACGTGCGCATTAAGTGTTTCTTCTGGTAAAATCCCTCTCTCTCTCTCTCTCTCTCTCTCTCTCTCTCTCTCTCTCTCTCTCTCTCTCTCATATTTATTCATCACAGTTGTGACAAGTCTAATGACTAATCCTGACCATCACTCTCTCTCTCTCTCATATTTATTCATCACAGTTGTGACAAATCTAATGACTAATCCTGACCATCAATTTTTGAAAATCATCCAACGGTTGCAATTGCTTATAAGAGACGAAAAACAGGACAGCCCGCCCAACTTTTTGTTTCCCCCCAAATGCCTCTCTCTCTCTCTCTCTCTCTCTCTCTCTCTCTCTCTCTCTCTCTCTCTCTCTCTCTCTCTCTCCAACCCAAACATCCCAGAAACCTCACGATCTCTCTCTTGTTTCCCACACAGCGCCGTCGCAGATTTGCGCACACTTTTCTGCTTCAATCTCAAATCACGATCCAGATCTATCGCTTCCTCTCCAACGCCCAATCTTGATCCAGATCTGGATATTAGATGTGTTGATTAGGTTGGGGTTTTGATTTCGGACAATAACTCTGGCTGTCCCTCTCTTTTGCTTCCTTTGAATGATTTATTTTTGAAAGGAGGAGGTTACAAATACAGTGAACTGTAGGCTTACTCATTTGATATCTGGTCATCAACTCATCCAGAAATTCATTTTCAAGCATAGAGGACCCCTCAATTTATAAATGGTCCCAAATATGAATTTGGTGATTAATAATTGATTATTTATGCCTTCAGGTAGTTGGCAGCCATATACATTAACTGATGATTAATAACTTGTCAAATAGTTTACAAAAACATCAAAACATTCAACATGAATCACTGGATTTGTCTTCAACATGAAACCAAACACAAACTTCATTTGAAGCTACAGATATTCAACACCAGATCTATTTTCAACATGGAATTTACACTCATCATAACCTTCAACATGAACCCATTAAAACCACCAAAAAAGCTCTCCATAATGTCGCCATTGTCAGGTGATTGGCTTGATTCAATATTATGGCATTTGCTTGTATTTACAAGAGGCATTTTCCGATGAAAAAGTCTTAATTTTAAGAATGGCACTGATGCACATCCAAGTCCATCTTGGTATGTGAGACACCTTCAGGTTCTAAACAAAGAGGTAGGATAAGGCTATATGGTGTTGAAAATGTATTCCATATGATTGATGGGCTAAATACCTAAGTGTAAAAGAATTCTAGGCTTGGCTTTTCAAAAAATAAAAATAAAAATAAAAAAAGTTCGAGATTTCTTGTCAAAAAAAATTTTGTAATTCTTCAAATGTCATCTCTTGGCATCATGAGAAATCCAGCAGAAATGCCTGCAAAATGGTGGGGTTTGGCCAAATCAACCCTGTTTAGAGACACCACATCAGATGTCAATTTCGTCCATCTAGGGCAATTACTATAACATACACAACTCAGATCGGCCCCAAGACAGGACTCAAACCTGTCCAAGCATCTGAAACTGCAGGACTGAAATGGTGGGTCTATACCATTTTCTGGCAGGCAACCAAAGATCCCTCAGGCACCCTCCTCCTTTCCCGTGCAAATAAGCATTACCATGGATCCAAACACATGGACAAATTCAAGAAAACCTTCATATATCTAAATTTAAGAACACAGAGAAAAAGAAAGCACTAGAAGGGTTTTACGTGGTGTCTCTGACCTGGACTTTGGAATGGGACCCCCGGCCTGGCTATCGACTCCGGCAGCAGCTTTGTGTTGGTGGCAGGAGGTAGAGAAATGCAGGTTTACGACTACGAGCGAAGCGGGTGATGCAATGCATTCCAACCTCAAATGGGATTTTTAGTTCGTTTTTGTTTAAACTTGATAAAGAAATTACCTGCAAAACTGTGATCGCTATTTGAGATTGTAGCAGAAAAGTGTGAATCTGCAACATGTGAGCAACGAAAGGGAGATGGAGGAAGGAAAGAGGATTAGGATGTTGGGTTGGGGGGAGAGACAAAGGAAACGAGATACATATATATAGAGAGAGAGGGGGGAAGGAGAGGCATATGGGAGGAAACGAAAACTTGGGCGGGCTGTCCTGTTTTTCGTCTCTTATAAGCCATTTGTTGCAACCGTCGGATGATTTTCAAAAATTGATGGTCGGGATTAGACTACTCACAACTACGGTGAGAACAGTTCTCACTTGAATAAATCCCTATATATATTATATGGTAATATTCAGGTGAGAACTAGTTCTCACGTATTATATGAGAACTTTTTTAAAGGGCCCAATTGTGGGCCCCATTTGGAGATGGGACCAGGGGAATGGAAAGATCTATATGAGACCACCCTAAGTATCAAGTTTGACCCCAAACTCATGCCCCTAACCCCTTCATATATAGCCCACAAGTTTAATGGCTTCATATTCAAAAAAATATTCAACCCTCGATCCAACGGTTCAGTCCATTTGGATGTGTGTCAATCCTTGGATTTAGTGACTATCAGGGGGTTCCCTATTGGTTGCTAGATTTTGATGGGTTGCTAGTTGGGCCACGCAAAAAAGTTCTCATATAATGGGTGAGAACTAGTTCTCACTTGAATATTTCATATATATATATATATATATATATATATATATGGCTAGTAGAATCAGTGCGGGCAATGTTAAGACAAACTAGCAACGTGGGCAAAGTTAAGACAAGCTAGCGAAGTGTCATAGATGCCCGCAAAGAAGTTAAAGTTCGTGTGGCCACGATGCATGTGCTTAGAAGGATATGTGGAGTTCTTAAATATGATAGAATCAGGAAAAAAAAAAAAAAGGATATTAGAAGAAATCTATGAATAGCTTCAATTAAGGGAAAAAAAAATCAAAGAATATCATTTGAGATGGTTTGGACACATTTACACAAGTCTAAAACTGACAATATGAGACAAATCTAAGGATTACAAGTGGAATGTAATAGGAGAATAGGAGGTCATTCAAGACCTTAGGCAAAGTGATGAGGCACGATATGTCACTTTGTGGAGCAACTGAGAGTATATATTTTAAAAGTGTCATACTCACTCTTTAGAGAGGGGAATGAAAATCCATAGTGGAGCCCACCTATTGGAAATCCAAGCAACTCAAAATGAATACCCTCCCCTTCAGTGGGATGTCACCAAATTTTACTCCAATAAGAGTTGGTCCTACTGTAAGATTAAACGTGTGATTTTCATCAAAAAAAAAAAAAAAAGATTAAGCGTGTGATTAATAATGTATCGTCAATCTTCCTACTGTAAGATTAAGCATGTGATTTTTTATCAAAAAAAAAAAAAAAAAGGATTAAGCTTGTGATTAATAATGTATCCTCAATCTTATGGTGGACCAACTCATACTGGAGTAAAATTTGAGGGCCAACCCACTAAAGGGGAGGGCATTCATTCTGAGCAGTTCTGATTTTCAATAAGTCACATTACTAATCAAACACTCAACCTTGCAATGGGAACAACTCCTATTGGAGTACAATTTGGAGATATCTAACTAAAGGGGCAGGCATTCATTTTGAGCAATTTAAGTTTCCAATAGGTGTGCCCCACAATGGACATCCATTCCCCTCACTGATGGGAAGTATGAGTGAGACAAAAGGATCCAGACTCCTTTACTTAATCATTTACACCTTCACAGTTCACCTTATCATGACTAAGTGAATGGGTTTTAATGCCATCCTCTCAACCATCCATGTGTACTGCATGCATCTTGGCCCATCAAACAATCACATCTAAGTACCAATCAACAGATTTCATTAATTAACTGTGAGTGGATTGGTTTAAATGCAATCAATTTGACATGGACTATACTTTGATTGACGTAAAATACAATGCTGAGACAAGAAGAAAGGATTATTTTGGGTAGTTTGATTCATTCTAGTAAGCCCTACTGTTTTCACATTGTAACTACTGCCACAAAGTTACAAAAATTTACATCTTAGAAAATGTTGAGATATTTTCAAATTTAGGATGTTGCTTCAGATATTATTACAAAAATTTGCAGAAACTGCCGAACAGTTGATAGAAATTCTGGCCCCTTTCCTAAAGTTGGACTACAGTAGTTTGTGTCAAATTGGTATCAAAGCAACGTTATTTGCTTGGGGTGGCAACGGGTGATGCAATCGTAGGTACGATCGCAAGTGCCGGGGCACAATTAGCCATTCTCCCCCCCCTCTCCCCCTAATTCTGTGCTGGGATGTGAGAGATAGGGGTGGGGATTTTTGGGTTCGGTTGTGGCTGGGAGGAGTGGAAGGTCGACGGGGCTTAGAGTGGGCGACGAGGTTTGGTTTCAGTGGAATGGGGATATCGGCAGAGGGGTTCTGCGGTGGTGAGGGGCTGGAGTTTTGGATGTTGGGGTGCGGCAGGGGTTTCGACGAAGAGGCACTGATACAGGGAGATTGGGGAAGATGGTTGTTGCTGGGTTTGGCTCTCTGGGATGAGGGTATGCAAAGGGGATTGACGATGACGAAGGGCTAGGAAAGGGGAACGATGACAGCTGTGGGATGATGAACGGAAAGAGGGATAGGGTTAATCACGCCGACAATCTGATACCAATTGATGCAATCGTAGGTACGATCGCAAGTGCCGGGGCACAATTAGGGTTCCCACGGGAACAATCACACATTATGAAGACAACTCTCCAACGAAAAACCCAAAAAACTGATTAACTCCAAAAACCGAGATTATTAATCTCTACAATGCCATATTTATAATAAAAGAGTCTTAAGGACTAGGAAAGCAATCCTAATTAAACTAGGAAACAAAATAAGAATCCTATATAAGTTAGAAACTAATCCTAATTACAACCTTGCTAAACTTAAACTAATACTAATTAAAACTCAGAGAATTTCATGGGTCCCACATGTGGCCCACGAGTCTTGTTGCAATGATGTGGTATTGCTGCTGCATCAACGGGGGTCAGGCCGGGTCCAAGCTTAGGCCGACCCAACCCTACTGACATGTGTTCCACTGTTTCCCATATGCAACCTGATCCATAATGGGTTTTGTGATCTACAATACCAAATATGCCCCATGACAGGTGCGAGTAAGTCAGGTTTAACACCGGTTAGAATAACTTTAAAATATGAAAAGAACTAAAAGTTGCAAACATGTAGGAAGGGGGTCGAACTTGCATCCTCAAACTTGTGCACTTCATCAACTACAACTAGTCTACAACTTGTCATAAAGATGCTTTCCACATGCAATCTCTCTAAAACATATATTTATGCTATGAACCGAACCTGACTCGGGTCAAAATGAATAACATCATACACGACAAACAAGCCCACTACCAAACCTGCCGCTATTTGCCATCCCTATTAGTTCTTGTGGCTGAATGCCCGAGCCATTCCATTCCATTTGTTTTTTGTTATATGCCTCCTATCATCTTCTTCCACTTCTATTTCCTTTTGTTTTCTTTTTCTATAAAATCCAAAGCCCCAATTACAACTGAGCTCCGCCAAGATTTTTGAAGAATTTCAACTGTCAGATTTTTTTTGCTAAAATCACTCCTCATTCGATTCTCTTTCTTTTTTTATTTTTCTTTAACCAATCTTAAAATCCAGTGCCTATAAGTCCTTTAAACAGCCACTTTTCCACCCAAAGTGTCAACCACATCTTGAATCTGATTCCCAGACAGCAGCAAGTACACGTGTTAAGATACGTCCATAAGTAGCAACACAGGAAAGAAACTGTCATGTTTAGCACCAACTACATTCCCAATATTGTTGTAACATACTCGTTGACATTACAACTTCAAACAGCACTAAGGATACCATTTTCCACTATAGGATTAAACTAGGTTTTATGAAGAATCAGTTTGATGCTTTCAATACTACCCCTAGTCCTATGCCACTTCTTCTAAAGGGCAATCATCACAAATGATTATCCTTAATTGCAAGCATGGCATCATGTTCTTGGATGGGAATATGGGTAGGTAAATCCCTCACATCAACCCAAATAATCTTATTGTAGCTTTCTGGGACATGCCAATATGTTTCTTGGATCGATCCAATTTTCTCGAACATATAAATTAATAAGTAGCTATTATTTCTAAGGATAAACGCATAAGCATCTCTCCTTGTCGGGAAAGAATCTCAAAACTCCGACAAAACGAGCAAAAGCACAAAAACACACTCCTTTTACAAGCTTGTGTAAGCTTGCCATGACCTCTGAAACAATTCCCACACCTTAATTAACTCTAATCCCAACCAGTGGAAAACATATCCCACTATCTTGGGCCAACTTTGTGCTGAGTAACTCAATAGGAAGTCCCAAGTATACCAAAGTCATGACATTTCACCACTGTTTTCAATGTGAAAGTAAGCCTGCAAAATTAAAAATGGAAAGTAGGCATATTGTCATCACCTCAGGCAAGAAAGAGGACCTCAGATAGGCTATACTTAGATATGAACCAAAAACTCTAATCTTACATATTCAAACTATGATTCTACAAGCAAGAAAGATCACTACGCAGATCCTATTTGGTCGTGATTAAAATCTAAATAATAGGAGAATTCAATCATGATGCAGTTTAATGCTGCATTGACCATGAAAACTATATGGTGGCCCAGTCTTTGGCCTATATTAGAGCTGTATGATCAAGCGCATGGGATCCGCACCAATTTCTTAACGGGTCAGGCCAATTTGGTGGGTAAACCAGCCCTTGAATACACTGTTTTCAGACGGTTTCTGCATAATAGTCCCTAATTCGGCCCAATACTGATTCCCCTATATACGTCTAGCCGATGTGCCCAATACTGATTCAGAACAGGCTGAAAAGGTCATCCAGCTCAGTAGGGCCAGTCGAACAGCCCACAAGGTTTGCACGAGCTTCTTCTCTTTTCTATTTATTATTTGGAGTTTTCCAATGGTAGGAATCATTCCTTATGTATGCTCCATTCTTAAATCAATTATTAGAATTGTATTTACAGCTTAAACTCATACTATGCTCACAATAATAACAATAGAACAGGCAACAGCCGCAACACCTGCAGAGCTTTGGCTGTGTTTTGGACATTTTAAGTAAAACAGTCCCTCTGGGACCTACATCCTGGTTTGCATCAAACCACCAAGCATGATGGCAGCTTTTGTGTAGTAGAATATTAGAGTGCATTATATGACAAAGTGACAAACATAGGCTGTGCTCGGACATGCACGATACAGACATGAGAACAAAACAGTCGGATGGATATAAACAGACACACCTATATTTTAAGTTGTCCTCCGCTACAATGCATAAATCAGAAAATCAAAGTTTTTCATATATATGTATATTGTCCCCAAAACAAAAAATGTTGATGCTTTTTTCCACTTCTAATTCAAGCAACAAAAGGTGCAAAATAACATCTGCATAAACTTTCAACAATGATTTGCAATTAGTCCCCTTTCCACACAATAATTAGAAACTACATAAAGGAGGGCACTGCTAAATTTCCCACAGATCAAACAAGTACAAACTCATTAAAAAAAAAAAAACAATAGAAATGAGCAATTATGATTAATTCATCAAATTACCATTTCAGAATAACTTGAATCATACAAGTCCTCATCATAGGTCCAATCCTCCATGCTGAACTCTGTAAACGAGCGATGATGACCACTTGCATAAAGCCATTGCCCCTTCTCAACCTTTCTGCAATTAGGGCACTGCATTGCTCCTTTAGCATTGAAAGCTGACCCAATACAATCTGGGAAAAAAATAAAGATGAGAACTTTAACAAGGCACAAAATCCACCATCCCAAGAAAAATCATTCTTCATCATTGAAGCCATATCCCATCTGTCTTCGCCGCCCAGTTTTGCGAATTCAAAAAAATACCCATTTCGGGAAAAAAAATCAACCAACCAATTGATGGTTAAATTGCAACAAGAAAGTGTAATCAAAATAAGGTAAAGTTACGATTTTGGAGCCAGAAATTGAAATAACAACACTGACGTTCATCAAGCAGATCTCGTAATCGCTATCAAAAAGCACCAAGATTCAATTTTTTTCCCCATAAACACAAAAAGATCCTGAAAAAGAAGAATTGGGGCTTTTGGATTCTACATACCAAGATGAAATTCATGACCACATTGCAGCTTCGCAGTCGATCGATCCCCTTTATCTCTAACCGCCTCAAGGCAGATAGAGCAAGAAACCATGAAGGGAATCACGTCGCCTCCAAGATCCTTCTTGAGATCCTTCTCCCCCAAACCCATGCCTTGGTACCAAAACCCTAGAATCTACAATTTGATGAGGAATGGGGGAAAAAACTCCCAATTCGTTCAAAACGTGCCTCGTGGGAACAGATTCGAGTAAATGGAAGTGGGTGGAAACTGAGAATTCGATGAATTCGAAGCAGCTTTAGAAGAAGAAGAAGAAGAAGCGGAGAAAATGCTTTGAAGAGGGAAAGGGCAAAGAGGAAAGGAGAAATAGCGCAGATGTTTTTCCGACCCGCGGTTCGCGCTTATATTTCGGGAGATTTATTAATCGGTCCTGATTCCTGAAGCCTGATCCGTATGGTCGTATCAAAGTACAGTATGATATGAATATACATGAGAAATTGGGATAAAATCATATAGTCATATTTTTGTGGTGTTTTTCTTAAAAACTCTTTAGTTTGTAGAGAATTTTTGTGACTATATTGTTAGCATTTTAAATGTATTCTTATTTATTTTTAGTTATTTTTATAAGTTTTTACAAAAAAATATATATATAGTCTTAAATACAAATTAGACATATTGATTATAAAAAACACTGAATTGACGGATTATGGTGTAGTACTTCTTTGTTTTTATATAATTACCCTCATGACGATATCATTACCTCATAGTAAAATAGAAATAGGGCTGCACATGGGCAATTCGGATTGGTTTAAAGGGAAACCATCAACCAAACTGACCCCATTGGTTTTTTATATTCCCAAACAGAACCGAACCGCCCATGTGCTTAAGTTGAACTGAACCGATTTGGTTTGGTTCAGTTACCCCTTTTTTTTTTTTCACAAATGAATTACAGTTCAAATATGGTCCATCAAATGGAATGAGGAGAAGTTGTGATGAACACTAAAATATATTTCATAATTAGTTTCAACTAATGAAGCATACATCAAACGATGGATGAACTCTTTACATCCATCATCCGGTCGCACGATTGAATTGACCAAGCCAGGTTCGACCAACTTTTCAGGCCAATGAGTTGAAGCAGTTCAAATCTTATGATAAAATACACCAACAAAATATTCAGGCACATACCCATTTCTTCGCATAAAACCTAGACTATACTACATTGCATGATCCAGACAATAAATTCAATACAAAATTAACTAGTTTTTTTTTTTTTTTTTTTTTTTTTTTTTTTTTTGTTGCAAACAAGATGGGTTCAAGTGGAATGTAGCCTCAATTTTAAACTAATTGAGAGGAGCGTCTTCATAGTTCACAATCTCTTAGGTCAAACTTTACTCCTCCGAGCGCTACTAAAACCCAACAATACACACTTATGTAACTTTCATCAAACATGTAACATGCAAGTATAACATACAAGTGCTTCCCCTAAGGCTAAAATAGTCAAAACTCAATACTCAATACTCAAGTTAATATATACGGTCGGTTCGGTTTAGGCGTTAACCGTGGGTTCACACCAATAACCGACCGATGTAAGGCAGTTTATATGATTTCCAAACCGTTGACTGAACCGATCTACATAAAACCGATATGAACCTCTCGGTTCGGTCCGGTTTTGCTGTGATACTGGGTTTTTTGTGTAGCCCTAAATAGCACCGATGTTTTAGTTTCTCCATCTTCATTTTTCAAAGAAGATTCCCTGAATATTGAAGTCTATGAAAAAAAAAAAATATATATATATATATATATATATATATGTTTGGAAGGGATGAAAGCATGCATCTAATCCATTGGGATAATATATGTTTTAAAGGTTCGTTCTCTTCTCTTCTTCTCTAAATTTTCAAATATTGAGATGCTATTCAAGCTCCTTGAATCCTTGCGGTGGCGATTGTCATTGACATCTTGATCATCATAGAAGCCCTCTTTGGAATTCAACAAATCCAACTCTTCTTTTGAAAAAGAATTACCCAATTAATGGTTATCAATGCCGAGATTAACTAATCCATAATGGGTTTGGTAGATGATGTTGTTAAAGCTAATGGCCACTATGCCCTTCTCTTCTTCATTTTGTGCCTTCTATTTATTTGTCTTGCTTTTATGCTTTATATGTTCTGTTTCTATTGTCTCAACTCTCATTTTTAGCTTTGTAATGATCTCTTTTAATTAATGTATGTATATCTTTCCAACAACCGAGTAATCAATGGTTTTGATCAAAAAGGAAAAAAGTATATGGAATTCATTCTCTTTATTCTACAAAAATTTGGATGTCTTAAGATATTGGTTAGGAATATTTGCTTGGTCCCAATAGTAACTTGAATTCAACAATTAGAGCCTCGTTTTAAATCTTTTCCATATCAATTTTAGATGGATTCAGAAATGGGTCCTGTGCCACAGTTGATCAAATATATTAGAAATGGGTCCTAGCCCACCTAAATGGGCTTTTAAGATATTGAAGAGGAAGATCAATGACAATCGCCACTACCATAGGCTTCAAGGAGCCTATACACACACACACACACACAAAAGAAGAAGAAGAAGAAGAAGAAGAAGAAAAGTAGAAAGTTAGAAGACAGTGGCATCTCGACATTAGAACACTCAAATAAGAAGAGAAGGGACGAGAATATACTTTTTAAACGTATATTATCCCTATAAATCTGATGCGTTTATCCCTTTTATGTGCACATTTCTTCTCTATTTTTTTTTTTTTTGTCTTCGATCTTTAGAAAACTCTCACTACAAACGGAGATGGAGAAACTAAAATATCAATTTCGATGGGAAAGATGTATGCAAAATGGGTGTAAATGTAGATGACGATATCATTATGTAGATACAAAAAATAATATCATCATAAGAGTAATTTTGTCCAAGAATATGTACTACACCTCAAACCGACAAGTATGCGTTTTTCATAATTAATCCTTTTAATCAGTGTTTAAGGCTAACTTTTTCATAAAAATCCTTTTTTATCGATGGATGAGGGAATCCAGAATATTTTTGTAAATATTTTGTTACGAGTAAATCAAATTATTTATGATGGTCCAATTAGAGATGGAAAAAGCCAACCCGAGCCGTTAATCCGGTCCGACCTGGCCCGCATATGTCTCACAAGACCCTTTTTTTTTTTTCAACTAAAAATTATACCCAACAATCAATTATATGGAGTGTATCCTTTTATTTTGATATGGTGGTTTTCTTTAAGATTTTAATGAAAACTTTATTTTATTTCTATTAGTTTTGCTATTCTATTTGTATAGTCGCTATTTTAAAAATATATACCATATTCAATGTATAAAATGATTTTTTATATTTCTTTTTTCTGAAGTAGGCCCTTTGTTAACTTATTTAAAAATATTTATTTGCTCTTCTCTCTTAAGAGGATTGTGGATATGAAGAAACTGCAATGGACATGATATAAATAAAATAAAATAATCAACGAAAACTTATACCCAATAATCAATTCTATGGAATGTATTCTTTTATTTTGATATGGTGCTTTTTTTTTTATTTTTTATGAAAACTTTATGTTATTTCTATTAGGTTTTTTATTCTATTTCTATGGTTGTTATTTAAAACATATATACCATACTAAATGTATAAAATAATTCGTTCTCTTTCTTTTTCTCAAGTTTGCCCTTTGTTAGCTTGCTTAAAAAAATTCGTGTGTGCTCTTTTCTCTTTACTAGGATTGTAGGTGTGAAAAAGATGCAATTGATATAACATAAATAAAATAAAATAATCAAGTAATGACTGAGTTCATGCTAGTTTCCACTCTATTTTTTCAAGCTAGAGGCCAATTATCGGATCATGATCCAGTCTGGGCCTAAATTTTTAACCCAATATCAGTTGAAACTAGGTTTGGTTTAAGATTCAATTTAACGAAAATTAACATTAGGCTTATCATAACAGATAGAACTTGTCCACATTGCTTATCATAATAGGTTTTAAATTGTACCAATAAGATTTAAAAAGTTAAGGATTGTTCATTTATATCTTATCTCATGCATTTTTAGGAATTAACTTATCGATTAGGGTGTAATTTAAACTTTGGGTATGGTTGGAGACTTAGAGGACTTTTGTTAATAAATTTATGTTTGGATGTAGGTTGTGCAGGTCAACCCGACCCGTAGTAACCTGTGATGGTTATGCGGATTAATGTGGGTCGGGTCAGGTTGACATGCAACGGGTATAGGTTAGGAGTTCCTTATTTAATAAATAGGTCGAATGCGGGTTGGAAGCATCTAACCTGCTTAATAAATGGGGCCAACCCAATTAGCCCAACACGGCCCGTTTGCCACCTCTAAGTCCAATTATAATATATTAAATACAAGGGGTTTGGATTCAATTTTGACTTTTTTATTGAGCATATGTAAAAAGCTAAAAATGTACAGGTCAGAAGATTTGAACTCATGACCTCTTGAACCACTATAACACTCATTACATATGTGTATTTATTTATAAAAAAAACCGTCAAAACTAATTAAATGGAGCGTGGACCCTAGCCCAATGGTTCATGCCCATGCTTAGCACGAGTTATTGTGCTAGTGATCTATTAAGCGAAGCTTGGATGAGTGAGAAAGATGCAATACACGTTAATTTTCATTGCCAAAGATTGTTAACTATTAGGTATACACAATGGATGGTACATTTATATGATGGGTATGCTTATGTAATTCAAGGCAACCTTTGTACAATACTAAGGGAATGTTTGTGTGCACCCATTTCTGTAGAAGTGAACGTTTCTGCTTTGGCACCATAAACGTTGTTTGGTGCAACTAGTTATGCACATAAAAAGCCTAAAAAATAGCCTTTTTGTGCCGGTTTCCTATATAACCCCCATCAAAAAGTACTAGTGCCGCAGAAGAGGAACGTCCACGGCTTCAAACAAATGTCCCTTAAATGGAATTCTATAATGCTATAAGAAATATGATTTAAATTTTTATAGGCAGAGCTTTTACACTGTTTAGTACAATTCTAGTGAGAAGAGAGAAAAAAAGTTGAATTGGTTTTCTCAATTGTATAAAATCCTCTCTTATGTGGGGCCAAAACAATGTTTGGATCAACATTACAAATTTCAATGGAACTCAGAATCGATGATCTGCCCACAAACTTATGGTTGTGTGGTGTTGGCACCTTAGTTTCACACCCATGCTTACAAATTAATCCTTGGGTCCTCAAAATAAAAGTATCACTCTTAACTAGTACTTTAAAAGAGAGAAAAAAACCAATGATCTAAGTTTACCCAAAAGAAAATGATGAAAAAGGAATTGAGAAATCTTTCACCTATGCACAATGTGCATGCCACTCCACACATGGACCATCCCACACATGGACCATCCCAAAGGTTGGCCCTAAATTTTCACAAGCTATGGGTGATGTGATTTTGATATGCAGTGAAAAGGTGAATATTTTCATTATATCGGATGGGTGATTGTAGATATCTGAAAGCCTTTTCCAATAACATTTATTATGGAAAAGCCCTTTCACACATTTTTGCAGTTCCACACAACGAAAAAGCCCTTCCAACCCTCACTTAAGAAATGATTTTATAGGGTATTACAGAAAATCAATCACCCTTTTTCATTTGCAACTTCTCAATTAAAAAAATAGCCTTACCAAACCTTGGGAAAGGGCATTTCTCATATAAATGGTGTTGCACAAATATGCCCTAAGGACAGTGGAGTAGGAAGGTACTTATGACATGGCAGAATGAGCTGATCTATTCTTTCACAATAAAAGTGATAGATGGGGCTGCCATGAATTGACTTAGTAGAAGTTTAATACATCACTTCAAAATGGCATATACATCGCAGACCCTAGATCAAGCAAGGAATGTAGGCTTCTAGCAAGCCACTACTACATGAGTAGTAAAGAAGAGGCTCCAAATTTCTATGCTTGTTATTTCTATGTTGTTCGGTTCATTGCTTTTCCTTTCAGAAAGAAATAAAATTTGAACTATTTTTTCTTTAACTATGTGAAAACTCATTCCTATGAGGAAGGTTGATAATCACTTTTCTAAGACACAATGGACATAAACATGTCCTAACTCAAGTCTCTCTTTAGTCAGTTGTGCACTCACTGCTCAAAGGAGCTATTAACCAATTGTTGCCAAAAGGAGTTATCAATTAGTTCACTTGCAGCTTATACAACCTCAAATGCCAAAGAGATCTCCACTTGGGAGTCTTATTCTTCTTAATCGAACTCGCTATCTCCACCATTAGCCTGGCCGTGTTTGGCAATTAACTAGTTAAAATAAAATAATTAAAGTGAATCCAGACAAGAAATGGCAAGTGATCATATCAATAGTACGTAATTTCAAAACTCCCTCTGAAATTTTCAGAAAAAGAAAATAAAAAAAAAAAAACATCTTGTCTCCACTAAAAGACAAAAATGCTCAACTTTTCTATACAAAAAGTAAAAAAGATTTCATACCAAATAACTAAAAACAAAACACCATCATAACACCTTATATTTTATTATCTTTTTGATTTGATGCTTCACCTCACCATACTTCAATTTACCATACATCCAAAGAGCCGAAGTTGTACATGTAGATTAGGTGCAAATACAAACTCTAGTATTACGTGATGATACTAACTTTCTCCTCTGAGACTTCTACACAAAGACGATACGGGCCTTTCAATCTCCATTAATATATCCCTACAAAAGTCCCACACATTACTGGCCATTTCAGAATTGAAATTTCTAAAATTTCTTTTTGCCAAGTAGGACTGTTGGTTGGGACCAATGATACTTTAAACCTCAACACCCATGGATCAATCCTCGTGTGTGATATAATGGTATCAAGTGCCAACACCACTCAACCATGAGTCATTATCATCATTAAAGCCTTATCACAACTATATTAAGGTTGGTTGGAGTTATTTTGGACTTCATATTTAAGTCGTGACAAAATTTAATGCCGGCTGTCACCTACCTAATGCAACCCTTCTTCTTAATGAACTTGGGACAGGCAATAAAAACTAACTAAGTTACTCAACTATGAGTGCATTGGCAGAATTTCTGAAATTGATGTATGATGTGTGGTAATTTCAAATGTTAGGAGTTTTAAAATGCTATTGGATTTTGTGATCTCTAAATTTTTTTCGTTCATTATTTTAGAATTTCATGCTTGTTGAATTCTGAAATAATTATATTTCATGGCTACTAAAATTCCTTATTGTAATATCACTTATGTGCATTGTGGTATGAGAGTGTTAAAATCTTCAACATGGGACCCACCTTTGGAGATTGTGGGTCTATATTTAAAATTTATAATATGGAGCCTGCCTTTGAAAATAGTTATGTGTGTACACACTTACCTAGGAAAAACTTGGAGTGGTGAGTGAAATGCTCAAGTGGATCTGGAACTAAACCCCAAAGGGGTAGCTTTGGCCTAGGACCACGGTTTGCAATCGAAGGTGGTTGGTTCAAAACTACACTACCACATTGGGGCTACAGGGGAGTTTACTCGACTTTCCTTTCGGCCCGGAGGGATTAGTCCAATCCAAAAAATTAGAAACCCTCCTATAACAAAAAAAAAAAAAAAAAAAAAAAGATCTGGAACTCATTTTAGGGCCAACCACACCCTTGACTGCATCTACAAGTTGTCATTTCATCACCCCTCTCATTGCCTCTTCCCACCTTTTCATTCTGGCGACACAAAAAGAGAATTCAAGCATGTTGGTGTATTAGGATCTCCTTATAGGTATTTACTCCTCTCTCTTTCTCGGTGTTATGATTTTTTAGGGTTTTAGATTCTCCTTTTTAAGTTGCTTGAGTTTTTAGTGTGGAAGACCTTTCTCTATTTCACTGATGTGCCTATGATTTTAGGTCCGAATTAGATTAGATTCTTTAGGGCCTGTGTTTGTTCAGTATTGAATTGAATCCCTAGGAATTCTAAGCAATGCACTGCAATGCCTTGCTTCAAAAGTGCGAAAATCAGAAAATGTAGATGGAAGATTTGCACATGCCCATCAAATCATATCCATTTTTGTTAGGAAATGATTATCGAGCCATCGCCCTATTAAATCAAGTCTCAGGAAAGTGAGGTTTCCATCTTCAATCCTCACTACTTTAATATTCATTTACTAGACTTCACTTTTTAGCGAATTCTTAGGAGACCAGCAAACAAACTCGCCCTTTGGGCTTTGACTTCCAAATTTTATAACTGAAGAACTAGCGTTGTACATTGATGAATATAGAGCTCTAATGTCAAAAGTACGCATATAATCACCTTTCTTTTCTTTTTCTTTTCCTTTCACTTTCTTAGCTTTTGTGTAGGGATGGTGATGCAGCAGCATTATACACTCGTTTGGGCAAGAGGTGTGGTTCACATGTGGGACCTGTTCCATTCTGATTTGTCAATTGTTATTAGTTTCTAGTTTTTATTTAAGAAGTTGTGTTTAGGAATAGTTTCTAATTTGGATAGATTATTATTTGGTTTCCTAGTTTGATTAGGATTGTTTCTTAGCTTAAGTTTCTTTTATTATAAATATAACATTGTAGAGATCAATGATCTCAGAGATATTAGAATTGATTAATAGAATTCCCTGTGTGGATTTTTCGTTGGAGACTGTCTTCTTCGAGTGATTGTTCTTTGGAACCCTAATTGTGCCCTGGCACTTGCATCCTAACCCTAGGAGTGCATCAATTGGTATCAGAGACGACCGATCCCTCAGTCGTCATGTTACCATTATCCCCACCACTACCCATCGTCCATCCACTATGTCTGTTCCCTGCTCACATTCCCGACAACCCACCATCTTCCCACGACCCACTGCCAAACCCCAATCACCAGTTGTCCTCATCTCCAATCCATATGTTCCCAAAACCACAATGTACCCCACCTTTTTGTAAAAAAAAAAAAAAAAAAAAACCACTCGTCCGTCACAATCTCCCTGCACCTCTAATCCCTAAATCCATCATCGCCAGAAACCTCGACACCAAACCCCACCAAGAATCCCCAATCAAAACCCCACTTCAAGCCACATCGCCTCTTCTCCACCGTCTGGACACTCCGACCACCCCACAACCATTCGCCGTCCTTCCACCAAAAAAAAAACCGCAACCCAGCACCCTTCAGCAACATCCATACCTCTTTCAATCTCCCCTTCCAGTGATACAACCCTTCCACCTTCTGCCCCACTGCTAGAAGCCCTCCACCAAAAAGTCGTTTCCTCTTTCTCCCCCACCCTTCCCACCTTCGCCAACTTTCGAAATCCCCACATCTCGACCCATTTCTTTCGAAACCTCATACCCAAATCAGAGAGAAAAAAAAATATAGCAGAGGAGAAAGAAGAAGAAAGAAGGAAGAAGGGAGCGTACCTTGCACTGTCGCCGTCAGCGCCCTGCATCTCCAGCAGCCTGACCAGCACCAAGCATCAACAGCGTCATCACCGACCTCCAATAGCATCTTCTCCATCCCCGTTACCGCATCAACTCCCTACAGTTGTCGCCTGCTCGCCCGTCGTCGCATCGAGGGCTTCTTGAAGATGGAATTCTCATCGTCGCCCATTCCACCTCCGGAGAACCTATTACCACCATCGCGCCTGAAGCATTCTGTCTTCCATCGAAACAATAGGGCTCCAACTCCTTTTCTTCATCATCGACACGTGCTACAAAGACTTCAGTGTTGGACCTGAGTTCTAGTTCGGGCCCACAGTTGGATCCGACTCGTTGAAGAAGCCCAGTATTTCCTTTTACGATTATGGGACCATCTCACGTCAGATTTTCGATCTGTCTTCGCCAGCGTGATCGTGCAAAGCAGATCTACACCTCAGGCCAATCAGAAATTTTAAATTTTCATTAAACAAAAATGCCTCCCGAGAAGCAGGTAGAAGTCGAGTCTTCATCCCATAATGGTGATGATTTAAGGGGAACTGTTGCACAATTATCAGTAACTGTTAATCAACTATTCGCAATGATGGTTCAAATGCAAGACACTCTTGCAAGGATTGAAACCCGATTAACTATTTTAGAAACTAATCGGCGTAAAGATGATCATCGATATGATGCAAGACATAATCGAAATCAACGTGATCCACATGCCGTCAATGTTGATCGCGATTTGGGAATTAAACTTGTGATTCCCGAATATGATGGAAAATTGAAGTCAAATGAATTCTTGGATTGGTTAGTGTGCGTTGAAAATATTTTTGCACATAAGCCAATGACGGATGATCATAAAATTACACTGGTGGCAACTCGATTTCGCAATTATGCTGTGATATGGTGGGCCGAGTTGCAAAAGAGAAGGAGATACCAATAAATTGACCCTGTTGACATGTGGGCCAAAATGAAAAATTTGTTAAAGCAAAACTTCTTACCTATCAATTACTCAAAAGATCTGCGTTCACGTTTTCAATATTTGAAACAAGGGTCCAAGACAGTTGTTGAGTATTATGAGGAGTTTATGACAATGCAAGCCCGTTGTAGTTTGAATGAAGATGATGAGGTCTTAGTTGACAGATACTTTAATGGGCTTACCCTTGACATTCAGGATATCCTCGCATTCAAGCATTTTAATAATGTTGATGAGATTATTCAGCATGCTATCAAAGCTGAAGGAATTGCAAATCATCAAGCCCAAAAACTTTAATGCAACTAAATGGGTTATGCAGAATAATTCCTCTATTGCAGGTTCTAAATTGAGTATATCGTCGGAGAAAGTTTTCACCAAGCCTGAGGGACAAAATAAGCTCACATGTTTTAATTGTAAACAACAAGGGCATCGTGTAGCAGAATGTCCCAAACGTCTCCACTTCATTGAGACTGAAAGTGGTCAGCCTGATACTCTAGATGATCCTAAAGAGCACGAGGTTGCAACTAAGACCGAAGACTTAGAGATCTACCATGCAGTTGAAGGTGAATCCCTCCTGATCCTCACTGACACTCCCTCGACTACTGAGACGAAGTGGTTGCGAGAAAATATTTTCCGCTCAAAAGGAACAGTCCATGGTAAAGAATGCACTGTCATCAGTGATGGAGGCAGTTGTCAGAATATCATATCCCAAGCTTTTTTGGATCGCTTACAGCTGAAAGTTCGGAAGCATCATCGTCCTTATTTTACTAGATGGTTAATGGCAGGTGATGAAGTGCAAGTTCGATATGCATGTCCAGTTACATTTTCCATTGGTGAAGATTATATAGATACAGTTTGGTGTAATGTGATACCCGTAGATAGTTGTGATATCTTGTTGGGTCGTCCATGGATGTATGACAAGAATGACACTAATGGCATGCGTGACAATACATATACATTCATGCATGGTGAACAACAAGTCACACTCCGTCCTATGAAGCCGACACCACCAATGAACGGGTCACGTTCTCGTCTCACTAAGGATGCGCTTCATGTGCACATTATCTACAGAAGCAACATCACGAAGCAGAGCCAAGTTCAAGGTCGAAACTCTTTTCCAACCCGGGGAGAATGATGCAGCAGCATTATACACTCGTTTGGGCAAGAGGCGTGGTCCACATGTGGGACCCGTTTCATTCTGATTTGTCAATTGTTATTAGTTTCCAGTTTTTATTTAAGAAGTTGTGTTTATAAATAGTTTCTAATTTGGATATATTATTATTTGGTTTCCAAGTTTGATTAGGATTGTTTCTTAGGGCTTAAGTTTCTTTTATTATAAATATAACATTGTAGAGATCAATGATCTTAGAGATATTAGAATTGATCAATAGAATTCCCTGTGTAGATTTTTCGTTGGAGACTGTCTTCTTTGAGTGATTGTTCTTCGGAACCCTAATTGTGCCATGGCACTTCCATATATCCTAACCTTAGGATTGCATCAGATGGCAATTGGTCGAGCTAAAATAGTACCCGCCCTAACCCTCTTATTAAAGGCAGGTTTGGTAGCGTATTGGTGGGGTTCGGGTCGGGTACATGGTGGTTTTTTTTATGCATTAACCCGAGTCGGGTTTGTGTTTTTTTTTTTTTTTTTGCCCGCCCCGCCCCATATATCTTTACTTCATATATTACTGAGTGCATTTAATTTCATCAGAGAGCTTAGTAGTGTAGTGGCAATGAGTATGGAAATTCTCCTAGAGGTTAGGGTTTTAAATCACCCCTAACAAATGTATTTTTTTCATACTTTTCGAAAATAATAAATAAACCACTAACAAACCCGCCCCATTGCCATCCCTACTTTTGTGCTTTTGTTTTGTTATCATGTCATGTATTTTCCATTGTGTTGGAGAGTGTTGTGGATTCAGACTGTTTTAAGCTTGAACACTGTTGATTTGGATGGAAAGCATTCTGCTCCACTTATTCTAACAACATTCATGCGTGTCGTAAGGCTTTGAATCTCTAATTATTTATTTTAACGTCTCAAGACATACCTTTTAAAAGATGAAAGTTCCATTGAGTACTCTACTTCATTCTAGGCCTTTGGTTTCACTGTGTTTGCGGGAACTGTGGCAGCCTATTTGACTCTAATGGGATTAATAGTAGTTCAAGTATTTATTTTGATAAAAAAATTTGTGTTGTGTTTGTCCATGGTTTACATCAAAGTTGCATCTTCCATCATTAATATGGAATCCTTTGTGTTCTTGTTGGGATCTTTAACCTTTACAGTATTCAATTTGTATAGCCATTTCCTTTGTTTCACTTCTGCTTTTTAGCAGTGGGCTGTTCATTAAAAATTTATGAACCGTCTTCTTCAAGCATGTTATATTCATAATGTTTTAATCTTTTGTAACTGCTGGATGGTTTTTGCTGTTATATTAGGTTTGTTGTATATTATAACTTTTGTCTAATGTACTAGAGAGGTGATTATTCAATGTAAGTCCATCCTTTCTTAATTGTAATGGAAAGAATAGTAGTTTCTTTATGTATATATCTAAATCGAGGCCTATGCGTTGATATTCTAGATTATCCATCTTTTTTTTCTTTCATGGAGGTCATTTCTTCTATCCCTATTATGGAGTCTTTCATTATTATTGTTGACAATTTATGTTTTATTATTACACTGATAACTTAATATCAATAATATTTACAGTTTCCCATTGGTGTCGTTATCTCGATCTTTCATTGATGCTTTTTAATTGAGATGGCTGGTGTCTTCTTTTCTATTCTTTTCTTTTTCTTGGGCAATGTCTTTAGCTTAAAGACTTTCTTGTCTATTGCTTTTGTTTTAATTGGCTTAAACACAGTTTTTTTGTTAATCATCATCATTGTCTTTTGCCTTATCACATCAACTGTCCATATATTTTGTCATGTCAAAGAAATTAGTACAAGTGATCGCAATGGGATGTGGAAGGCTAATAAAGATTATGTCCATGCATATTTGCTGTTTGCATGAGCATTCTGAAGAAATGTAGCTGCAATGTAAAATTACCAGTATCAATATTGGAACATGAAAACGAGTGTTTGCCTCGATTAGTTTCATATAAACTATATTCTCCAATCATCAGGTTATTATTGGTTAAAAAGCCATCTTACATAATTATTGGATTAATAGAAATTACACTATCTCCTAGAACACAGTGTGATATAATGCGAGAAGATGAATATATGTGACTACACTATGTCTTCTCTTCGTGCTATAAAGATAAACCAGTCTGTGGCATAAAATCATCATTTGCTACACTTTGTTAGCTATATGTTCTTTGTATTTAGTTGATCGTTGAGGACAAGACCATCACTATCCCAGAAAGGCATATTATTAGGGCGCGCAATGCCAGATTGAAATTTCCTATTCAGTTGTTTCATTAGCATTCATGGCTTCTCATTGACGGTCAGTTTGATTGATGGTTGAAAAGGTGTGACTTGATTTTCAAGTTTTTGTTACTTGCAATCGCTAATCTGTTCACAAATTTAATGAGAGAGAGAGAGACTTCTGTTATCTTGTAAGCCCCAAATGAATGGATAAGGGCATATGCTAAGTCGATCAATGTATTTTTCCATGCCTCTCTCTCTCTCTCTCTCTCTCTCTCTCTCTCACACACACACACACACACACACACACACACACACAAATGCCATGACCTGCCAATATATTGCTTCTTCCAGAATCTATTTGTAATTATCTTGTTTCTACATATATTGTTCTCTCTCATCTGCAATGAATCATTTTGTTTCTCCGATTGTTAAGGAGGAATCATTTTTCTTAATATTTTTGATGCAGCGTCCTAATAAAAGCTTCTTGACCCCTATTTCCGTTTTTACCGTATGAAGAAAGAAAGACAAGTGGTTAATGACATAGAGAGAGATTTATAATGTTGAGAAGGAAGCCATTAAGGTGGATGTTAAGGTTGAGGATAAGGAAGAGTTGGAAGAAGCCCGTAAGCGCGTTACTCCCAAACCACCTCCCACCAACACAAACACCACTGCTTCCATTGTCCTCCAACACCTCAACCAGTCTAAGGATGCTTCCAACAAAACCCAACGCATTGGCCTCATTAAGTAACCCAACCCATAACCCTAATTATCGTGTCATTTCTTCCTCTGCTGCTTTTGTCAAGACTCTACCATGCCAGATGGAAGTCGAGGTGAAGCTCCGAATCCCCGATTATGCTGCCCACCAGAAGCTCTCACAACTACTCACGACCTTTCACAATAAGACTCACCTCCAAGAAAATGTTTTCTTCGATGGATCTGAATCTAAACTTTCCTTAAAGCGTGCGGTCCTTTGCCTCAGATTCTATGATGGTGAATCCCTTTGCATTGTCTGCCTCAAGGCAAAGGCAGTGATCACCGATGGTGTAAGCCGCGCTGAAGAAGATGAGGAGGAGATAGACCCAACAATTGCCTGTGCCTGTATCTCTAATCTGTCACGTCTCAGACTTCTTGATAACTCTAGGATTTTGAAGAGGGTTAGGGAGGAATTTGGATGCAGAGATTTCACTTGCTTGGGAGGTTTCCGTAATGTTCGAGCAGTGCATGACTGGGAGGGGCACAAGTTGAAGCTGGATGAGACACAATAGGATTTTGGGACAAGTTATGTCACATCCTGGCCCCGAATCACCCTAGCCTAGAGTAATCCCCGGGGTGTGTCACACGTACTCCCGCATGCTGTACCTGTCTCGAGCCAAATACAACACACGAAGGAGAGAAAATAACTTTCCATACACGTGAGTTAGGACTCACTAGAACTTATCAAAAGCAATTATTCATGGCGGAAGCTGTATTCATTCATGAGAGGATATCAGTTTCCATTTGGTCCATTTAATATTTCAAGTGTAATACAAAAGAATTATACAAATATAAACATTGTTTTACAAAAGAATGTATATAAAAGAACCTTATGTAACAATGCCAAAAGTATAAACAAAAAAATAACTACACTTAGTGTGGCCCACACAAAAAGGGGTTAGCCACACGAACTATCCACAAAATCCAAAATATTCATTACGCACTCCGAGGAAGGAGAAGTCTATGCTGGCCCTAGCTCTGGCCACTCTTCTAATCCTGAAGGTACCTCCTGGGTTGCTTTCTCTCTCTCCTTGGCCTCCTCAATGCTAGAGGTTGTACCTGTGACTGTGACACTAAGAATAGCATTATGAATACGACGATTCGGCAAGTATAGGCATTAATAATAAATCACATGATGTATCAAATCGAATTTATAGACAATTGATTAAAAGATGTCAATATCAAGTGATAATTGGGCAATTGTACAAGATCGAATAATGCATGCTTTACGAATCAATGGGGAAATAAAACACACTAGTTGGCTACTACATTAAGCTCATCCTCTCAAATAGAGAGCGAATCTAGTTGGGATGTCACCAGCGGCCTGGCCAAAGGGCTAGCTGGCTACCCGGTTCTGGAGTTCCGGTGCTCCCGTTGATCTACTGCAGTGATCTCAAATAACTAAACCAAGTTTAACCCCGTCGGGTATCACGAAGTCGAAGCTCAGTAGTGCCAGACCAATCGAGTCAAATAAATACACACATGAGTAAGATTCTGTTTTCTTGAATCGAATCGAATCATTTATATCCAGAATATTTCACACATAAACTTACTCAGCTTGAATTTCACAAATGGAAACGAAACAATTTATGCATATAAATCATTCTTTAGAATTTGGAAGATGAATGGAAAATACATCTCAATATGCGCATGCATTGATTAAGAAGAATCAAGGGTCATTTTCTACGCTCTCGTCCTCCACATTCTCACACGATGAGGTTCAGAGATTCGGTGTATAGCTATCTTTAATTTGGTGCCACATTGTATAAGTGTAGTGTGTCGGGTTCTCCGAACTTCATCCATGATAAGGTGTTAGACGAAAGATAAAATTTCACATGAGATGATCTTAGCCTCAATAATCTCTCACGTGAATAATTACCATTGGTCCGTTAATCTCGTCAAAGGTGCCATTTTCTAGGGTCCTATAAATCACTCGGAGTTCAAGATCCTAATTGGTTTAGTATATACACAAGTTAAGGGTATTTCTCAACTTTTAGTGTGCAAAAAGAAGTAAGAAATTATTATTATTTTTTTTTATTTAAAAAAAAAAATGGGCCCAACAGAAACCCTTCTCGCTATAGCGAGCCCACCCAGAACGGGGTCTCACTATAGCGAGGTCCATCCTCGCTATAGCGAGGAGCACGTTTTGTGCCCATTTCACCTTTCACCTGCACATTCATGTTTGTTTTTCCTTTCACTTATATTTTCAACATGACATACCACATGTCATCAACCAAGCTACCCATTTCACCATCTCACATGCATTTATGTATATAAGATTCCACATGGACATATATTCATATAAAGTATTCCATCCACTTCAATTTCCTGCACATGCATTAGCTAAAATGCTCCCTGCACATGCATTTGATTAAATGCTCCCCTAGCACATAAATACATGTACACCCACATGCCTTCCATTGATTATTTAATTACACTATTTCATCACTAATCCCATCTCTTCTTTACCTTACTAAATTAAGACTACTAACACCCAAAAATCAAACCCATCCATATACATTCTCCATTTGAACAAAGAGGCTAATCATAGTAGAAAAAAAAACAAAAGAGAATTTAATAACTAATCAAGTAATTAGACAACATGCATTAGAATTAAAGCTTATACTTGCCTCAAATTAGCTTTCCAAGCCCTTTTTCTAACTTTTGCCCAAAAGATTCAAAAACCCCAAATAACAAACCTTAATAAAAAAATCCAAATGAAAAATGCCATGAATGATTATGTATGACTATAAATGAGTCTCTTGACTTCATTTCAACTCAAAAGCATAAAAAGAATGGGGTTTGATTCTTACCTATGAAGAAATCATAAATTTGGAGTTGGAGAAGAAATGGGTTCTTGGAAACAAGAGATGAAGAGGATAAATAAGATGAAGAAGAAGACCTCCACACTAGCCTTCACTTGTATAAATACTAAAGTGATTGAAGAAAGGAAGAGAAATTGAAAGGAAAAGGAGAAATGAGGTTCTCTCACTCTCTCCACTCTCAACATACTCCAACCGAATGGAGTGAAATGGGGTCGAGTTGTTTAAAAGTGATAAGGATGTGCATTTTGCACAAAAGTCCACTAAGTTTGTATATTTCCATTTTAAGTCAAATAAGGGCCCACATACTCCATATGTGCTCAAATGAAGTAGGGTTCAATATGAAAGTTGACGTACTCGTCGAAACACACGTGATGACGCCAAGATGACGTGCAAATGATGCAAAAATGAGAATCACTAATTACGAAAAAACCCTTGACTCTACTCAATCGAGTCAAATCGCTTCTCACTCACCTATTCGAGGTTCGAGGCTCAACTAACTCAACCTATAAAGGCTAATAAACACAAATTACCATAATTAACAAGTAAGCATAATTAATTTAGTTAAATCACACTTAATTAATTTAGTTAAATCACACTTAATTAGCATTAATCAAGGTTAAATTGGGTCGGGGTGTAACAAGTTATGAGCTTGAGTGTGAGAGCACTGATCCAGAGACTGTCAAGAAATTGTTAGAGGAGCTTTTGCAGCAAAATGGGATTCCATACAAATATTCGGAAGTTTCAAAGTTTGCTGTCTTTCGGTCTGGAATGCTACCTAAATGATCATCTAAAATCTGTGTCTGTGTCCTCTGAGTAATTGATTGGACTTAGGAGTACCACAATTTGCTTAATATGTATGGCTTGGTTGCCTTCAGTTATATTGCCATTTTTCTTTGATGTTTTAGAGTCTCTCTCTCTCTCTCCCTCTCCCCATATATATGGCTGATCACATGTACACTTCTTATGCTGTGCACCCCCACCTCGTTGTAGAATCATCTGTGTTGTTTTTAGTTCACTCTCTCTCCCACCTTTTATGCTGTGCACCCCCACCTCGTTGTAGAATTATCTGTGTTTTTTTGAGTTCATTTTAATAGAACCTTTGCCTACTAATAATTGAGGTATACTTGTGACGACCCTGGCCAACTCTCTTCATAATATTGCCCGCTTTGATTCATGGGAATTCAATGCAATCTTGTCTCACGGTTTTAAAAGCCTCATATGGAGTTAAAGCCAGGTCACACACATATACCCACGATGAGGATTAACATGTTTTCAATGTGAAACTTATGCACCGTTGCTTTTTATATAGATGCTCGTCGGATTCAACACCCTTCTATAGGGTTGCTACAGGCATACGGGCAAAACCCCAAAAGATTAAATTTTTTTTTTTGCAAAGCATCTCATGTATTTGGTTATTCAAAAGGTAGCCAAAGCAACTTTATTTAAAAAGAAAAACCCTGCAGGGGTACATGGATTGGGATCCATGCACCCATATAAAATAAAACAAACGAAATAATAAGAATAATAGACAGATGGTGGGTACATTACGTCATGGTATAGGACCCCTCCAGTCATCTAATTCTAACTGGGCCGATCATCTAGACTGACTCATGCCTAGTTTACATCAGATGGGCTTGCATCGCATCTCCATCCGTTATAGAGCATATGTCATATATGAATGTGTTAAAGGTTAGTGCCATTCGAAACTGCACTACCATACTAAGACTGAGGGGAGTTTACCCGACTTCCTTTTGGGCCTGGAGGAATCAATCCAACTGAAAGAGTTGGGAACCCTCCGATAGCCACAAAAAAAAAAAAAAAAAAAAAAAGGTCAATACCACTTCAACATTTGAAGTGGCTTCTACGTAGTGCCATATAACTGGCATGTCTCAAGGTCTCGGGTCCTCTTGTCTGGGTTCTACAGGTTGAGTTGGGTTAAACAAGTTAACTTGAATTAAGCGTGCTCATACTGCATGAATGGATTGAGATTGTCCGACCTATTTTAAGAATAGGTCCGATACAAATTGAACTTCAACCTAGAGACACCTTTGGTTAATCTAAAATGAATCATATACCACCCCAACATCAATGTCGAGATGGGTCCGTTAGCTCAGTTGGCGTAGGACCATGGTTTGTCGCTAGAAGTTGAGGGTTTAAAACTGTACTACTACACTGGGCTACATGGTGTTTGCCTAACTTTCCTTGGGCCCATAGGGATTAGTCCGACCCCGTAGGGCTAGGACACCCTTCGTTATAAAATATAAAAAAAAGTACATGTGAAGGGATCAAATTGATAGATAATGCATGAGTCTCCTTTAATTTGTGGAGGATGAAAACAAGAGAGAAAGTGAGTGAAAGCCAAAATTTGTCAAAACAAAAAAAGGCAATAAGACCCAAGCTGTGGTCAAATCTCCTCTCTCTATCCCACATCCACTGAATGTTGAAAAGAATATTCTTTTGAAAACATAATGGATCTTCTTAAGAATATTCTCTTTCCACTTTATTCTTCCCATGGATGCTCTTACTACATTTTATATATCCAATTAGTTAAAATCAATGCCATCATTTTTATTTTTTTTACCGAGAAAGATAGGGATTTAATTTTTAAATGAAACCTAAATTAGGACAATATTCACATAGATATGGAAATAATTCTCAAACGAAGAACCACTTTGAGCAGATGTTGATCAAATGGCTAGAGTAGATTTAGAAGTCTTTAGCACAGATCATGCAAATAAGAAAATCTAACAGGACCTCATAATTTTAGCCATCCATTTGATGGCCTTCAAAATTTACAAGTCATTCTAAATCATTTTTTTTTAAGAAATTAAGATTTTGGGTTACTTGGACGGTTGATATACTGATATGGCATTTGATGGCCTTTAGTGGTGGGCCACCTTTACTTTGCCAACCAAGAAAAAATTATACCCTATAAAACTCAACTAAAGCGATTATTTTACCACTCTCATCAAACTTATCTCGTAAACATAAATACTTTTCAGTTACATAAATATTATTTTTTCTATTGATTTGATATTTACATTACATTATTGTCACAGTAAATTGCTCAAAAATTGTAGACGTTGCTCTTAAATCTAAAATTTGGGCCTATTTAAAATATTTTGACCAGGCTTATATTAAGTAATAGAATGCTTGAAACCTAGCTTAGCCTGGCCCAAACATGATCGGTCCAAACATTAGTGCTTGTAATTCATTGAAACATTGGTGCCCAAAATGGATGGCTTGAGTCTGATGTGTTTGAGCCAGGCAGGGCTCAGATCATGCACTTACGGCTCATGTTGGGCTTGAGCCACATATAGCTTAATGTTTCTAAATTCAGGTTGAGCCTGGATACTTTAGTTACTTGTTTTTTTTTTTTAGAAAATAAAAAAAGAACTCTACTTACTTTCTAGGGGATTTAATTGGAAAAAGCAGATTAGGTGACCACAATACCGAAAAGGTAATTTTAAATGCCCTTGCTTCAAATCAGCCAATTTGTCCTAAAATATATATATATATATATATGTTTTTTTAATAATCTCATTTACTTTGTTTTTAGGGTCTCAATCAACCTTTATTTGTAATGTTAAGAGTCTCCATCGACCTTACGGCATACGTTTATAAATACACGAAACTCATCCTTCATTCTCATTGTGAAAAAAAAAAAAAAAACGACCTTGCTGTACTTGCTTCTCCTTTTCCTAAAATATGGTGGTCACTTAAATTTACTTTTTCAATATGATAATCACATAATATGTTTTTCGGATAAAATCCTCTACTTTCTAATTTTAACTCTTTTTTTTTTTTTTGTTTTGCTTTGTTTTTAGTTTCCGGCCATACGCAAAACCCTTGCTATATATAGTCTTTTGGCAGCCCTTTCTCAAACCCTCTTTGCTCCCTCTCATCGCCTCTTCTCCGTTCTCACCCTTCCCTTTTTGCAGCATCACAGAGAGAGAGAGAGAGTCTTCTCCACCTGCAAGCAAGGATGTTGGTTTACCAAGATCTTCTCACAGGTTTTCTAATCTTCTTTCGATTCTCATGTTTTTTTTATTTTTCCTGAATTCTTGATTCATTGCATGGATTTAGGGTTTTAGATTCTCTTGTGCGTTTTTAGTGTATTTAGATCTCTCTGCATCTTAATCTTATCTTCGACGCCTTTGGTTACGGCTACAGATCTGGAGTAGATTCTTTAGGGTTTTGACTTACACAAATATCAGATCTGAGGCACTTCCCTTCATATGTGTTTGTAGACGTTCTCGTTAGTATGGAATCCTTTATATTGTTGTTAGATTTCTAAATCTTTACAGTTTACTATTGGCATAGTTGTGTCCTTTCAACAGTGGTCTGTTGAGTTCAGATTTATAAACTGTGTCTTCTCAAAAGTATGTCATGTTGATAAAGTTTTCATCTTTTGCAATCTCTGGGTGGTTTCATGTTGATAAAGTTTTCATCTTTTGCAATCTCTGGGTGGTTTCATGTTGATAAAGTTTTCATCTTTTGCAATCTCTGGATGGTTTCATGTGATAAAGTTTTCATCTTTTGCAATCTCTGGATGGTTTCATGTTGATAAAGTTTTCATCTTTTGCCATCTCTGGATGGTTTCTGTGCTTTTATATTATATGTTGCATAATATTATTGAACATTTGAACTTCTATATGTAGCCCGCCCGCTTTTTTAATTGTAATTAGAATAGAAATCAGTTCCTTTATCTATATATTTGAATCAAGAAGCGCTAGAACGGGTCTAGCTGAAAATCTGAGTTTATTTGAAGCTTGGTCTAAAATTCCTGAAAAGTTTACTTTTTGATGATTACATTGGTAATAATCCAGTGAAAGGTGAATTATTTAGATTCTTGATTGTCCATCTTTCCATATGGATTTGTCTATCCCTATTATGGAGTCTTTTATAATTTTGCGGACAAGTTATATTTTATCATTATGTTGGTAACTCTTTATCCTTACAACAGTTTCTAATTGGCATTGCTGTCTCCCATCTTTACTGTTGGTTTTTAATGGAAATCTGCTGGTGTCTTCTTTTTCTTTAAAAGAGGGATGCCAATGAGGCTGAACATTGAAGACCCGATTTGCTGAAAAAGGTGTAGATAGGATCTTTTTCACAATGCAGGGTCTTGTTGCCATTCCTTTTTTCATATTTCCATTATGTTTGCCTTGGGTCATCTTCTGGAATTTTGTTATATTATCCTTGTACTGCACATGAGTTTACTTATATTTTTTCTACCTTTGTATGTTTCCTTTCTATTGATGAAAATTGCACCCGCCAATCAAGCTTGTACTTGTTTATCTAAATGATTTATTGTTGATATAGATAATTTATATCCTTAATTTCCACAGTGTGACCCTTGATAAGTTTGTACTATGCCTTTTCTTTCTGGATTTTGGTGTTTGTTCATTTGTTCCCTAGTTCATGGGATCATCCATTTTTGTAATGTAATTTGTATGCATGAATTTCAGGTGATGAGCTTCTCTCTGACTCATTTCCTTACAAGGAAACTGACAATGGTGCGCTGTGGGAAGTTGAGGGAAAGGTCAGTAGGGTGTTACATTATTTATTTAGTGAAATTGCACTTGATAACTATCTACATAATTGATAAAAGGTTCTTCGTAAATGTAGTGACATCAAATGAATGTAAAATAATTTGACTGTTCAGGGGAAAAAATATCAAACAAAATTCTTGTTTTCTTTTGTTCTTTGATAAATGCAGTTCTTATTGCCATACAAAACATAGATGAATGACACAGAAGATGACTTGTATTAATTCTCACAATATTCAAAAAGCAAAAGAAACATGAATTTATTAAATTTAATGCTTAAATAACAGTCTTGATAGTTACTGCTGATGCATTGTGCAGTGGGTTGTTCAAGGTGCAGTTGATGTCGACATAGGGGCAAACCCTTCTGCTGAAGGTGGTGGTGAAGACGAGGGGGTCGATGACCAGGCTGTAAAAGTTGTTGATATTGTTGACACATTTCGCCTCCAGGTCAGTCCTTAGTTCATTCTGAAATGTCGTGGTGTTTTTTTTATAATGTTAGCTTTATCTCACTTCTCTAGGTTGGCAATAACCTAATCTTTATTATTGGGCTTTTGTTTTTTGTTTTTTTTTTTTGGTTTTTCATTTTTCAGGAACAACCCGCTTTTGACAAGAAGCAGTTTGTGACTTGGATGAAACGGTACATCAAGCTGTTGACACCAAAGTTGGAGGGTGAGAAACAAGAGGAATTCAAGAAGAGCATTGAGGCAGCAACAAAGTTTCTGCTCCCAAAGCTCAAAGATTTTCAATTGTACGTATTTTGTTGCACCCCTTTTGGTCGGTAATATATATATTAGTGATATCAATGCGCACACTGATCATGGGTATTACTTGAGTTGGCAAATCAAGGTCCAGATTGCACTTTCTTAGTTCAATTTTGAACTTCATTTGTGAATGAGTGTGACTTCTGGCTAGGCATGACGCCAATTCAGTTGTCAGCTTGACTTGAGAGCCCTTAAATCTCATGTGCGTTCAGGCAAATTTTAAGGTCATGTGAGCTTAATAGCTTGTTTGAGCAGACCATAGTTTCTAGAATTAGTGATTTGAGTAGGAATAGGGCCAAGTTGACTTGGCCGTCACTAGGTGACTCGTTTAGGTATAACCTGGCTTCTTTTTTTTTTTTGGCTCTATAAATTGGGGGCTTTCATGCACATCTCTCATGAATTCACTCATCTCTAACTGGCCGAGTAATATCCAAAGTGTATTTAGGGCCTGTTTGTTTGCACTGGAATTATAGTTAATCTCTTTTCGTTTTGGACAACTGACCAAAACAAAAACCCTTATCAATTTTTTGGGTCTGGATTTTGGACTAGTTTTCGCTGAAATGGTGCTGAAATCCATAGTTTTTGCGAAATCCCGATTTCATTGGATTTATTTTTTAACAAAAACCCTAACCCTCAAGTGAAGTAAAAAGAAAAAAAAGGAGAGGGAGAGAGGAGAGAGAAGGGTACCTGTCCAGTCATCGCTCACTGCTGCCGCGATTGTCTTTTTCTTGCCGAATCGCCGCCTCTGTTTATATATATATATATAGGGCAATATTCATGTACATCTATATATATATATATATATATATATATATGAAAAGACATCATGGATCAATCCATGGAGAGATTGTTGGTGTCGTCCCTGTGGGATTTTGTATAGGGTGTGTGGGTGTGTGAATATTTATTTTATATTTATATATATTCTATACTTATTTTGGAATATAACTATGATACTTTTAGTTGAAATTCTGAATTGGCCGAAATATTTCATTTTGAAGGCCATACCGAAATGGGTCTGAAATGTCATTGACAACTATGATTGGAATGCATAGGAATTCATGATCAAATGCACTCCACCGAAGTACTGAGAAAGAGGTGAGGTGTGAAAGATATGAGGTGATGGTTAATGGATGTAAGGCAATAATTTAAATGGGACCTTGACTTTTCTAGGATTTGAATTATAGGGTGATGGTTGGGTTTTCATTAATTTTCCACCTTTTACTGCTTAACTTTCCATTGAATGAGAGCTGTCATTTGATGGTCATTTTTTGTATGTTCACCTTGGATCTTCATTTTTTGTATATTCACCTTGGATCTTTATTTTTTGTATATTCACCTTGGATCTTCATTTGTCTTCTATGCAAAAAAGGTCCTTGTCCTTGTGGTAAAACATTGAACGAAAAATGTATCATTTTGACAATTAAATATCTATTTTTTTGTCAAGCTACCTGAATTCTGATCTGCTTTGTCATGAATTAATTTGCTAATGGTAATTGGGTGTTCACTTTGTAGTTTTGTCGGTGAGAGCATGCATGATGATGGGAGCGTGGTGTTTGCCTACTACAAGGAAGGTGCCACTGATCCAACATTTTTGTACCTTGCACATGGGTTGAAAGAGGTCAAGTGTTAAGGGGATGGTGTCTTTCTTCTGTTGTGGGCTTAAAATATGACTTTATTGTTTTCATTTTGGCGACATGGAAACTCAGAATGATACTAAATTAGGGTTGTTTTTGTTTTTGTTTTTGTTTGACTCGAATAAGACCCGGTTGTGTTTGGGATATTTATTTTTTTAGTGATTTAATGTTGGGTGGTATTTCTTTCTTTTGTTTTTCCAATTTATATTTGTCTATTATTTGGAATTTTTGATTGCTAAATAATTGCTTTCGCTTCCAAAACTAGTGGCAGCAACCTGTTGAAAATTTCTTCCCCTTCACAAGGTTTAAAAAGACCCCACTTGATATGGTTTATCATTAATCATATTCATTAGGTTCTTTGATGCTTTTATGTTTTGAAATCAGTTTTTTTTTTTTTATGGGACATTTGGAAATCAGGTTGGTAATCAGGTTGGTCACGTATTAAGGGTTCCATCCATCGAATCATATCCTTTCTTGGGATCATTTGAACGGTATATTTAAAAGGAGGAAACTCATATCGGCCACTTGGATGTGCTTGCTTTCATTCGTGTGTGCAAACACTCCTAGCAGATCACAATCTATGATGTCTAGATACCGCAGGGACGCGTCATAGATATGGTTTTTACATATAAAAAGTGAAGTATCGGATACGATACGACACGATACGTTGTTCATTTTGAAATATCCGGGCATCATAGATCACAGTAATATTTCATAAGCATGTTTTTGAGGTTCAATATAAGGATCATATAAGGATCATCTAATTCAACAGGCGTTAATGTGTGGGTGATATGGGGATTGGCTGCTGGTTATTGTATGAATTATGGTACCTTGTTTTTAAAGAAATCAGCCACTTTCATCTCAGTTATAAGAATCTGAAGGTATTCTTTCATTTCTTTGTATGGGCACCTACTCTTGCGCTCAAATAAAAAATAAAAAATTTTGCAGTGGTGGTTGAATAGTTGATATAGTAGTCTTCCCTGTAAAGTGTCTGTGGCTTCTTCCATTATGCTTTCCTCTTTGTCTTAACTCTCGACGGCGTGTTGTTGACTATTGATCAGTTTCCTTTTCATCCTTTCGTTCCAGGGAACATTTTGAAATGGAAAAATGACTATTTACAGGAAGGTACGTTTGCATGGTTTTTCTGAAGAAGCTAGATGCTGGTGGGCGGTCATCATCATCCTCAAAAATCTGTGTCCTGGAAAATGAGTATAAGAACCAGTTTTCTGGGGCACACCAAATGGAAAATGGGATTTGTGGATTTGTTGGGGGGGGGGTGGGGTTGGGTGGAATGAGTTTTAAGCGGGTGGGTGTGGAATGAGTTTTAAGCACAAAAAGAAAATCAAATTGATTTCTATGCAACAAGAACCCACTTAGAACTTGTTTGTGGAACTGTGAGGACTTTTGCTCTGTTGCAACCCCTCCTAATTTCCCTGTCCGAGGAATCAGTCTTGCCAGTTTTTTTTCAGCAAGGAAAATAAGTTGCACCAAATAGAGCACTTGGCTGTAGAGAAAATCAAAACACTTTTCCTCTCTTATCTGTAGAGAAAATCAAAGCACTTCTCCTCTCTGTCATGAAATCACTTCATTGCACAAATGTGCACTCATATAGGGTCTGTTTGATTAAGGAACTCCTGACAAGAATACCCTCGTTCTGGAATTTCTGCCTGCACTGTTCTGAGCCACAAACTCTAAATTCAAAAGGATTTGAGGGGATCACTTTTGCCCCTTCAAATCCTCCAAATTTCAGACTTCTTAAGGGCTATGTGGCATTGTGCCACTGGAGAATTTGGAGTGTTGAGAATTTGAATATATTCTCTTATTAGATAGAACCCTCCAAAGTAAGCTTTTGGAATAATTCATTTTCAAATGTGCTCCTGCATGCGTTACTTTTCTCTCTTGCCCTTTTCAAAGAAATGGCCACAGAGAGAGGGGCCCAAGCCAAAAGTTACAACAGGCCCAAGACAGCCCTGACTTCCACTGCAAGAGATCCTTCACTTTATTATGAAGGGGGATTGAAAATTATACGGGGAGTTCTATTGGCACCACAATTCTGTCTCTCCACACCGCGAAAAAAAAAAAAATCATTTCCTAAATTACCCTTCCCCCCTCCTCCCTTTCCCTCTCTCCCTCCACCCTCTTCCTCTCTCCCACCCCACCCTACCATTCTCCGATGGGGAGGGATCCCCGGCCGGCAGCCCTGGCCAGCCAGCCAGCGGCCTCCCTCCTTTCTCCTCTATTTTCTCTCCCTTCCTCTTCTTCTCGCCTCCCTCCTTTCTCCTCTATTTTCTCTCCCTTCGCTTCTCCCCTCCCCCCCCCCCCCCCTTGGGAGGGAGATCGGTCGGTAGGGTTGCACCAGGCGAAAACCCTGCCGCCCGATCTTCCTCCCCGTCGGCAACTGGGAGGGGGAGGGAAGGAGAGAGAAAAAAGAGGAAGGGAGAGAGGGAGACAAAATAGAGGATAGGAAGGGGGAGGGAGGCTGCTGGCTGGCCGGCCTGGGATCCCTCCCTGCCGCAGACTGGGAGGGTGGGGTGGGGTGGGGTGGGGTGGAGGGAAAGAGGGAAAGGGAGGAAGGGGGAAGGGCAATTTAGGAAATGTAATTTTTTTTCTTTGCGGTGCGGAAAGACAGAATTGTGGTGCCAATAGAACTCCCCAAAATATATACATTCTTATGCAGGCCAAGGCCGGGCCTACTCCAGCATCCTCTACTATGTAGCAATAGCCAAAATCTGCATGTACAAAATGTTTCTTGGTTCATCTATAGTTTTACCTCCTTATGCTCAAACAGTGGACTGGCACCAACTCAAAAGGACCATACATGCATGATTTTCTCATCTAATTCACCTTCTTTCTTTGACAAATAATGTATAATTTGTTTGTTTGCGTTTACAAAACACAAGAATTGAATACATAGAAACTCATGGTGAAGTGAACTCTACCAAATGATCATTAAAGATGTGAGAGATGATGGATGTAAGGTGGAGAAGCGGATAGGACCTTCACTTTCCTGTCTATTGACTATTGAGATATCATCATGATGGCCGGATATTCATTTTTCATCTCCTTTTAATTTTATTTCCCTATTAAGGAAAGGTTATTGTTGTTCTGAAAAAATCACCTTTAATCTTCATTTTTAACCATTTTTGGTATGAATCCTATGTATTCCAATGCAAACAAACACGCCTTTAAAGCATTTCCACGAGTCGAATTCAATAAGGGCAATTGAGAGGTAAATCCAGGATGCTTTTACATTGGTCCTAAGTTACACGGGCAAGGAACATCCCACTTGAGATAGGAAATCATCTACGGCAGATTATATTTTGTCTTTGATTCTCTTGAGAGAGAACTTCACACATCAATGAAGAAAAATGAAGGATAAATAAAACCCACTTTAATCTTAAATGGTGGACTTCTGTTGGCCAAGGAAGTTCCCACTAAGATAAAAACAAATCACTCCGATCTTATGGTCCTTATATTTTATGTTTTAAGCGCCTGATCAGTGTCAAATTGGGGTGAAAAGAGATTCATATGCTTGGTAGGATCAACCATAGGTTGACCTGTTTTTTTCTCTCTACACAGAGAGAGCAAGTGATGGCTATGCACAAAGATAAGAGACAAAGGTGCTGTGTGGATTCAGAAGAGAGCATATGATGGATACGCGCGAACATGAATAGAGACAATTACGGTGTGCTGATTCAGAAGACAGCACATCAGTGATAAACACAATGAGATGTTGAACAAACCCAAGGCATACTTCTTGAATCAAAGAAAGAAGACACCATTTTAAGTATTCTATACTCGCCAGCCACATCTGCAATGACTACTTCGAGCATGAAATAGCTTTCTCCATCTCTTATCCAAGAAGAAAAAAAAAACATTCTCCATCTATCTAGTAGACACAGATTGTGCATATATTCAAAAGATACATGTTGAGATCAGGAATATCGAGCAAACTCTACAGTAGATAGTAGATGCACATTTTTCTTACAGCATAATAGAACAACAATAGTCAACATATGTTTTGGCTGACAGCACTAGCCACAGCTTATTTATTTGACAAACATAAAAACTGATCAATGTTTGGTCTTGGGCTTCTTCACTATCATCACAGTGCAGTGCGCATGATGAGCACAGTAATCACTTACGCTGCCTAGAACCGCCCTGCAGGAATTTCAGAAAATCTTGTCTTAGTGAAATTGGTGGAATAGATTGAGTAAAGACCCTCTACTCAAATTACGTGTTATTGCAATCAAGCATATTCCTGATTACCTGTAACTAACTGGCTTGTCAAAGATCAACATAACAATGACTCAAGGTAAGTCAGATTATCCGAATACATGATCTTTCATTTAGGTGTAAACTAGTCACTCGTGCTCGAGTTTGTAAAGATTCAGACAGGGCCTTAGCTTTCAGACAGTTGTATAAACAGTTCACCACAAAGAAGAAACATGTAAAAACAAAATTTCTTTCTCAGGTTCTTTATGTTCCATTGGCAGGCAAAATCTAATATCACAAATGGATCAGAAAGCAGATGGGCAATGGGCAATTGTCACTCCTTACTGGGCTCTTGAAAATGACTTGGTCCAAATATAGTCCATTGGCCTGTATGCAAATTTACAAATATAAAGATGCCTATAAATTCTCTGATAGTCGATGCCCACATCTGGACCAACCTGGTTTACAGAACAGGTCATTTACAAGGTGGGCCCAATCTGATGTGCAGCTTAACTAGATTCAAATGGGCCTGGAGTTTTCACTTCAGAGTCTATGAATGCAGCTAATTTACTTCTGATTGATAACTCTGCATCCCAAAAAAGAATGGCTTTGAATAAGAACAAAACACTCATGTAATCATGAATTAAAAATTATGAACGACAAGTAATTTGTAATGGAACATAAACTAGATTGCTGTTTTCGAAATGGTAGTTGTTTATTATCCATGATCTTTACGGTATTTGAAATTTGATGTGGGTGTTTTTGAAAAACGTTATTTATAATAGGGTATAACTTCACTGAGTAACTTCTAGCTTAAAATTCTATTCAAATAACTCTCTAATTTGGAAAACAGGTTCCCTACATTTCAACATTTTATCAATCTTACACTCATAGGAACAACAGAGAAGTTGCCCCGCAACAAATCCCCCTAATCCTGAAATAGACTCATACAAATTTTGAGGGGTGGGACAAATGCCTCAGAAAAGAGAGAGACATTATAGTGATATTATTATTATTATTATGGATGTATCTGATAGTTAAAACTACAGAATGAGGACATGAGCCCTCATTTTGCAACCAAGAAGCAAGCTTCCAAGAATAATATAAATTCTACTCAATCCACTTGAAATTGTATCTTTTAAGAGTTGTTTTACGCATTGTAGTTTATCTTTTTATCTCTCTCTTTTCCCCTGTTACTCTAAAGCATCTAGCATCACAGATCAATACCTTTTTATAGCTCCATAACCATGACTTCCCACCACTAGCATGGTTGCCTGGTGTCTCTCTACAGCCTCGCAAAGAACATTTCTTGCATCACCTTCCACCACTTCCACCAAAACATCTGTCACCTGCACATCAATTGAAATATCTATATATCAACTGAGAGAGGCTTGAAACAGCCTTCCTAGAAACCACAACTCTTCAAAGATCCCTGATATTAATTAAGAAACTAGGAAAGTACCCATTGCAATCACTAATATATATAAAAAAGTTAATTTCTAACACCCTTACTTTGAAATAATATCAAATCCAGCTGATGTATCAAACCTACATACAATATAGCTGTTGATATACATTGTTATGCCGTTCACTAACTGCTCTCGAGCTTTTGGTGTTACTGGTTAATGGGAGGACGATTCAATCAATAATTTGCATCCATAATTCGAATCTTCTCAACATAATGCTAACAATCATCAAACAGGTATGAATTTTGAGGGTTAAGGCCTATCCAAGAGAGGGCCCAAAGTCATCTAAATTAATACAAACACAATTCAATAACCACTCTATTCTAGTATTCTAAACAAATGGATGTAAAATTAAG
The DNA here is from genome assembly GCA_003546025.1 of Camphora micrantha. Lineage (NCBI taxonomy): Eukaryota > Viridiplantae > Streptophyta > Magnoliopsida > Laurales > Lauraceae > Camphora > Camphora micrantha. The sequence continues at coordinate 46,033,253 of QPKB01000002.1, forward strand.
GCAAGATGTTGATGATTATTCCATAGAAGTACTATTATAATACCGATTTGCTGACGCAGAGCTGTTTCGCTTTTTCAATGACATGGGCAGCAATCTTCCTAAGATCCACCTCCACATAGGGCAGTATATCCACAGCAGCTGCATTTTCATCACAAATTTAACTCAACCCCAAACTTAATTAATCAGTTACAATTAACAAATCAACTCAAAAAAACCTAAATAAGATTTCACAGATTCGACCCACACACAACCTTAATTCATGCACAAAAGATGAATTCATATAATGGATTCTTTCATTCTCAAAACTAGCAACAACAACAACAAAAAAAAAAAAAAAAAAACGGAATATAAAGGAAATTTGTTCAGGTCACACCCTCGCTCCTAAGGGGTTCATAATTGTGGTCGAGCCCTTACTCTCACCATAAAACTATTATTGTGCCGTTTCCATTTACCAATTGATTTTGGGATAAGTGGTAGCTCAATGGGATGTAAGATACTATAAAATCTCAATTAAAACCGAATTGAATTCCTCAATCTCAAATGAGAAGTAGGAAATACTTGGATTCTCAAAAAGAAATGGTTTTTTTTTTTATATGAGAGAGATCATACAAATAGACTAAAAAAAGAGAGCTTGAAAACCGAAATTCCAACTCGTACCGAACTCCAAAATCAAGAAATGGTAAAATGAAAATCACGATTTCCAGATACAGCGGAAAATCGAATCCTCGATCAGATCATTTAGAAGGAAAGGAAAAAAAAAAGAGTAACGAATTCGTTCCAGGGAAACCTTACATAACAAAACAAAACAAAAACTATCGAAAATGGAAATAGAACTAATGAAAATCACGATTTCTAAAAATTGCGGAAAACCAAACCACTACCGCTTCATCTAGAGAAAAAAAAAAAAAAAAGATTCTATCTCAAACCGAACCACAACTGAAAAAAAAAAAAAGAACTTTTGAAAATCTCGATTTCCAGCAACCGTAGAAAACCAAAATCTTGAATCCAATTCGAGAGAGAGAGAGAGAGAGAGAGAGAGAGAGAGAGAGAGAGAGACCGGGTCCAGAGAGTCCGATAGCGGAGGTAGGAGTGGGTTTGGCGTGTACGATAAGGAGCTTGAAAGGATGATTTGGAGCGAAGGGGACGAAGAAATGATCGAGAGTCCATTCAAGAGCGTAGAAGCCCTCTTCACTGTCATCTACTCCCACTAACATCATTCCTTTCTCCATAGCAGCCATCGTCGTCTTCTTCTTCTTCTTCTTCTTCTTCTTCTTTTCTACGCTCTCTCTCTCTCTCTCTCTCTCTCTCTCTCTCTCTCTCTACAATCAATTGCGATTTTTTTAACTCTTTGCGCTTTGCAGTTTCTCCGTCACCTGACAGAAATGAATCGTGATTTTTATTTAAGGCTTTTTGACAAAATGCCCCCGGTAGTTTTACAAATTTTTTATTTTCAATTTAACCCCTAAACTATTAGCTTTATCAATTTACCCCTTACATTAATTGATTTTGTAATTTGTTGGCCCCTTCGTCTATTAGCCGCCGTTCAAATCGGAAATGGAACTCATAATGCTGTTTAATGGGCCTGAATTGAACAGAAAAGCTCTGTTGACTCCCTTGCTTTCAGAGATCTTCATGCGGGAGAACAAACAAGAAAAACATCAACTCGGTAGAAGCGGATTTGAAAGTCAGCAAATGGAAAGAGATTGAGAAAAAATGAACAACAAGAATCCAACAACAAATAAGAAAAACAACAATAATCAAATCGGCAGAAGCCATAAACAAGTTCAGATCTATCGATTTGAAGAGCAACATGAATGGAAAATCGAGAAAATCTCCATGAAATGGAAAGAGATTGAGAAAAATAAACCTCGAGGGTTACGAGGCCGACCCTTCCATCTGGAAGGAGAAGGATCTACGAAACCCAATCTTTCGTTCCTCTTCTCCTTGGAGAAACTCTTGCGATCGAAAGGCAAAAGTTCTAAAGGCATAAAATAGCATCAAATAGCATTGAAGGAAGAGAGAAAGAGGAGAGGAAAAAAAAGCCCTAAAATCGACAAAGAAGAAGAGTGCAACGAGAAAAGGAGGAGAGACAAATAGTGAAAAGAAAAGAAAACTCTAAAATCAACTAAGAAGAAAAAGAGAACCAGATTTCGAATACCCAGGTAATGAGAATAAGGTGGAAGAATAGTAGGGGAAGAGAGTGGAGGATGTCATGTGGTGTGTCCTAAGATGTGCCACTGATTTAAGGAGCATGACGAGATCGTGGCCATCTATTGGCGTTCCTTGCTTGCGATGCTGGTCTCTTTCTCTCTCTTTCTCTTATGCAGAGATGGATTCTTGGAGTGTCGTCAATTATATATTTGAATGGTTGTTATGAGTCCCAATTCTGATTTGAACGGATAATATATGGATAGGCCAAAGAAATACAAAATCAATTGATGTAAGTGTTAAATTGATAAAGCTACAAAATTTAGGGACTAAATTAAAAAATAAGTGTAAAACTACGAGGGGATTATGTCAAAAAGCCTTTATTTAATGACCGAGAGAGACATGCGGATGCCGTGGGGGGCGCCACATGATAAAGTGCGAAATCACTACACGTCTCGTCATCTCGCTGTTTTCTTTTCTACCTGTCGAGTCATAAAATTCCATTCATATCATATCATACACTTCATTATTCTAACTCTCAAGTGGCAACTGGCCACAGTAAATCCGAGTGATAAAAATAAAAGACCTTATGCCCGACAATTCCCTCTAAAGAGTAGGGGTTTAGATGTTTAGATAATTTGCACTGATGTGTTAATGCTAAAAATTACCCTCTAAAAGTGACGATTTTATATGTAAACCCTACCTACTATAATGTCACATGATTTAAAAGTAAAATCGTTAATTTGAAAATGTTTTTTCTATATGAACAACTTTATAGGAATTATTTAGATTTCGATAATTCTAGAGCAGTTGTTAGGGATAAAGACAACCGTAGGGTCAATATCTCAAAATAAAAAGGTAATTGAGCGTACGGTACAGCTGCCTTATCGTTAACAATTCCCTCAAAATTGTGGACATTTAGATCATTTTCACAGAGTTGTTTATACTAAAAAGGATGCTCTGAAATTGGCAATTTTACATTTAAACCTTATAATATTCTAGAGTTGTAGGTGTGATATCCAAGATATTGGATAAAATCATAAGTTTTTTCTTACCCTCTTCTTTTCTACTGAAAACAGAAAAAACGCCACTTGCTTTCCACTGATGAGAAAAAAGCTACAGTCAATGCCATTTCACTAAGGTTAGGGTGAAAATTATAAGAGCTCTAATGTTGGAACCCGCAACAACTAGAAACGATGAAGACAAAACAAAGTTTTGAATTCAGGATGAATATGTGCATTTTGGGTTTGGGCAGGAAGGGGAAATTGTACAATATCGCATTGTTTGAATATCCTACAGCCCTAGGATATAACATAGTATGATATCTTAGAGTCAGTTTGGTAACTCTACTAATATAGTTAAGTCAAGTAAAGTTGATTTTGAAAAAAGGATAAAATATAAGTGTGTTATAAATATAAGTGGGTTATGATGGTATTTTATTTTTAGTTGTTTGTTATTGAATCTTTTTGACTTTTTGTATGGAAAAGTGGAGTTTTTTGCATTTTAGTGGATAAAGGTAGTTGATTTTTAACTTTCTGTATGGAAAAGATGGGGGGATTTTTAAATAAAGTGCATTTGATGTGACATCTTGTCTGAAAAATGAAGGCTTTACTTGACTTTGATTGTATTAGTAAAGTGTCAAACAAGCCCTTAGGGTTTAAAGGTAAAATCTTCACTTTTAGAGCATCCTTTCATGTATGAACAATTTTATAGAAATCATCTAAACTTTGATAGTTTTAGGGCAATTGTCGGGAGGTCTAAAGGTAAGTCATACGATCAATATTATATAAAAATGGTAATGAGAAGCACGAAAAGATGACCAGTGGTAAGAGACATCCTAGTGTCACTACAGTGCCAAGAGCATAACAAGGAAGTGTCAAGTAATGTAGATTAAGCTACTTTAGAATGAATATATATAGTTTGCAATTCCCTAATGTAATAAAAAAAATTGGTGACGTCATGAGTAAAATCTGGATCCCATAAGGCTTTAACCTAGAGAAGTTATAAAAAAATAATAATAATCTTAAAGAGTGTAACTCTACAATGGGCCCACATAGTGATTTTCAAACCATTCAATACAAATTGTACATCAATCTAAGTTTATTCCACCATTGGATTGACTATTAAATGAAAAACGTGATAAAAGACGGATTACATTGCAGGGGCTGGTATGGGGCATAGTCCCCGTTAAATTGTGAAAAACCCCTAAATCTTATATAAAATTTTGAGTATTTTTACATTGACACCTCCAAAAAATTTTTTTTCCTACCCAAAGTATATTTTATGGTTCCAGCCACTAGAACATTGGACAATGTATTGGTGCGTTGATTGAAGGGTCTAGAAAAATTCTGAAACAACCTTCACCAGACACTCTCTGTCCATGAGTTTGTTGACAGAGACAGAATAATGGAGGGCCCGAGCTACACAGATTGCAATCCCATACACAACGAACACATGTAATGAAAGATGCACATGGTAGGAAGTGGACTTGACCGCCCTGTATTGATTGAAGACATGGGTTCGATTCGGGTGGGGTACAATTCAGTCCTAAGCCAAATGTCTCGTATGAATGCATTTGTGCGATGAGAAGATTCCACTATAGAGAGAAAAAATGTCCTCATTTTTCATGCAACTTGTTATTTCATTATTTAGTGTGACATATTTTATCATACAAAAAAAAAAAAAAAAAAAAATTCATTTTTTTGAAATAGAGAGAACTTCGATTTTTTACGAAATAGATAGAAATGAAGAACTCCTCTCTCATAGAGCACAAAATCCTCTTGATAGTCAAGCTATAATATCCCTTGTTTTTTGGCAACGGGGCTTACGTGCTTCAATCTGTCCATATCAAACATGGCATAAGATATATCATTGAAATCATGGTGGCACTTTTTGTTGGATGAGAACACATAGTTTGCACAAGACTAAATTTCTACTCATTTCAAGCTATAATGATACTGTTTCATTGGTTCTATATATCAAATGAACAACATTACACTATATCCTTCATTTTTTCATATTTTCTGGATATTAGATGCCTGAACAGTTGTAATGAGCAAGTAGGGTTGCAAATAGGTATCCGATTCTTCGATTACGCGGAAGTTCCGACCTGCAAAAATCCGGATCTAAAACCTATTTTAAGTTCCGATTCATAAACGGGAACGGGTCCGGAACCTAATTCAAGTTCCAATTGATAAATGGGTCCGGTTCTGGGTCTATATAGGTTTCGACCTGTGGATCGGGGACCTGGTATATGAGTCTTTGATATTGCAATTTGTACTTTATATTCAACTCTTTTTTGGCATTCTTATTTATAATGCTAGATGTTGTAGATTTGATGCACTGTTATAAGCAGAATGGTATGCTTATTTTAAGAAAAAATGAAGAATAAAGATAAAATAGAATCGATTTTGGAACTAGATTTGAGTCCTCTAGGTGGACTTAGTTCTGGAACCGGATTCGGATTTTCTTATCGAAACCGGGTCCAAAACCAACAAAAAAGGTTTCGATTCAAAACCGGATTTGTTATTTAAACGGGTCAGAGTTCGGATCCACTATGGTTCCGATCCGGAACCGTCTTGTTTGCAACCCTATGAGCAAGAGGTGGAAACCATCATTAAGAAAAAGAGTGCTACTAAAGAGTTTTGCTAAAAGCACCAAACCAGGGATCCAATCTAATGTACATCCAGATGTGAGCTTCGTCTATATTTATAGAAAATAAACATTAGTAATGATGAAGAATCATTTCTTAATGTTGACTTAATAGTAATTTTCTTTTCAATATGTATGGGAATTATATCGGCAGATAGGATATTTCATTAGGGTTTTAGGATCAGCATTTCAGAGTGAAAAAAAAAAAAAACCTTAACTCATAATGAAAAATAGGATTGACAAGTTAATGAAAAATAAGAAAACGAATATGCATAAGATTTCTCTTTAAAAACTCATAAGATTGTGTTGATCACTTTTTTTTATCAAACAGTACAATACAATGGTGGAATAAACTCGAATTGATGTGAAATTTGTTGATACCCCATATATCTGGAAGATCTTTATTTTGATAATTTCAAATTTCAAGATGGGCCCTATTATGAAGTTCCATTTCTTTAACTCAAGATTTTACTGGGTTAAAGCCTCGGAAGGTTTGGACTTTCCTAGGAGGAAATGTGAAATTCCTATTATATGGATGTCTTCAAAATTAGTGAAAAAATTGCATTTGCTTTCTAAGAGCACCCATATGTTCTTAATTTTTTTTTTTTTTTTTTTTTGCTAGAAGTTCGTTAGAGGTTCACTTGAATACATTTGAACAGGAGCAAAAAAAAAAAAAAAAATCTCACTTTCTACCTCACATTGGGCACTGTATTGGTGCGTTGAAGGGCCTAGAAATTTCTCCACTGAGGACTTCTGAATGAAACTTCACCAGACGTGTCTTTCTTTCTCTCTCTCTGTGAGTTGGTTCGATAGAGACATAATAATGGATGAAGGCCAAAGCCACACAAATTGCAATCCCATACACAAAGAACACATGTAATGAAAGATGCACATGGAAGGAAGTAGACTTGACTGCCTTCCATTGACTGAAGATATGGGTTTTTCCATGGGTTTGATTCGGATAGGGTTCAATTCAGTCCTAAGCCGGATTGTTATTACTAAAACTAAATGAAATGGAGGACCTGACCCAAGAGAATAGAAAAAAAAAAAAAAAAGAAAGAATAGAAACTTGTTGGTTGGAGATCGTTGCGGAAGCTTTAGACCAATTACCACGAGTTAATACAAGAGACCGTTCGATACGAATGATTAAGTAGTGTATTGTCAAGAGGTTAGAGGAGCTTTATTAGAAACCCCTATCACTCGAATCACTGCCTATTGTTCACATGCTTAATTGAAGATGGATGCATGATGAATGAACCTCTGTGTGGATGGATTGTATGCCTTTTCCTCTTCCCTTTCCACAAGTCTCTCGGCACATTAGAACACAAGAAGACTATCGTTCCTTGTATGTTTTTCTTTCCTCACTTTCTCTTTATATAGCCACGGAGAAGAGAGTCGTTTGAGAGACAAATGGAACAGGAATAAAGGGGTTTCTATTTCTCCATTCAATGAAAAATAAAAGAGAAATAAGAAAGAAAGGAAACCCCCTTTCTGCGTTAGTGAGGGGCGTGTTTGGCACTTAACTAGTTAAAGTGAAGTCAAGTGAATCAGACAAGAAATGATAAGGGGTCATATCAAAAGTACACAATTTCAAAACTCCTTCCGAATTTTTCCAAAAAGTCAAAAAGATTTTATACCAAACAACTAAAAACAAAACACCATCATAACACCTTATATTTTATTCTCTCTTGATTTGATACTTCACTTCACCATACTTCAATTCACCCGACATCCAAACAGGCCCTAGGTGGTTGGGGCCATGTTGGGTTGACATGACAGTGAACTCCAATCCACTAAGCCTAACAAAAATCAGCCAGACCTGACCTATGAATGAAGACTCCACTGAGTTTCACCTGGCCCATCTAGATGGAACAAATAGGTTATCATGGGAAACTCTATGGGCACTTTTGTGTAATGCCTTTTTTCTGTGGAAATGCAGAGAGAATTCCTTTTCTCATCCATTTTCTGCATATTGATATGATATATTTTTTTTATGGAAAACTATAAAGGCAACTGGTTTTTGTGATGCCATGGAAACTCATTTTCCATGGGATTGAAAAGGTGTTTCAACAAAGGAAAAGCCAAAGCCTATAAAACCCCTTTTCCATGGGATTACACAAACCTGCCCTTGGAATGCATTTGTGAGATGAGAAGATTCCACGCTAGAAAAATGTTCTTATTTTTTTATGGAACCCGCTATTTCATTGTTTGGTGGGACATATTTTTATCACACAAAAAGAAAAAAATGAACTACTTCTCTTGATAGGGAGGATTTCAGTTTTTCATAAAATGGATAGGAATGCAGAATTCCTCTTTCATGGAGCACACAGTCTATTTTGGTAGTCCTACTGTAGCACCTCTTATTTTCCAAGGCTTAAGCATGTTATACGATATATCATTGAAATCATGGTGACACCTTTCGTTGGATGGAACAAATAGTTTGCACAAGATTAATTTTCTATTCATTTCATGCTAATGATACACTTTTAGCAGTTCTATCAAATGAATAACATTTCACTACATCTTGCATTTTTCATATTTTCTGGATATTGGATTCTTGAACAGTTGTAATGAGAGATAGGTGGAAACCATCATTAATGAAAAGAGTGCTGCCAAAGAGTTTTGCGAAAAGCACAAAGCTAGAGATCCATTCTCATGTAGATCAAGATGTTAGCTTCGCCTATACTTATGTAAAATAAACATTTTTTTTTTTTTTGGTATTTCAGCTAAGGGATTGATTATTGAGAGACTTGCACAAGCGAGGAAATTGAGAGAGACTCTCACAGTCTCACATGCAAGGGGCTGACAACTCGTCACACATAAGGTAATAGGAACTCACACATGCAGAGTGGACAAAGTAGCACATGCAAGGTAATAGGGACTCACACACTCAGAGGAGGGGTAAGATCGACTCCATTCTCTACATAAAATAAACATTAGTAATGATGAAGGATCATTTCTTAATGTTGGCTTAATAGTAATTTTCTTTTTGATATATATGGAAGTTATATGGGTAAATAGGATATTTTATTAGGGTTTTAGGGGCAGCGTTTTGGGTAAAATAATAGTTAACCCTCATGACGTCCTAATCTTTTTTTTTAACAGTAATAAAAAACATCATAAAAAAAAATATAAAGAAAAAAGGCAAAAGAAGAAAAGGAAAGGGAGAAAGTACAAGACCATTACAATACACCCAACTCCAATTACATAACCACACTCAATTAAGGAGACAACGTCTCAACCCCATGCTTTACTAATCTATATATCCGCCATCGAGTTGGCAGATCTAGCCTTGTGACAGAACGAAACACTGATGCTAGTAGATAATTGTCTAATTTCATTGAAATGAAATTAGAATTTCTAACGGTTTGCCTTTCGATTAGACACCGATATGATTGCATTGGAAGAATCACTTTCTACAATGGGAGAGACTGAGTATCTTCTTGAAAACAACCCAAGTCCTTTCAAAATTGCTATTAGAGTTGCAAACTGTCCCATGCTTAGAAAACATAAGTAACACCACACTCCTACAATTTCGAATCATATGTCAAACTACCACCCCCCTTGGCTTACTACTTGAAGCAAACCATTAACGTTGAACTTTAAAACCCCAGAAGAATGGGAGCCCAAGGGACGGATCTCCTCTCCTTAAAAGAGTCAAACCCTATACAAGCTTTCCAATTAGAAAGAAAAAGAATATCATTTATAGATGAAATTTGAAAACTTCTTTCTAATCAAGTCCATTTCACAATCCTTAAAAGGTAACCTTGGAAATCAACTCTGCTAATGAAGAATATGAGCCACTAAAGATCCTAATCTATCTGATACCAAAGTTTACATTTGGGCTTGCAAATGATGGGTGTAATTAAATGGATAAAGATCTGTAGACCCACATGACCCGTCTTTCCCTCTACATTTTCATGATTAGAAACAAAGAAGCTCTCTCTTTCAATTACATCTACTCAACTTAAAATTAGGACATAAAAGATAGTTAATGCCACTGCTCTTTTCTTCCGAAACCAGATAATGATAACAAAGAAAAGTTACATGTAACTAGTATAACCACATACCCTACTACCCCAACAGATAATTTGTGAAATTGTTACCAATCGGTTTAATTGGGCTCAGGCCTAATAATATTTTCATAGACCATAAAAGCAGGCTCAGGCTTGAACATTGACCCGTTTAACAGTCTTCGCAAGCTCGAACTTGAATTTGGAGGTCATTGAGCCAAGTCGAGTATCTCGGGCGAGACCGACCAAGTACCCGATTGGGCTCATTCGGACTCGGTTGACTCACTCAGACCAGTTCAGGTCAAAACTAGCTATGGACTTGGGATACATTGACCTGGAAGAATCTGATCCACTACCATGCTGATTAGGTAAGGCTGTCAATAGGCCTACATCCAGCTCGGATCCAGGTCCATCTAGGCAGGCCTTGACATGCATATGAACATGCTAAACAAGCTTTAAATGGAAGACTCAGGTCTGATCACTTTGTAATTAGGTGGACTCAGATCGGCGCTCCTGTCTATGTATTGGACCCAGGCCCAGACTATGATGACTCAATTGTTAATGGCTGGGATGTGGATACAGATGAGTCGAGTCCAAATCCGACCCGCTGACCCACCTAAGACAAAGCATTGGCATTTAGGGCTGTCAATAGGCCAGGCCCTACATTAAGTTTAGAAAACCAAAATTTTTAAATAGGCCCGGCCCAAGAGAGCACCACAAACATAAAAGACATACAGTACCTAATTAAGAGAAGAGATGCCAATCTTAATTCAAATTCCCCCACCACCAATTGCTGGATCTCATTCTCAACCTACTTGCTTTTATCTAAAGCAAGACTTTATTTAAAAGTTAGAAACAAGTGTCCCACAAGGTACCAAAGAATAAAAGCCACATCAAATGAGTTCTTGGTGGGCCCACCCTAAGATCCATTCCAAGCATCCTTACAGCTATTGGAGCACAAAACTACCAAATGCCAGCTTGAAAAACAAGCATTTGTCAAATGTCAATTCGCCCTAGACAACTTCCAAACATTCAACCAAATGGAGAAAAGGGAGAAAATGTACAAAGTGCCAAACACATAAACCATATAGGTCTTGTTTAGATAAAATCAAGGCTCTCTTGGGAAGTTATGTACATCACTATCCATGGTTTGGGAGTAACTGCTGAGGATTTCCAAAGAGGGTTTGGATTTTCTTAAGCTTATTGGTATTGTATATTGGTTGAGGGGACCCTACCAAGTCAATTGTTGACATGATATTATTTAAATTATTAGGCTTTAAATGCCATTTTGTTTCAATGAAATTCAATGAGGAGGAATTTGGACCATTAAAGATGTGAGGGGAAAATGATTGAAGGAATATGGTGGATAAATGGATGGGATCACGCTTCCCAAAGATTTAAATTATAAGGATGGTGATGGTGGAGTACTTAGTACGCATCTCTCTTTGTTTATTTTTAGTTAAATAATTTTTGTACTATTTTTTAGGTGAGTGAGTGATGCAGTTTTACAATGATAATATGCCCGCAAGCAATCAATCTTGAGCGGCTATATGGGATGAGACCATAGTTATTAATTTCGCTTTGTTTCGATTGAAATTTCTTATTTTGCCATAAAGCCAAAACGAATTTCATGTTGTAAATATTTAGTTTGACTTTTGGTCAATTTTCGGATGAAAATATGGATTTTAGCCTAAATTGACCGAAATTTCTAAAATGGACGAAATGTTGCAAGAAATGTGTCAAAACTTCAATATTAAAAGCTGTAAACTTTTATTTTTAATAAAAATTGCGTTTAAACTTTATTATAGTAAGGAATTTGCTTAAATTTTATACTTGTATCTTATAATATTATTTTATTTATAATAAATTAAATGCATAAATTCTATTTCATTTTTATTTAGCATATATGTATGTTTAGATTTATTCATTTCTCCAAAACATAACTCCCAAACGTTTCATGAAAATTTCAAATCGGCCAAAACATTTCATTTTGGAGGTCTGATCGAAAGGTCCGACCGAAACAGGTCCGAAAAGAAATTAACAACTATGGATGAAACACCCTTAACCACTAGATGTCTTGTGTTTTTCGTAAAAAAAGGAAAATTATTTTATGACGTTTTTAGAAGGTGCTTTTTCAAATATGGAATTCTTACACATAACAATATGGAATTTATTATCCATGCCAATATGCCATCCACAAGAGTGGGACCCTCTCAATTAAAGGCATGGACTTGAATTCCTATACTGCAGCCCTGTGGGAGGACTTCTTCAATTATAATATATAAATCTTAGAAATTATATGCATTGAATTTATGTGAAACAAAAGGGCACGACATGCTTAAGGGTGGGGATCATTTGATCGGAATAGTGTTGCATAGAAACCAACTATTGTGCTAGTATGTCCATCATCTAGCCTCTTTTGATTATCATGCATCAACTAACCCCACACGGGGTGGGAAATTTTGGGGGCACCGTTTAATTATACAATGTTAGATTTGAACTAGTTCTTTCGAAGAAATAAGCTAAGGTTACATTAACTACTTTCTTACCAAATCATATCCATCCAACCACAGAGGATTTGATGATGGAATGTAAGTCTAGTTACATATCATAAGCCCATAATTGGTTCCAATGAAGATACCAATGGCCATATTCTCAATCACTCCAACCTGAAATTAAGAGTTTGTATCCAAATTGCATTTTGGGTTGAGTCCGTATCCCTAGTTGTGCCAAGTATTCAAATTTATGAGTTTGGTTTTGCTTTTAATTAATATAAATTCTTCTAGAAAATATTTCACTACAATATTGTTTCACTTTCTAAAAAATTATATGTCAGAGAGCTTCTTAGAGATGGATAACCAAATTACAAAAGAGGAATTTTGGCTATTTAAAATCAAACCATATTAGTTTTAAATACGAAATACAATCATTTTGGAATGTCATTCTATGTTCCTATTTTGAATATGACTTACCCCATGTTTGGCATCTTTATTTTTAACCTCTATGTGTCTAAATGTCTAAAGGGGATAGAGATTTAGAAAATAAGAATATCTGGCACACATATCTACCCTCTACCCACCTTAGAGACGGAGAGGCAAACCCTCTAAAAACTTATTGCCCCAATTTTGGGCAGTTGAAAATAAGAGGCAAAAAAGTAAAGGTAGGTGAACAATACTTTAGACGTCCTCATGACCTAGTCCCTTTTTTTAAATTCTAAGAGAGTAAATTAAGATCCAAATTGTTGGATAGAATCAGAAGTTCAAACACCAATATGAGTCCAAATTTCAGCCGTTGGATCATTATATATATTTTTAAGATATTTGTAAAATACTCCAAAAACTTAGATCTAAATCTTTTTTTCATCTGTGGGCCCCAAACACATGTTTCGAACCATTAATCCTCCTGGGAATGATAAACATGGCTATGGGGTCAAATTTCAATGTTTGATACCTCATAGATCTCTAGAAAATTGTGAAAAACTTTCAACCGTTGAATGTAAACTTTCGGGTTGTTGACGTGTCTTTAGGTAGTACGAATTTTTCCCTTAAATCCCGAGACCATAAATTATGATCCAACCCGTTGAATAGATTGAGAAGGACAAACATAGCCATGGGTCCAGATTTCATCCAATGGATCTGCATATATATTGAGATATTTGCAAAAAAATCCTGATATTTATATCTTTTTTTACATCTATGGGCTCCAAAAGTAAGATCCGAACCATTACTTCTCTTTATAAGGCTAAACACGGATATGGGGGTCAAATTTTAAAGCTTTATTTTATGTGGATATTCAAGAGATTTGTGAATAAACTTTTGGCCACTGATTTAAAAAAGTCTATCAATCAGCTTTTTTGTGGCATCAAACAGATTATTATTGCTTGTTTGGTAACTTCACTTTACTAGTGAAGTGAGGTAAATGGTTAATTAAAGAGAGAGAAAAAAAAAAGAAAAATGGTCAAATAATAAAGTACCAAATAAAAAAAAAATTTACAAAAAAGTTAAGTAAAAAATTACTTTCTCATACCACGAAATGAAAAAAAGTCTTATTTTTTTTTAAAGTAAAAAAACTACATTCTCATGTCAAACATATCCTATTATCATTAAACACTTTTTTTATTTATCATAAATAGATTGTTTTCAAGTAATTTTTATGTAGATACCCATATTAAATTTTTTTTTTTAAATCTGTACATACTCATTTCAGTTTTACAATAGTAATAATATTCAGTGTATAATAAATAGTTGCACATATGAGAAAATGATGGGATTACCGGATTAACTACAATAGTAATCTAAACTACCTTACAGGACCTACCTTAGCTACCTTTATGCATGGTTGGATACAAATGGATTCATTAAAATCTTGCATCTTATTAAAATAAATGCATTCATTGATAATTGTAACCATGTAATGTATGAATGACCCAAACAATTATGTCTAATTACTCATTTTACTGCCCCCTGACCCAGTAGTTGTGATTATCAATTTGAGATGGAATTTTGACCAATCAACATTAAAGCATTTCTAACCAACCATCCACTATACATTAGGTGGGGTCAGTGGGTGCAATGAGGCTCATATGGTGAGATGGTCAGCATATAGTCAAACTGCTTGGATTCAGTTTACAAAACACACTAGCTGCTCATTTTTCAAAATAATCTACAATTGTCATGGGTTGTTGGGTTGGGGGGGGGGGGGGGGGGGGGGGGGACCCAGTAGTTGTGATTATCAATTTGAGATGGAATTTTGACCAATCAACATTAAAGCATTTCTAACCAACCATCCACTATACATTAGGTGGGGTCAGTGGGTGCAATGAGGCTCATATGGTGAGATGGTCAGCATATAGTCAAACTGCTTGGATTCAGTTTACAAAACACACTAGCTGCTCATTTTTCAAAATAATCTACAATTGTCATGGGTTGTTGGCGGGGGGGGGGGGGGGGGGGGGGGGGTGGTTTCCAACCCTTTATTTAATGGATAGGCCAAGCTTTCCATAGAAGTAAAGTTCAAAATGATTTTGTATGGGATGCTGATTCAAGCCATTTTCTAGTTCATCCAGCGGCGGACCTACATGTTATCATGCGGGTGAAAAATTTATTAAGTAACACCTTATAATTTATTATTTTATCATTTAACTTCTTAATTTGTCCCTTGTCCGCACCACCCAAATGAAAATTTTGGGTCTGCCATTAAGCACGCCCCCACACGTTTTAGGTATTAACCCAAATTTCACTTCATGGGAAATGATATAAACTGTGGGACTTTAACACTGCATAAAGTTAATAGTTTAACTGCTTAGTTAATCTTGTAGGTTGGTAAAGGGGGACAGCATGGAAGGTAGTGTTTCTAGGAAACAATTAGGATTATTTGATGGGATTGCTTCCTTTCTCTGCCCTAATTCAGAATGAGACCTTTTTATGTTCTGCCTTTGTTAAAATGCATGTAGGTGGACCAGCCACAAGCCTTGTATGCAAATGTAATATTTTCTTTTAATGGCATATGCTTGTGGAAAAAGGTCATGTTTATGACCACTCCATCCATAGTCAGTCATTGATCTACAGGTTAATGCTTTAGAATCAAAATGGTCCTTGCTTAATACTAAAAGATGCGTAGGTAGAGATGCAACTTTGGTAAATTTGATTAGGTACCAGTCAAAATCGAGGAACTTGTGGAAATGGTCGAGACAAGATGTTTTGCTATGAACACAATAATCAATTTACACATCTTCTTGGAGTAAACACTGATGTGGGTTAGGAGAGGCGTCTACACAAGGTTTTTCACTTTGCATTGAAGAATTCGTAATCGGACCAAACAACACCAATTCATCGAGGAAAGAAAACCATACCAAACATGAACTTAGAAATTCCGCGAAACTCCTTTTACATAAGATCCATTTACCATGGATTTCGCTGACGTGACAATTTTCTCTTTCTACAAAAAGGACTTATACACAAACGTGACCTCTTTGTGCTTGTTTTACTCTGTGTGACTCTAGATATTTTATAAGGAATTTTAGACCTTTTCACATATAGCTTGGAAAATTTCCCGTACTTGTTTTACTATGTGTGGCTCTAGATATTTTTTAGGGTTTCACAGGGGCCTAACCCCAACATGCACCGCACCAGATACAACTATGGGCGGTGGTCAGTGGAAGTAGGTGTCGAACACAAGACCTCGCTACTTGTTAAGTAAGAAGTCCTTCCCCAATCTAGCTACCGCTCATTGTTTCACTTTCTCCCGAATATTATTATATAGGCAAATAGTTTTCCTACAAGAAACCAAAATAATATTCCATTCAAGTTCTACAGTAAAATAGAGGTTTTACCAACAGTTGAAGGGTAGCTTTTCATTAGATAACTAATCAGGAGAAGAAAAAAGTGGTTCCTCTTTGGGCCCAACCTAAATTGCGGCCCTTGCCTAGGCATTGCACCCAACAAGTTTCTCTTAGCTCAATTTCAAGAGAAGACTGCATTCTCTATTCAAGAGGGGCTCATCTGAATGATAACTTTGGAACATTGCACTAAAGACTTCCTATCTTCCTATGTAAAACCCAATCCCTGATAAATGATGATGGTATCCGTATGCTTTGGTTCAATTTATACACTTAAGGCTCACTTTTGCTGAGAGATGCCTCTTTTTGCTGGGCATGTTTGGATGTATGGTAAATTGAAGTATGGTGAGATGAAGCATCAAATCAAGAGAGAATAAAATATAAGGGGTTATGATGGTGTTTTGTTTTTAGTTGTTTGATATGGCATTTTTTTTACTTTTTGTATAGAAAAATGAAGTGTTTTTTTTTTGGATAAAGGAGGTTGTTTTTTTGACTTTTTTTTGAAAAAATTCGGAGGAAATTTTTAAATTGTGTACTTTTGATATGACCCTTGTTATTTGTTGTCATTTTTAACTAGTTAATTGTCAAACACGCCCGGATTGTATGTCAATTTTACATGTAATATGAAAAAGGTTTACATATCTAAATGACTCACATATGAAATATTTTCACACGCAACTGAGTGAATTAAGCACCCTCCTGTGGGGTTATACTTGATGGATGAGAATCAAAAGAGGCTAGGTGATGGATATGCTACTACAATAGTTAGATTTTATGCAATACTATTATAATCAAATGATCCCCACTCTTCGCATGTCATGCCCTTTTGTTTTCACATAAATTCAATTCATATGATTTGTAAGATTTGTATATTATAATTGAAGAAGTCCTCGCAGGGCTGCAGTATAGGAATTCAAGTCCATGCCTTTAATTTAGAGGTTCCCACCCTTATGGATGGCATGGATGATAAACTTCACATTGTCGTGTGTAAGAATTCCATATTTGAAAAAACACTTTATAAAAACATCATAAAATAACATATATTTTTAATGAGAAACACAAGACACCCCATAGTTGTTAATTTTTTTTCGGACCCATTTTGGTCAGGCCTCCGAAACAAAATATTTTGTCCAATTCGAGATTTTGGTGAAACGTCTGGGAGTTATTTTTCGGAGAAATAAATCAATCTAAATATACATATATGCTAGAATAATAAAAAAATTAAATATAATTTATGCTTTTTACTCATTATAATAAAACAATATTATACCATACAAGTATAAAATTTAAGCAAATCCCTTACTATAATAAAGTTTAAACACAATCTTTATAAAAATAAAAATTTACAACTTTTAATATTGAAGTTTAAACACATTACCCACAACATTTCGACCATTTCATAAGCTTTGGTGGTCAATTTCAGCTAAAATCCATATTTTCAGGTCAGTGCCAAATTCGGCAAAATTCATCGTCATAAAATCAATATCTAGGTCACTATCAAATTAGGATCAGTACTAATTAATACGGGCCAGCGGGGATTTATCAAGTGGGTCCCACTAAAAAAAACCAATAAAAGAGAAAAAGAGAGGGGATGATTGCATGGTGGTTAAGGACAAATAGCCTTTGTTTAGTTAAAAAAAAAAAGAGTCTGGATCACCTATCGCATTTATTTAGTTATAGATGATGAAGTATGATTGGTCTACTCACGATTAACGTATAACAAATGCGGTGGGTGATAATCCGAACTATTAAAAAAAATAAAAAATCATTACCAAATTAATTGAGATTATATATGAGGACGTACTCCCGCGTGCAGGCGATGCACTCCCATCATTTCAAAGCCATTCTTCCGCTGCAAATACCGACCGACCGACCGACCCACCCCTCTCCAGCGCGGCCGCCGAATTAGGGTTTTCTTCTCCTCTTCCTCCTATTTCTCAGATCTGCTTCGATTTCGAAAGGATCCGAATACCAGATCTCTAAACCTATTTCGATCGAACATTACAATCTCATCCTCTTGATTCAAACACGGTAATTTCTCGTTTAGGTTTCTCACCGATTTCTCCAGATTCGGCATGGTTCTCGATCCCAATCGCTGCATTCTAGAATCTTCTGACGATCTAAGGTTAGTTTCATGATTTCATCGTAATCGTCCATGATTTCATCGATTTCGATCTGTTTTCGCAGGCTCGAGGGCTCTGAATCGCGATCCGTGGAGGGAGATTGATGTTCTGCTCGGTCTCTGACTTTCCGCCTCCTCGTGAGTTGTTCTTTGTGTTGTTTTCGGTTGATTTAGGGTTTCGATCTGTGAATTGTTGAGGGTGTGTGTTTTTTTTTTTTTTTTTTTTTTTTTTTTTTTTTTTTTTTTGTTGGGGTTGGCAGTGGTTTTTCTTTGAAGCTTGAAAATTGGCTCCGCAAAGGCGGGCGCAGCAGCGCCACATGGGTGGCCAGATGCAGCAAAGCAATGCCGCCGCGGCTGCGGCCGCGCTGTATGATCATGGCGGAGGGGGATCCCTGCACAATGCTGGGCCGGCAAGCGTCGATGCCGGCGATGCAGTCATGGCGCGATGGCTCCAGTCTGCTGGATTGCAGCATCTGGCATCTCCCTTGGCGTCTACGGGGATCGACCATCGTATCCTCCCAAATCTCCTCATGCAGGTATAGAAAGGAACTCCATTTCCATTTCCTTTTTTGTCTTTTCGCTTCTTGTTGGATTCTGAATGCTTGTATCGATTAAATTTGGAATGCGTGACCGCGTTAAGATGCCTTTGAATGTATCTTAGTTTGCAATTGGTTTGAATACTTGTGGCAGAACACCAATTGGCATTCTGTTGCACAATGCATTTGGGTTGGCACAGCAATCGAAAACCAGCATTTTTTCTTGAGGCATTACATCTTCTGCTTCGAGATGGTGTATTTAATAACATCCGCACTCTATGCACTAATCAAATTTATTGTGCTATAGGGTACTGTTTATGATAGTTATTTACTCTTGTTTCTATTATTTTCTCCTCTGTCTTCTTCAAATTCTACATCTTGTGATCTCAACATTTCTCCATGAGAGTTGCAATGCCTGATATTCTCTGCTTTGAATTGTGGTCATGCAGTATTGCTTTTTATCCAAACATGCAAATCAAAATTTTGATTGCTGGTTTTGATTGAATTTGGATTCATTCACGAGAGAGAGAGAGAGAGAGAGAGAGAGAGAGTCCTGGGATTACAATTCTTGCCAAATTGCAGAGTTGACACCATTTATCCAAACATTCTGGATTTTCGATGATGCATTGTTTTTTGTTTTCTATGCGTCACGATTATAGACTATTGTTCATTTAAATTTGTATGTCACGCTTATTTTAGACAGCATGGAATTTGGGATGACATTTGTTTTTGAAATGATACAGAATGGCAATCAAAGTCCCTGAATTTCTTATATGCTTATTTCAATCTCCTGCATACTGTTAGTTATTTGAAGTTCCAATCATTATTTGAATATAATTTGAAAATGTAACCTGCTTTGTTATGTTAATTTTCTCTAACTGTCTAAAGTTTGTTAATTTGTTTATGAAATGTTTTTTTTTGTCCTAATATTGGTAGGGTTATGGAGCACAATCTGCTGAGGAAAAGCAGAAACTCTTTAAATTGCTTAGGAACCTGAATTTCAATGGAGAATCTGCCTCTGAACCATACACCGGTACTGCTCAAAGCTTAGGAGGTGCCACTGTTGTGGATGGCTTATATTCACCTGAACTTAGAGGAGAATTTGGGGCTGGGCTTTTGGATCTTCATGCTATGGATGATACTGAGCTTCTATCAGAGGTATGGAACTTCAAAATGCAACAGCTCCTCTTAATATTTTTAAACACATCTCGCAGAAAGATGGAATTTTTTTTTCTTTTTAAATCTAGAAAGATGGAATTTCAATGTTATGCTTCTGCTGGTATATCAGTATCCACCGAATGCCTTCTTGCTGCTGAGGCACATATAAAGAGAGCTGTTCAAAATTCAAAGCAGAGGTTGAACCACCAGAGTGGATGAGGGGTTTAACCATTAGACACTGTTTTGATTATGTGCAACTATGACATTATTTATACTACAAAAGACGAGAGAAAAAACCAAAATGAAAAAGTAGTGAACCAAAATAAGATTTTTTTTTTTTTTTTTTTTGTTTGGTAACCATAAATAAGAATTATTGGAACCAGTTGAAGCTGTCGGTTAATACCACTCCCGAGTCTCGACATCATTTTGTACTGGCTTGAATAGTCCATTCCAATTTAAGAAACATATATAAACACATTCCAAAGACTTATTTATGGGAGATGCCATTTGTTACAGTTTTGCTGCTAACAGACGAAAACTGCAAGTTTTAATTGTTTGATTTTGGAGATACCAATTGTTTTGGAATCCTATTAAAAAATGCATTATCTGCCAAACAATTAACATTACAATGATTTAATATCCATTTAGATGACTAAGAAGTCATTTTTTTTTCATTGTTTTTTACGCGTTTATGCATCAGTTTAAAGTTGATACTTGGTCAGTTTAAAGTTGATACTTGGTGATTTATGTTTGCTGTAAATAGTACTGGTGCATGTAATTTATTATTTTATCTATAAGGGTTATTTGGGTTTTATGCGTGGGATATAATTGGGTTTCCATATGTAAAGGATTCATATGTAACATTTTTATATAGAAATGTTACATGTGTAACACATAACTATGTTTGTTGAAATCACCATTTTCACCTGAGTAAATGAGTACATTCAACAGTTTTAGATGTGTGTGTTTTTTACATTTTTCTCAAAATCTATGAATATTTATGATATGAAACTAAATGTTTTGATGCTTATCATTAATAAGAGAAATATTGAATGGTTTGGGTTATGGATTGGAGGTCCCCAAAACTGCAGAAAATCAGTTCTACAGTTTGAAGATTTTGGAATTTTTTCAAAAAATCTATGAAGATTAAGATATGAAATTAAATGTCTTAGGATTACTTAGCCCTATAAAGGAGATGAATGCCGCGAATCACCAATTTGGGCGCACATAAGTGCAAAAACTAATGTGGTTGAAGGGGTTCAAATCTGCAACCTGTTCCGAGTGGATGCCCTATTGCAACTTGTACCACCTACTTCTCCCCATTTACATATGTGACTAGTCACCACACCCTTGGGCATGTAAATGAGATGGAAGGGGTTCGAATCTGCAACCTGTTCCGGGTGGATGCCCTATTGCAACTTGTACCACCTCCTCCCCATTTACATATGTGACCAGTCACCACGTCCTTGGGTATGTAAATGAGATGCTGAAAATGGCCTCATCTACCCACCATTACATACCTCATTTAAGCATCACATGCATAAATTAGCGATCATGCATAAAGTTAATGCATGTAAAGTATTTAGATATGCAAAATGAGTGCAAAAAACCGACCCTAATCCATTATAATACCTTGGTGGATCTCTCTTTACAGCCAGAATATTCATTCAAGTTAAATAAATAATTTGTTTAAGTTGGCTACCTTGAGATAAATGTAGAATTCTAACTCATTTCCTTTATATCTCATGCCCCGTCATAGTTATTAGAATCCTAAGATTTGTATCCCGAAAGCTGATTCGCATCCTAAATTCTATGGAAAACGATTTGTATCTATGCAACACATCCTATTTACAGATGAATCTTGGAATTCAAGTGTGAATCTTATCATTCGATACTCATTTAATGGGATCTTACGATTCAAGTGATTCGGCCAACCAATTAGTTAATTCTAATAATCTTTTACCTTTTTTCTTTCTTTTTTTTTTTGTTTTTTTATATCTTTTTTACTTTTAAAGGGTTATTTATTAGTTAACAAACCTCTTATGAATTTTTGTGGCTCTGGAGAAGTTTTAGAGATGAATAAAGAAAATGCATTTGATTAAGGTGTTCGATTGTATGTATTGGTCTTGTTTATATCTTTTTAGAAGTTTCTTTTTCAGTTTTTTTCTTCATGAACACTTTATTAACTTCAAGTGGATTTTATTTTTACTTTTATATTTTGATTTAGAGATAACAAAAAATAAATACATATTAATACGTTAAACACATTTAACCATTTACACATCGTTTATTATATATTAATATATGCCATGATGTTCTTGATATGATTGTACGATAGACTTATTTGCCATTATATTTATACTGCTATGAATAGGAAAAATGGATGGATGCTGAGTACCTATTTTTTATTTTTTAATTATTTTCATTTTTATTAGAAAAATAAGAAAATCCTACGATTCGCAATACGATTCATGATTCGTTTTATTTATGGGCATGAACAATTTGTGATACAATTCTGATTTTCAGAACAGTGTGCCTCTCTTCTTTTTTCGTCCGTCTTGCGCTACATAACCCAGGGTGTGCTATCTGTTTTTCTGCCTTTTTTCCACTTCTTTATGACATGATGGTTTTTTTTTGCACCCTCAAATATGTGATAAGATATTTGCTGCAGGACATCTTGGGGTTTGTTCACGTTTCGCAATTATTTCAACTATTTTGTATAAATTATTGAAAATAAGAACATATAAATTTTCTTCTATTGTAACGATGGTTGTTCCTGCCGACTGATGAAGAAAATGGGAGGACTGTTTAAAAATTTGTTTATAGAACTGCTAGTGAGCAGGAAAAAACAGCCCTAAGCAGTTGATATGGTCAATTAATCTTTTCTGCAATCATATTCATGATACTACTCATGTATTGTTCTGTCTTCTTGTTTTGTTGACAATTGTCATGTCATTATTCTCTTGGCAGCATGTTTTGGCCCCTGAACCTTTTGAGCCGTCACCTACTGTTCCTAAGGGATACGATTATGAGTTTGATGCAATGACTACCAGGCAACAAAAAGGGCAAGCTGATTCCACATTTAGATTGTCGGTTAATGATAAAGAAAGCAGTGCTAAGGATAGCAACTTGGCTAAGATTAAAGTTGTGGTACGTTGATTCTTCCCTTTTGTTATCTTTTCCACTCACTTTGACAGATCTCTTATTGTTCATTAGTGACTGGGATTAAATGTTCTGAATTCGAAAACAGTGATTTTCCTTTTGATATTCATGCCAGGTTCGTAAAAGGCCTCTAAACAAAAAGGAGTTGTCCAGAAAAGAGGATGATATTGTTACTGTTAATAATAGTGCATACTTAACAGTGCACGAGCCAAAGCTAAAGGTTCGACTGTTCTTTGCTGCAGTTTCTCACATCCATGCAATTACTTAAAGCTCTCTTTTCTTTTCCTTTTTGACATAAATTTCAATTGATGCCTGCAACATTCTAGTTTTACTCAGAATGCTATGTCTGCAAAAAAGTCACAACTTTTTCTTTGGATGGGGTAATAAACAAAATTAGTAAAGCATGGCATTGGCATGCCAAGCACCTCTCAGAAATTGAAATTTCTACTGCTCTTTAGTGGCAGAGGCCCATGAGATGCCCGGCGCTGTAGCTTTTATAACTGTGGGAGATGCTTTCTGCTGCATGCAAATATATGATTCACCTATTCTAAATATGCCACTCCCTGTTTCAATGACAAAGGTTATCAACCATAAAAAATCTTGCCCAAGTTTGCCATCCAAAAAATGCTAGAACCTTTTGGAGGTGCCATACTCTTCTGTAAGTATGAAAGCAAGCCGAAGAATCCCTTCATCTTACCAAGAAATTATAAAAAGATTTAACAGAAAATTCTCCCATTTTACTGGAAGCCTCAATTGCTAAGAAACAGTTTGAAGAGCTATTACAATTCCACTGAACTATCCGCTTCATCATTGTGAGGATTCCTTATGAAGATACGAGACCTAGCAAAAACCATCCGAATACTCAACATAATCAGAAATCTACACCTTGAGATTGACAGCAATGGAAATAAGAAAAGGAGACACCTCTGCAGAAGTAAAAATTTCCATCTACCCATCCTCTCAAAACTGGACTTGCACGATCAGTTGTATGCCATAAGAAATATATATTTTGAAAGTCGAATGACATAAGAAATATGATGGGGAGAAAACTATCCCTAACTGATTCGACCGCTTTCCAAATCCCTTATGTGTGAGTAGTAGCCTCGTTTACCCACCAGCCATAATTACCTGACTCATATTTCTTTAGAAGAAACTTCAAATAGTTCTAAACATCATACTCTTGTGATTTAAGCCTTTGGCTATTCCCCTTTTTGTAAACACTCCTCTTTGTAAATACTCCAAGCTATCATAGACCTAAGCTGCTCTTGCAGAATATTTGCTCTCTTTTTAAGTCTTCCACCACCTCAACTTCTAAATTGGTAATTAGTATCCCGGGAGTCTAGCAAGCTTCAATAATTTATCTTAAGGCAATGTTTCAGAATTGATGTTGTAAGTGATTAGGAACTCGGTAGCTTTACTTGCCTATAATTCATGGATAAGGATAACCCAGTCAGAAATACCTGAAAAAAGCTGGTCAAGGGTTAGAATTTGTTGACAATTACTATACCTGATTGTTCATTGCACTTCTTTATGTGCGCTAGGTGGACTTAACTGCATATGTGGAGAAGCATGAATTTTGTTTTGATGCTGTAGTGGATGAGCATGTAAATAATGATGAGGTAACAACTTTATTTTGTAATTTTGTGAATTTCCTTTAGCATGTCATTTTGTGAATTTGTCCTTTTCCACTTTGAGTATTTTCTTTTTTAACCTTGCACAACAACTTTTCCATCAATTTGCATTTTAATTTAGTGCTTGCTAATTTTTGTCTTTTTAAGGGATTTTACAGATTAGTACCTTTTTAAATTGGATTTCCACAGGCTAATGGAAAAAGATATAAAAATATTGACATTGATCGTACTTTTTTGTTTTGTTTTGTTTTGTTTTTTTTTAACTGTCTTACCCACAACCTGCGATATTATCTTTGATGTCAATCCATGAAGGAACCCATCTTCAAATTCAACTTAGTAGAAGAGCTCATCTTTAGGTTCAACCAAATAACACTTCAGTTCCTTCATGAAAACTCATCTTTAGATTCAACCAAAAAACCCTTGCACTCAATATCCATAGTAGCTGAAGAATACCAAATGACTTGAAAATAGGTTGAAGATGGATTCGAATGGGTTGAATACATAGTCTTGGATATAGGATTCAAATGGGTTGAAGATGCATCTTTTTAAGACAGCTTAAAGATGAATTTGGATGGGTTGAAAAAAAAAAAAAAAAAAAAAAAAACCCATCTTTGAATTTGAATGGATTCTTCATATTATTAGGGGGGTTGAAGGTGGATTTTCTTGAAGATGGATCTGAATGGAGTGAAGGAAACACATCTTCAGATTTGAATGGATTCTTTAGATTGAAAGGGGCTGAAGATGAGTTTTTAGTGAAGATGGCTTGAAGTTGAATTTGAATGGGTTGAAGAAAACTCATCTCTAGATTCCAATGGATTATTCATATTAAAAAGGGTTAACGAATTATGATGTCCACTATTAATGGCTTTGAATGGGTTGAATAATTAGGATATCCGAATGAATCATCAAGCCTTCAAACCAGTAAGCACAATGCTACTTACCAAAAAAAAAAAAAAAAAACCAGTAAGCACAATAAATGGGTTGGAGAATCATCAAGAAAACTCATCTTTCGGGTTAAGACCTACGATATTGTGCGTTAGGGGTAAGATTGTAAAGAATTGCGGCCAAGGCACTCTGGTGACATTTTTTTGTCTTTTGCCATTAGCTTGGGATTTTTATGGATTAGTAACTCCTAACTTTGATTTCCATGGGCTAATGAAAAAAAGACACAAAAATGTCATTAGAGTGCCTCGACTACACTTCTTTATGGTCTTATCCCCGACTTGTGATATTGTGCGTCCGTACTTGATCCTTGATATCGTGGGTTACTTGATGGGTTTTCTTGCGAATGATGGGTTTTCTTGAATATGTGATTCTCTGACCCATTTGAATTTATCGTACTTTATTGGGTTGAAATTTGCTTAATGAGCTGTTCGGATATCCTAATTCTTCAACCAATTAAAGCCATTAATATAAAAAATCCTATATTTTTAACCCATTCGTAGTGGATATCCGAATTCTTTAGTCCATTATC
The DNA here is from genome assembly GCA_003546025.1 of Camphora micrantha. Taxonomy (NCBI): domain Eukaryota; kingdom Viridiplantae; phylum Streptophyta; class Magnoliopsida; order Laurales; family Lauraceae; genus Camphora; species Camphora micrantha. Next base: position 46,059,485 of record QPKB01000002.1, read on the forward strand.
TTATATTTTTAACCCATTAGTAGTGGATATCCTAATTCTTTAGTCCATTTTCAACCCTTTTTAATATGAAGAATTCATTCGATTTTGAAGTTGGTTTCTTTCTTCAACCCATTTGAATCCATCTTCAAGAAAACCCATCTGTAACCCATTTTTCAACCCTTTTTAATCTGAACAACCATTCGAATATGAAGGTGAGTTTTCTTCCACCCATCAATCTTTAAGAAAACTCATCAACCCTGTTTAATCTAAAGAATTCATTTGAATTAGATGGATTTTCTTTTAAAAAAACCCATCTCCAACGCATTCTTCAACCCTTTTAAATTTGAAGAATAAATTCGAATCTGAAGATGATTTTTTTTTTTTTTAAATATCCATCTTCAAGCCATCGCCAAGAAAACTCATTGAACCCATTCAAATCACATATCCAAGACTATTTCTTCAATCCCCATTCAAATTCATCTCTAAGCCATTTGGTATTCTTTGGCTATTTTGGATATTGAGTCTAGGGTTTGAGTTGAATTTGAGGATGTTTTTTTTTCTTTGGAAATTAAATTGAAGTGTTATTTGGTTGAATCTAAGATGGTTGTTTATTTTATTGAGTTGAATTTGAAGATGACTTCTTCATGGATTGACATCAATGATAGCAAAAGGTACATGACCCATAATATCGCGAGTGCCTAACCCACTATATCGCAGGTCAAGAGTAAGTCCATAAAAAAGGGTGCAATCAAGTCTTTGTGGTGACATTGTTATGTCTTTTGTCATTAGTGTGTGTAAATTAAGTTTTAGAAGTAGTAATCCATAAAAATCCCTTTTTTAATATGTCATAAACATAGTGATTTTACATTCTAGTTTCTCATTGTTTTAAAATTGTTTTGGACAGATATATCGTGTTACTGTAGAGCCAATTATTCCTACCATTTTTGAGCGAACAAAAGCAACATGCTTTGCATATGGTCAAACAGGTGTGTATCTTTTTCATAAACCCTATTTTTATTTTGTGCAATAGGGCCCATATATGATCAATGTGTGCCCCTGTAATCTTTCGGCGTGGCCCCGGATCTGCGATAAAAAATAGATCAATCTCCCGAGGGATTGATCACATCCAAAGATAGATTCAGCCACTAGGGCACACTCACGACAAAGATAACATCATAATAAGAGATAAAACTTGGAGGAAACTTTGATAGATAATAATAAGCATTAATTGCAATGAAGATGTCCATCCATATATATATATATATATATATATATATATATACATACATACATATAGAGTAGAGTAGAGTAGGATCAATCCTCCCTGTAGCCCCGGGAACTAAGACTTTCCTAAACATTTTTTATTTTTGAAAATGATGACGATGAATTGTATTGCTCAAGAACTGTATAGTATAAGAGATGTATACCGACTCAAAAACCCCCACGAAGAAAGGGATAAGCAAACAAACCAAAAGGAAATAAACGGATACACCAAAAAGACTGGCACAACCCCAAACCAAAACCGGGAACACCCTCAAAAGAGCTAACAAGCATGCATTACATATAAACAATCAATGCAGTTTTAAGAACTCCCTCTTTGGCGAGCTTATCGGCTTCCTGATTAGCCGATCTTTTAATGTGTGAAAGGATATATTTAAATCCCGCGAAAGCTGAACCACCTCTTCAGTGATATTTGCAAGGTTCAAAGGAGGATTTAAAGATTCACTTTCCCACTGAATTACGCAATGGGAGTCTCCTTCAACCAGTAGCCGTTGAGGGTTGAGCTTTGATGCTTCATGGATGCCAGTTCTAAGAGCCAATAATTCAGCTTTGTTGCTGGAGTTGAAACCAGCTGGGCCTGAGTAAGACAGGATGTTCCCTTCCGTATCACGAATGACTACCCCTAAACCTACGGGGCCGGGGTTTCCACAAGCACTACTGTCAAAATTAAGCTTGAGAGCACCTGGAGGGGGAGGTCACCATCTAGGGAGCACTCTATTTTGGATAGGGTGAGAGAAGACCACTTCCAATTGTGAATAATGGAATTGATGGGTATGCCTTTGAAAAGAGGAATAAATGAGACCTAAATAAGCACTGAATGTTTGACTTTGTCGACTAATATACTCACATTTGAAGATCTACCTTCAAAACACCTCAAATATCTCTCTTTCCAAATAGACCAAATGACAGCCAAGAATGAGACATTCCACATTATCCTTCCCCTTCTGAACCCCACACCTAACCTCCAAAACTCAATTAAGGATGAAAGAGAGTTGGGGATGGGAGTAGAGACGTGAAACCATCCAAGGGTCGACCTCCATAGGTACTGAGCTATAGGACAATTTAACAAGTGATCTATAGATTCCTCACCTGCCAAGCACATTGGGCAAGCATTAACAATGATAAGTCCATGGCGTTTAAGATTGTCCATTGTTAGAATGCGTCTAAGCGAAGCCGTCCACCCAAAAGCCATCACCTTGGAGGGGCTTTGACACTCCAAAGACTTGCCCACTTAGTATTGGCGGCCACAACCCCCTGGTCATATAGGCAAAAAAAGATGCAACCAAGAATATGCAATCGGTCGTGGGCATCCAAATTCTTTTATCTTGACAATTAGTAGGGATGAAAACTTTTCCAATCATATTCAACAAAGAGCGGAATTGCAATTCCTCCACCTCATATAAGTAACTTCTGAAAACAAGCACCAAAGTAACGCAGTCTCTTCTCCTCTCCATGTAGTCAACAACTTTGGCTTCTTGATTGCTATCACAATTGAACAATTATGGAAAAGTAGATGCGAGGGAACGATCCCCCATCCACAAATCCGTCCAAAAGAATATTTTATCCCCTTTGCCCACTTTGAATCTCACTTTCCTTAAGAACGACTCCTTAGTGGTCAGGATCCCTCTCCATAAAGCGGAGAATCACGGGAGAGGATCTCGGATTAGCCACCCCTCTCTAGAAATATCATATTTGCAGACAACGATCCTCTTCCACAAACATTGAGAATTATCTGCTATTCTCCACAACCATTTACCTACTAGGGCCAAGTTCATCTCCTTCAGTGGTCTAATACCCAGACCACCCTCTTTATTTGGCTTGCAGACTTGCGACCAGTTGACCAGATGAAATTTATTCTTCTCTTTCCCATTCCAAAGAAAGTTCTGTTGCAGCTTCCTAATTTGATTTATAACCTCCATGGGGCAATTGAACAACGACATGAAGTAAGTCGGGAGGTTGGTGAAAGCTGCTTTAATCAAAGTAATTCTGCCACCCAAAGATAGATAATTAGCCTTCCATAGGGAAAGCTTTTTTCTCCATCCTCTCAAGAACCGGTTGCCACAGGGATTTTGAAGCCAAACCAAGATAGAGGGGAAGTCCTAAGTATGAAGAAGAGAGGGATCCGGCTTTGCAACCAAATAGATCAGCGAAATAGCTAGGCGATCCTCATTCATCCTTACACCAATCATCCCACTTTTGAAGAAGTTTACCCTCAAACCTGACACTGCTTCAAAGCATAGAAGGATTGCCTTGATAATACAGATTTGGGTCTCATTAGCATCACAAAAGAGAAGAGTGTCATCAGCAAATTGGAGGTGAGAGATTTCCTCGGCTCCATGAGAAGGCCGGAACGCTTTGATAAGTTTAGAATTGCTTGCCGCATGTAACATCCTACTGAGAGCTTCACCAACTAAAATAATGAAGGGGAGAGAGGGTCGGAGACCTCTAGAGGCATAGAAGAAGCCAAAAGGAGATTCCATTTATAAAACCAAACCAAACCAAACCAAGCATTTTCCCACTAAGTGGGGTCGGCTATATGGATTTGATGACGCCAATCAAATTTGTTTAGGGCCATGCCCTCTGTTAGATCCATATAGGTAAGGTCATGTTTAATAGTTTCTTTCCAACTTCTCTTGGGTCTCCCTCTCCTTCTGCTACTCCTGACAATCTCCATGCTTTCACGCCTTTTAACAGGTGCCTCCGTTGGACCCCTTCTAACATGGCTGAATCATCTCAGTCGATTTTCTCTCATTTTATCTCCAGTCAGTGCTATTCCTACTTTGCCCCTAATTTTCTCGTTCCTAATCCTATCTCTCCTTGTGATCCCGCACATCCATCTTAGCATTCTCATCTCTGCAACTTCCATCTTCTTAACATGATTATGCTTTACTGCCCAACACTCTGATCCATATAACAACGCTGGGCGTACCGCCACCTTATAATGTTTTCCTTTAACCTTGAGGGAGACTTTCCGATCACACAAGACGCCCGAAGCACTCCTCCATTTGGTCCACCCGGCCTGAATCCTGTGGCTTACATCAGTATCAATCCCTCTGTCCTATTGCACCATAGATCCAAGGTATCTAAAACTTTCTTTTTCTACAATCTTTTGTGTGCCCAAACTTACTTCTCTGTTACCAGGTGTCCTACTTTGACTAAACTTGCATTCCATATATTTCGTCTTGCATCGACTTAGCCTAAATCCTTTAGTTTCTAACGTTTTCTGCCACAATTCTAGCTTAGCATTCACTCATTCTCTCGTCTCATCCACTAAAACAATGTCATCTGCAAATAGCATACACCACGGCACCTCATCCTGGATATGTCTTGTAATCTCATCCATAACTAGGGCAAACAAGTATGGGCTTAACGTTGAACCTTGGTGTAGACCGATCGTGATAGGAAACTCTTTAGTCTCTCCGCTAGTCGTTCTTATAGATGTCACGACTTTATCATACATATCCTTTATCACCTCAATATATGCGACACACACTCTTTTCTTTTCCAGTACTCTCCATAGAATCTCCCTAGGAATCTGGTCATAGGCCTTCTCAAAGTCAATGAACACCATTTGTAAATCTCTCTGACCTTCTCTATATTGTTCCATTAACCTTCTGAGGAGAAAGATAGCCTCCATGGTTGATCTCCCAGGCATGAAACCGAATTGATTCTATGAAACGTTTGTTGTTCTTCCTAGTCTTCTCTCAATAACTCTCTCCCATAGTTTCATCGTATGGCTCATTAATTTAATCCCGCGGTAGTTCGTACAGTTCTGAATATCTCCTTTGTTCTTGTATATGGGTGTAAGAATATTTTTCCTCCATGCATCAGGCATCTTCTTGCTCTTTAGCACTACATTAAAAAGCTTTGTCAACCAATTTATGCCATCCTCCCCTAAGCACCTCTAGACCTCACTAGGGACACCATTTGGCTCAACCGCTTTCCCATTATTCATCATTTTCAATACTTCTTTAACTTCTTCCCTACTGATTCTCCTATAGAACATATGATTCGATTCTTCTCTAGAAATGGTAAGCTGGCCCAATTGTATGTCACTACTACTGCTTTCATTAAATAACTTGTAGAAGTAGCTCTTCCAATGCTCCTTTATCTCCTCTTCCTTTACTAATACTTTTTCATCCTCATCCTTAATGCATTTAACTTGGTTTAAGTCCTTGGTCCGCCTATCTCTGGCTTTAGCGAGCTTGAATATCTCTTTCGCTTTCCTTAGTGTCGAGTCGCCTATATAGCTCCTCAAAATGCCTTTGCCTTGGCCTCACTAACTGCCTTTTTAGTTTCTCTTTTTGCTTTTTTATACCTCTCCAAGTTCTGTCCATTTCGATCTTTTTGCCAAGTTTTAAAGCACTCTCATTTAACTCTTATCTTGTCTTAGACGGCCTCGCTCCACCACCATGCCTCTTTCTGTGCCGGAGCACTCCCTTTGGATTCTACTAAGACTTCTTTCCTTACCCTCCTAATACACTCTGCTATCTTATCCCACATAATATTTGCACTCTTATTTACCGCCCAAATGTCTTCCTCTAGTACTCTTTCCCTTAATGCTAGTTGCTTATCACCTTTCAAGTTCCACCACTTAGTCCTTGAAAATCTATCCAACTTCTTTTTTCTAGTCCACCTTTGTAGCTGCATATCTAAGATGAACAACCTATGTTGGGAAGTCAAGCTCTCCCCCGGTATAACCTTGCAATCTTTACAAGCTAAGTGGTCTCTTTTCCTAGTTAAGAAGTCAATCTGTGTCCTTGAGGAGCCACTCTTACAAGTCACTAAATGCTCCTCTTCCTAAAAAATGTGTTAGTTACCATGAGATTATAAGCCCCTGCAAACTCCAAAATATCCTTCCCTTCTTCATTTCTATTACCGTAACCATGTCCCCCATGTACTCCTATATATCTATCTACGTCACGTCCTATATGACCGTTCAAATCTCCTCCTATGAATACCATCTCGCTTTGGGGTTATCTCTAGTAGTACTCATTCCAAGTCTTCCCAAAACTTCCCCTTATGTCCATCTCCTAAGCCCACCTGGGGGGCATAAGCACTAATAACGTTCACTATCTCTTCTCCTAACACTAACTTAATTGCAATAATCCTATCTCCAGAGCGCTTTACACTAACTATATCTTCCTTTAAGTCCTTGCTTACCACTATGCCAACCCCATTCCTCGATCTATTAAGTCCCGTATACCATAACTTATACTCAGTCCTCTCAATCTCTTTAGCTTTCTGTCCCACCCACTTTGTCTCTTGCAAGCAAGCAATTGCAATTCGTCTCCTTTCCATTGTATCCACCACTTCCATAAGTTTCCTAGTTAGGCTCCCAATGTTCCAAGGAGATTCCATTTATAAAAGGAGATTCCATTTATAAGAATCGAAAAAGTGGCCGAGCTCAAACATTCTGAAATCCACCCCGCCATTTTACACCAAAACCCATTCTTCTCATCAAGTAAAGCAAGAACTCCCCAGTCTCCCATTCCACTTTATCATAGGCTTTCTCTAGATCCAATTTACAAATGATGCCAGGCTTTCTTTCTTTAAATCTCGAGTGAATGCAATTCATTAGCAATGAGAACACCATCTAAGATTTGGTGACCATGAACAAAAGCTCCTTGTGAATCAGAGATGAGAGTTGGGAGGACTTTTTGAAGCCTACTCGCCAAAACTCGATGAGGCTAATTGGTTGAGAGAATCTTGGATGTTCACAGCCCCAGATTTCTTAGCAATTAAAGGAAAGGACGCACCTATATGTTTCATTAATTTTCCCCTCTTGGGAAACTCCCTCATGAAGTCCATGACATTTACTTTGATGTCTTCCCAAAAACTCTAAAAGAATGCTTGAGGGAAGCCGTCTGGACCTGGGGCTCTCTCCCCCACAATTTAAGATCGCTTTTTTTACCTCCTCTTCATTAAAACCCTTCTCTAGCCAGTCCACAGTCTGCACTCACAGCATCCAACAACGAGAATTCACAAAGAATTCTCTGAGATATAAGTAATGGTCCTGTAAGGACGGTCCTAGTAGCTTACGCTAAGGATTCTATCAAAATCCGAACTTGAAATGGCCATCAAACCCTCTGCTTTTCATTGATCCAGTGATTCCTAGGAGTCCTTACGTAAGCTGTGTAAGGACCATCCTTTCAGGACCATTTCTCCAATGGTCCAGTCCATTTGGATGGGTGCCAAACTTGGGATCGGTTGTCGTGAGCACCGCTGCTTGGCGGATGTTATTTCTTTACATACACACAAATTTCCAATGAGAGATGGATAGCAAGTTTCTTATTTAGGAAGTTTAATTAGTGCCTACTCTCAACACTCAATCCAATTTGACACCAATTTGACTGATATCCATCCTTGGGATTTATTCACAAAGAATTACACTTATAAATCAGTAAATTTTTGGGGCTCTTACATATATCGTTCCGATGATTATATCTGGCTGATATTTAGCCCACCCCCAATCCAACATGATGCACTTCCCATTACCCAATCCCTGTGATTGGTATCTCCTAGATGGGCAGCACACACTGGTTCAATAATTGCATTTTACATTCTTGACTCTTTTTTAGGAAGCAAAATTTTAATTTTTCTGCTTGATGTTTTTTAGTTTCTAAACATCATACACTGTTCTAACTTTTTAGTTATTTGAAACATATATATTTTTATGCATCTGCCGGTAAAGCACGTCCAAAGCGATGAAGTGCACGCTGCCATCCAGAGTCAAGTCTCCGCATCTCCACCATCTTCACTCGCTGCCGTACGTGGCTTCCAATCATCCTCCTCTGTTCCATTACAACTGTGGCATCATCGTCTAGGTCATCCCGAGCTCATAAGTCAAGCATGGAACGAGCCTTGTCTACGAAGCGATTTTAGCTTACTCGTCTTGCTTGCTTCTGGCGAAGCTTCTAGTCCGTAGGCATTCTGGTATGGTAGGAATACTACTTTGAAGGCTGACCACTACATAGGAGCGATAGCGAAGCCAAGCCGTCAAAAGGCGAGCAGTCCTTATAGCAATAGCAAACGGCCTACTTATAGCTCTATTTTTATTATTTTGGCGCTACTGAACTAAATTGACTACAAAAGTACCAATGGAAGCTGAAGTTTGTATCTGTATTGACCTATCTGCTTCTCTGTTTTCCTGTCCCTCTTGTTTCACACTTAAATAACTATGGCTGACACCAACACATCCTTCCTAGTTGCATTATTGTTAAGTCTTCAAAGTCTTTGCTGCTCTCATTCAAACTTTTTAACTTCGAAAATATTCCGTGGGTTCACTTGGTTGATTTAATGGCTCTAACCTTATTAAATGCACAGGATTTATGATGTGATTGACCTTCTTAGTTTGCTAGGATGTTATGCAACTGTGATATGTTCCCTAATTCAATCTGACGGAATGATACCATCTCTCGTAACCTAAATTTTTGTTTTGTGCCATTTTCTTCTCTGTGGCAGTATGGATAGTCCCTGCTTGTAGTATTTTGTATGGATGATAAAGTTTATTTTCATTTTGTTTACAGGTAGTGGCAAGACATACACTATGAAACCTTTGCCCCTCAAAGCAGCAGAGGATATTGTTAGATTATTGCATCATCCATCTTATCGTGACCAGAAATTTAGATTATGGCTCAGCTATTTTGAGATATATGGTGGTAAACTCTATGATCTTCTCAGTGATAGAAGGTTAGTATTCTCTTAGGATTTTAGTTCTGGTCGCTTCTTGTGTGATGGAAGCTCTTGTACTATGTACTTGTCATTATGCAGTTCTTTTTTTCCTTATTTGTTTTGAAAAAGATCAGTTGTTCTGTTCTTGCAAACATCATTTTATCTTTGTGGACCCTTTATGCTTTTCCATTTTCACACTAAGTTTATAATTATTCTTTTTTCTTAAATCTTTTTTATCAACAAAAGTCTCACCAATAGGGCCACATTGTTTGTCTACGTGATCTTATATATTATTGGCTGATAAATGTAGTAAGATCTAGGTCTCCATATAGTTACATTTCACTTTATATCTAGAATGATCAAAAACATGTAGCACAAGAAATGTTCCTGATGTAGGACTGACCTCAAAGGCCACAGGCCCAAGTAAATTTAGAATTTTTTATTCACTAATTATATGTCATTAGTTTCTAATTTTATTTAAAGGATTGTAATTGGGATAGTCTTGCTTAGTTTCCGATTAGTTTTCTTAGGGCCTAAGTTAAGTTTTCCTATTTAAATGGCATTGTAGAAGTTGGAATGCCAGAGAGTTGATTAATAGAATTTGGGTTTTTTCCTTGAGGCGCGTCCTCGTTATAGTTTCTGCAGAGACGTGTTGAAGTGTTTGCAGACACGTGCTTCGGTACCCACACAAGCCCTAAACCTATGGTTTACATCAGTTCCCTGTTTGATTCTAAACCATAAACATTGTAACATAAGAAATGTTCTCCATTTGATTATATAACGTACACCTGTAGACTTCTACCCCATAAAAAATTTAATACGATTGGAGACTGCCCCTTTATGTTACTGTTTTTATCAAGGTACTTATTTTTCCGTTCTTGTTGAAAGGTATCATGTATTCAGGTTTCCTAGTTGAAGCATATGGAAGTGTTATATCGAATGTTAGCCTTTTTTGACTAATGTGAATGATGTAATTAGTTCTCTTTTGTGCTTTGTTCTTTCTTTTCCTGTATTTTGGTGATGTAGATGGAGAGACAGTTTTACTTAATAGCATTTTTTCTGCTTTTCTCAATTGACATCATTATACCATTCCCTTAAAACAAAAAGAACAGAAAAAGAGGTGCCCGGATAGATGTGCTACTTCAAACCTCTTAAATCCTTTTCTTTTGGCGATATATTTTCTGAATGTGGTTTTACTTCACTTATTAAAACCTTTGTCTTGAAAGTGTATGTTATTGCCCTAATTGCTTTTTAATGATTTTTGCCAGGAAACTGTGCATGAGGGAAGATGGTCGGCAGCAAGTTTGCATAGTTGGATTGCAGGAATTTGAGGTTTCAGATGTTCAAATTGTTAAAGAATTTATCGAGAAGGGGAATGCTGCGCGAAGTACTGGCTCTACTGGTGCCAATGAGGAATCTTCACGATCCCATGCCATTTTACAGCTTGCCATTAAGAAGCACAAGGAGGTAAATGAATCAAGAAGGCACAATGATGGAAATGAAACCAAGAGTGGGAAGGTTATTGGGAAGATTTCTTTTATTGATCTTGCTGGCAGTGAACGTGGTGCCGATACTACTGATAATGATAGGCAGACTCGGTAGGTGCTTTTTGTTAACCTCTTCCCGTTACTAAGTTTATATGGGTTCTTGGTAGTATTGTATGTGTTTCAATATCTCAGATGTGGCAAGTTGATGCTTGTCATTGTCTGATGATCTTGACATTATTGTATGTAATCCTTGAGCCACAAGTCATAGGCATGATTGGACTTTGTAGGGATAGGATAGTTTAAATGTATTTGCAGTGATGAAGTTTTGTAATGTAAGTATTTCATTTTGTTCTCATTCCAGAATTGAGGGTGCTGAAATCAACAAGAGCCTTTTGGCCCTCAAGGAGTGCATTCGTGCTCTTGATAATGATCAGATTCATATCCCTTTTCGTGGGAGCAAACTTACAGAGGTTCTTCGTGATTCCTTTGTTGGCAACTCAAGGACAGTTATGATCTCATGCATTTCCCCAAATGCAGGTTCCTGTGAGCATACACTCAATACTCTGAGATATGCTGATAGGTATGTCTTTTTTTAATTATTATTATTATTATTATTATTATTTAAGTGTCCTCTCCACTCTAATTCATATAATCTATGAATAGGGTTAAAAGCTTATCCAAGAGTAGCAATGCAAAGAAGGATCAGGTTCCAGGTCCTGCTATCAAGGAATCTTCGTTAGCATCGTCAATTGAGGTAGTGGATCTTAATGACCAAAACCAAGAGGTCAAGACAGCTGACACAGGTAGAAGAGTTCCAGAGAACTCATACAACTCTAGTGCTGATCTTGACAGACATTCTTATGGTTTGCCCCCACCAAATTACTCCTTTAATGGGAGAGAGGAAAATGGGGCAACTTCTGTTTATGTGGATAAAGAGAGGGTTGACATGAAAAATAATTTTGGTGGTCCTACCAGTCTGAAGTCATCTTCGTATGTCCAAAATCTATCTGATACATTGGAGGATGAGAAAGTGCAAAAGGTGTCTCCTCCCCACAGAAAGGTTACGAGGGAAGAAAAACCTGAAAAGCCGAGCAACTGGCCTAAGAAAGATGGTGGATCCAGCGTGACCGATACCAGTTCCAAGCAGCAACATATTTATGATTCTAATTTAAACAATGTTGCATCTAAACAGTATGGACAAGAACCTCCATGTCACGATGGACAAATCAATGCAATACTTGAGGTAGGCTTTGGCTTAGTTTGGTGAGGTCCAGTCTTATTTTCTGTTGATAATTTATAATGCATGTAGGTAGCTTTGGCATTTTCTGCCCAACAGTTTCATCTGTTTTGTTTCTCACAGGAAGAAGAGGCTCTAATCTCAGCTCATCGAAAAGAAATTGAAGAAACAATGGAGATTGTGCGGGAAGTATGTCTTCGATAATTTTCTACTCATAATGTATTCTGTTTAGTTTTATTTCTTGTTCTTGTCTAGAATGTTTTTCCTTCTTATTTTTCATCGTCTTTGATAGTTTTGTACTCCCAAAGTATTCTGTTTAATTTTATTTCTTGTTCTTATCTAGAATGTTTTTCCTTGTTTCTTATTTTTCATTCCATGTATTGCGTGTTTGTGTTTTGATTTTTGGCCTTATTGGAGTCCTTATCTTGCATAGTTTTTAGTTGCACATCATTATGAAGTAACAGCATCATAACAACAAATTTGATTGGTGGTAGTGGCAAGAAGGTGAATATGTTCCATTCCTATGATCACTGTTTTCATTACCTTTTTTACACTTCGCATTTCAAAAGGCAATTTCCTGATCAAATTACATGATTTTTTTTTTTTTTTTTTTGTGTGTGTGTGTGAAATAACAAGATCTCAATAGAAGAATGTACAAAGAATGGCTGTCCATCAAGGTGATGGAAGCAGCCCCAATATACAGAGTAAAGAAGAGATATAAGAAACAATTATAGAATAAAACTCAAGAAATCAGGCCATGCGCACCAATGAAATTTCCCCTTTAATGCCCACTTTTTTCAAAGGACTACATTTTCTTCTCTTGGGTTGTGCCTGAATGAAGCATTTGTAGTGAGTGGTAGGGCCTTTATATCAAAGGCAATCCATTGCAATGGTGAATATTTTCCTTTATATTCTATAGGGAATCTTGGGTGGTCTTGTTTATGGCAATTTATATTGAAGAACCAGTTACATAATTACATGTGGTCTAACTGCACTTAATCATCCTCCTAAACGTGAAAGGTTGTCTGTCTTAATGATTTGTTAGACTTGGCTGTAGACAGCTAACTTTCATGTTGTTATAAGCACTGTAAAGCACACTATCCCTGCTGTGGTAGTCCTTTTTCCCCTTAGTGTTGGCGATCTTTGATTCATTTTCTTGTATTCTTTATTGGAACAGGAGATGAAGTTGTTGACAGAAGTTGACCAACCAGGGAGCCTTATCGACAACTATGTGACCCAGTTGAGCTTTGTGCTCTCCCGCAAGGCAGCAGGTTTGGTCAGCCTGCAGGCTCGCCTGGCAAGATTCCAGCATCGTCTCAAGGAACAGGAGATACTCAGCCGGAAGAAGGTTCCTCGTTAGTTGGCCATGGGTTTCACACTCGCCCTTTTCAAGTTGCTATTATCATTTTGTTAGCAGCTTTTGTTCTCAGATGGTGCATCCACCTGTTATCTTTTCATTTCTTATGTTGCTTCTCACCAGTCTGTCATTAAAATTTGATTTATATACACAATTGAGAGAGAATCAGATTTTCAAAAGGCTTCAATGTCATCAAAGTCGGTGCTTCTCCACAACGTTATGCTGCATATGGAAGATGAGTGTGAGCTCGAGTTGACCGCAGAGGCTGTTGTTTCTCAAGTGAGATGGTCTCTTCCATTATTTGTATGAGGGTTCTGGGTTTTTAGTTGTACCCTGGAAGTGTTAATTTGTATACATTGCTTCACTCGTGTATTGGGTTGTATTTTCTCAAAAGCTGCTGATGAACGAGGATGTAACTGGATGACAAATATCCCATCGTTTGTTCATGTATAATGTAAAATGAACTTTGCAGGTGTTTTACATTCAGTTTTAATATCATGTTCAACGTAAGATTGTACGAGTTTAAAGAAAGTACCGTGTATTGGTTCGGGAGTCATTTAGAGTAGTCCTTTGGATTCTTGCTTAATCCACTTCACTGAGAAGAAACTGTATAATTCAATGGGGAAATGCAACAGTTAAATTACTTTTTCTTGGGTAAGTTCTCTACAACCATACACAGAAATACGCTGCATTCTGAACTCATTTTTTACTACTAAAGGTATGTTGATTGGACTAATCTTAAATACACAAGAAAGTCTAAATTGGTCTAAAGAGACAAGCCAATAGACATTTTCTCGGACTTTGCCCTTTAAAACATCCATCTATGTTTTACCGAAATTCTCGTTTGCCAGCACTTAATATTGAACTAATAGAAATATGTAACAAAGTGAGTGAGATCAAAGACTTAAATAGAGGTACCCAGTAAGGATTTTAACGTGGAGATATATAGAAGAGACACTCGTGAATTGATTCACCAATTCACCAAGGCAGTGGTGGTTATAATGATTTCAAATGATTTCTGATCAGAGGGAGAGACTATTTGATGATGTCACCTCCATCCCAGTTTTCTTTCTTTTTGATAGGAAGGCATTGCTTCATAATCCTGAGAATTCAATGCTGAATTGCGAGTGGGCCTCGGTTAGAAGAATCACTGTAACTAATTACCACTTTTTGTAAGTTGGCTTCTGTTCTTTTTTTTTTTCGTAAAGACAGTGATACATGCAGTTGTCATTGCCGCATTCCCGTTTCTGATGCAAGGCCAGTTACGGTTTTGATAGAATATAAAAAAAGGAATTTGCATGTATCAGAAGCTCATTGCCTTATTGCTTGTTAAGGCCTAGGTCTCTGTATCAGGTGGTCTTAGGAAGCCAACCAGTGGTCTGCAAGATGAACCACAATGCAAAAAAACGTGTGCCATTGTGCACATCAGTCTAAGTGATCAAACATGGCATTGCACTATTTCTTTCAACAGCTGCTTGACATTGTTCTCATGAGGCGAGTGTTCCACACCAATGCCCTGGATCCATGCAGGTTACCTTAGTTTATCTATGCAGGACTTTTAACTGATTTTTCAGGGCTCTCCTGAATTCTCAGAATTATGTAATCTGCAGGGAAAGGTGATGAGAGAACTGGGTTGGTTTTTGGGTCAAGTCTTCTGTCGCAGGTACACTTGATGCATGCTTGGGCACCTGCACATGTTTACTGCAGCCCATGCATCTGCCAAAAGCCTGAAGCCGTGCAAAAGAACCTCATATCTTGAAGTGAAATAGAGCAAGGGCTAATAAATCATATTATATATAATCTGAGTGCCCACAAATGGGATCTAACCTAAATATCTCAACAATAAATTCCAGCCCTCTGATAGTTGTCCTGTGAACATATACATGGATCTTCCAATTTCAGAAACTCTATGGGCATTCATTCCGGTCATTGGACAAGCACCATACAAAACTGAAATTACTTTTCAACACAACATGATTTTATTACCAATACAAGACACTACAAAAGATTCCAAAGTACACACTACAAATCATCTAGCATACTCTGTGTGTGTGTCCGCAGGGAGATCCCTGCCTGAAATGCAACCGTGGCCCCTGCAGTAACAGCTGATTTCAGACATGGTGCTCATTATGGATTCCCATGGCAGAAAATCTCTCCCCACCTGAATATATAATGAAATGGGAGGGGGTTTGGAAATATCTAATTGACACCTGCCTGTTTGTTTGCATTAGAATACACGAGAATTAAATACATAAGATTTCATGCCATAAACGGTTAAACATGAAGATTAAATGTGAATTTCAAAAAAAAAAAAAAGAAAAAAAAAGAAAAAGAAAAGAAAAGAAAAAAGAGAGCATCAAATAACCTTTCTTTTTATGGAAATAGAACCAAGGGAAGATGAGAAATAAATACCTAGCCATCACCATGGTAATTTAATACATAGGAAATGGAAGGTCCTAACCACATCTCCACCTTATACACCTCTCACATCAGGTCTTTCATCTCTCACCTCTTTAATTATCCTTCGGGGGAGTTTATTTCATCATAAACTGCTATGTATTCAATACATGTGTCCATCTTAATGCAAACAAACAGGCCCCTAGGCCTGTCTAGTCTTCATAAAGTTTTATGGCTTTAAAGGTGCAGATGTTTTGAGTTTCCAAAATACCGGTGAGTAATGGTTGGATGAGTGCTGAATAGGGGTACATACCAATTTACACGCAGTGAAAGCAAGTGAAGAGGGTTGATAGATCATAGGTGGGTGTAGAAAGAAAATGGAAGGTTCCCACCTAAGGTCCAAACCATCACTGTGGACCAAAATTAAGTTCACATAGCACAGACTGCATTTAAGTACAAGATAAATATGCAAAGGATTCAATCAGCTTGGCAGCTCAACAGATTTGCATGTTGCCCTTGTACCAAGTAAAGTCACAAGGGAACTCAATGTTTCTTCACTAAGGTTTAAAAAAAAAAAAAAAAGAAGAAGAAGAAGAAGATAAGGTACTGGCATTCTGAGTCCAAAAATGTTTATAAATGGTTCTTGATAGTAACAGCCTACTTCTATTTCAAAATTGATTGCCCCACATCTGTTTCCATACTAAATGTCACATACAAAGCATAATTTCACAGCAGATCAATAAAAAGTAGTGAATCTCTAGGATGTCAAACACTCACGCCTTTCTCTATTCAATTGCATGAAATCTCTGGAAAATTGTTGTTCAGCAAAACTGTCTTCAAGTCATCAAGAATGACTTACACGCTCATTACGACCTAGGTGATACCTCTTGCAGAGCTTCTCCAGGTTTGCGATTGAGTGCTGCATTGCATTCAACTTTGTATCCATGAACATAGCCTGCAAGCATCCAGAAAGTATAGGAATATATTATAATACCAAGAAACAAATAGAAGGGACCACCTCCCTCAATAGGACCTATAAAAGAAGCTCATACCTGATAATCATCACCATACTTCTTAACCAAACGTCCAATGTAAACCCTCTGCATTGTAGTCAATGGTTGCAAGGGGGCATTTTTTCCATCCTTACGCTTCTTCCCAAGTGCAGATTTCAGATCTAAAGATGGCAAAACACAACATCTAAACAAATTAGCAAGAGCATTAGGAATCAATAATTTTATAAGATCCCTAGATTCATGTCCACATGTGGTCTGAGAATGGTGACACCACAGCTATAGGAAAAGACCAAAGGCACAAATAAAACTAAAAAAGACCAGCAGTTCCTAGAATGCAGAACAGCAGAAGAATTAAATGCCATAGGATTATTAAATAGATCTCCATCTCCATCTCCATCTCCATCAAAAGATTCCAAAAACCATCACTGAGTGAACCTACCCATGAGCACAAGGTAACATTCTACCCATGGTTTAAAATAATGGCCATGGAGGGCATCAGAGTCAACCAAAAATAATTGATATATCAAAACGACACACAGCAGTTTGCAATAGCGACATAGTTTTGGACCATGACTCTACTAGATTTTCCAATAGTGGAAAGGTTCATGCAAACTTACAACTGAATGAATGGGAACGATACCTAGAGAGTTATGACATAATGTATCTGTCATGACCAATATACAGTTTGTATGATGTTTTGAACCATGAGTTTAAGGGCCCCTTTTGTTTGAATGAAATTGAATTCCTAGGAATTAATTGTAAAATGGGATGCAACAAAGGATTATCAAAGAGGTGAGTGGTGAAGGATACAAGATGGAGGATTTGACTTAATAGGGAGATGACTGAATTGAGTATCGATTTTCCATTTCCCCTCAATTCATTTCCATTAAAGGTGAGATTGTATGATGGACATTTATGAATCTTTCCTTTTGTTTTTCCAATTTTACCCACTCATAGGAATACATTTCTTAGAACTCAACTCCTATGAATTCAACTCTATGCAAACAAAAGGGACCCATAAATATCTAAAACACCATTTGTTCAACATATTCATATAAGCAAACAATCCAAACTCATAAAAAAAATTCTTTGTAAGAGCATTATGAAAACTGGGTCTGAACACTAGCCATCAAAACACTGTTTTTGGCCACAATCATCACTTATTGTCAGTGAGAATTGGTCTAAACTATAATTCAATTAGAACCCATTTTTCTTCAGCTTTAATAAACGTCTACAACAACTCTAAAATCGATTAAGAACTAAGACCCAGAGAAAGATTTCTCAAACCCCACTTCTTCCATACGTGCTCCCGCGGACCACCCAAAATGCACTAAAACCCTAAAAAAAACGAAAAAATATTGGAAAATGGAAGAGAGGAGAGCGAGTCACCATCTTCTTCGAGATCGCTGCCCGGGTCGTCTAGCACGGACGAGTCGGGCTGAGTCGAGCGTGGGACCTGGAGCGAGTCGGTCTCGATGATGTGTGGCGTGCGAGAGCGAACGCTGAGGAGATTAGGGTTGGAGACGACACCGAGAGACTTGTAGTTGCTAAGAACGCTGGCCTTCTCGTCCCATTCCTTGTCTCTGCAAAAAGCACTACAGGGAATCACGAAAGGAAGGAAGGGAGATGATGAAGGAGGAGAGGACAGAGAGAGAGAGAGAGAGAGAGAGAGAGAGAGATGTACGTACGAGATGAGAGAACGGAGCTTTGCAGGGAGGGTGAAAGCTGGCTTGAAGATGTTGGGGTGCTTCTTTGGGAGACCCACCCGAACCTTCGGTCGTGATTTCTTGGATTTCCGTCGTGATCCAGCCATCTCTCTCTTTTCCTTCCGCTCTGGTTCTCGCTCTGGCTCTCTCTTTCTCCTAGGTTTTGGCTGCTCTTTTGAGAAATTCTTTTTGCTGAAGAAGTGGGTGGTGGATTGGATCTGGAGGTCGGTAGTGGGGCTGTCAAAATGCGACACCCGCCGTTAGTATGACACAAAAGCACACAAAATTAATTGGTTAAAACCACACGATATTAACGATTTCGATTATTCTCTTAATGGGTTCGGATCGATAATGGGTCGAATTCGTTAACATCTTAAGTTAATGGGTTATGTACTAATTAATTCAGTAATCCATTAACAACCTACTTAATTCGTTAAATTTTTTTTTTTTTACTCTTTAAATGTAACTAAAATTAATTTATATTCATAAACAAGAAATTGAAATTTATTATTTTATATTGGGGTTTTAGGTGAAATCCACTCGAGATCCTCACTTACAGTTTCATGTGGCTTATATATTTTTCTTCTTTTATTTTTGTATATATATATATATATAAAATTTTCGAAATGATTTAATTACTTAACGGGTTAACGGGTTGGGTCTTGTAATTCGTAAAATTAATAGGTCGTGTTCGGGTTGAATTTTTTGACCTGTTAAGTTAACGGGTCGTGTATAGGTTGAGGTGATTTTAACCCGAATTCGTTAATCCGTAACCTGAATTCAATAACACGACATGATTGACAGCCTTAGTAGTCAATTATAAGAGGATGAGTGTTTGTGTTATTGCTATTTTTGTTTGTTGATATGGAGAAAAAATATACTTTGCAAGTTTCAATGACAAAAAATTTAACTTTACCATATTTGGCGGGTTAAAGTAAAGTCCCAATGGCAAAAAAGATTTTGTTTTATTTTACTAGCTATAAGTGCCTAAATATTACGGACTTGATTAGATGATGTAAAACTTCTTGTTAAGCTTGCTGGGAAAGATTGGATGCCTACCACCTGAGAAAGAAGTAGAAAAGAAGGTCAGAGCCCCTGACTGCTATCAGCCAAAGGCACTTCGACGCTTAAGTTAGTGCAGTCACTGAACAAATGGTGAGTGAGGAAGAGGAAGGGAGAGTTTGTGTGTATAGCTAGGTGAAGGTATTGTTCCATCGGACCATACCTTGATATGTCAGTGGTTGAGTCCCTTCGCACCTTACCCTGACATCTTGGGAGAGACGTAACCATCGGATAATGATAACCTCTTATCTCTATCCGGCGCATGTCTTTATCTTCTGACACGTTCTGTAACACGGGACAAGTGTCACTGGTCGAGAGTCGGAGCTTGTCTCGGTCGACCGGACTGAGGATGGCATCGAGGCCAAGCACGACCGTAAGATGGGCGCCATCTGGCACTGTTGCTGAGATGCGGTATGCCGAGCTGGTACTATTACCGAACTAGAACAATATCATCGAGACCGGATTATACCGAGCTGGTACTTTTACCGAAGTTAGGATGATCTCAGCACTGTGAGAATGTCTTCTGGCACTATTGCCGAGATGTATTGACCGAGATCGGGATATACTTAGCTGGTACTCTTACCGAAACTAGTATAATCTCGGTATTATAAAAATGTCCCACACAATTGCCCATAGCTTTTGACTTCTAAGAGTTCCCTAACTCTTTGAGGTCGGAAGCTAAGTATTATGGTGTGAGTGATACTATTGCCGAGATGTGCTACGCCTAGCTGGGACCCATACCGAAGTTAGAGCAATCTCTCCAAAATCAATGCATGCCGAGCTGGTACCTTTACCGAAGTCGGAATGATCTAAGTATCTGAAGCTTGCACTGTCTTGGTCAGTGACACACGATCTCTATCATTATGTCACTTTGCCGCTTTGCCTGCCCGAGGTAATTAATAGAGCGCCTTGATCGATGCAGAAGACGTATTGGTGGCATTACGCGTCTTCGCCTGGTTGACTGTCCAATCGGCTTGAAGAGACGTACACGATACTTGAGGTGACGTTCCGCACGTCCGTCCTCGAAATTCAAAAGAGCCGCCTCTTTTTCATTATAAATAGAGGTCTCTCCTTCTCATCTCTCATTTTCGTCTTTGTCAGATAGTAGATTGGGTTTCAGAGAGGGGAGGGAGTTTGCAGAAGAGAGAGGTATTGCTGAAGTCGAGTTCCTCTGAATCCGAACTCAGCGTTCCTCGAGTCCAACTTCTGTAAGTCTTCTCTTCTTCCCTGTTCGTTTCTGTTCTCGGGGTTTCCTTAGGGTTAGGGTTTCTTGCCCCCTTTTTCTTTTTCGAACCTCCTCCTCCGTTTTTCCAATTTCTGAAAACTTTAGGAATAAGCATCTATAGGCATTGGCTAGAGACTCAAAAGGCCACAGTCGAGTTCAGGGCCAAATACGGGATCCCTGAAGATGTCCTCATTAGGCTAAACGATCCTGAAAACCCGTTCGATGTTTATTCCTTCACCAATGGCTAGATGTCATTCTATCTAGTGACCATAATCGAAGGTGGGGTCCGATTCCCCCTTCATCCCATCCTGATATCTTGCCTGAAGAAATAGCATCTCACCCCATGCCAGTTGATACCGAATAGCTACAAGATAGTCATGGGTGTGGCCGAGCTGAATAAAATCCTCGGCATCAACCTCCGTGTCCATGACATCGAGGATGTTTATGACCTTAGCAAATCCAGTGGCGACGGCTTCTACTATCTCCGAGTCAAGGCGAAACGCCATAGTTTCGTCAACAATCTGGAAGACTCGAATAAGTATGCAGGGGATGATCGCTTGTTCGTCTTGGGCCACAGGGAGTTGATAGAACTGTGCCCGAAGTGGCGAGGATCGACAAGGTTTCCCGTAACCTCGGGAGCCCTCCAAGTAATCACCGAGCTCCTGTGTTTCCCTGCGTTTTCCTTTTCTTGTCTGCAGAAGTATTTGATCTCTCTTTGTTTGTCATGCAAAGGTCGGCCAGAGAAAGCAAGACGCGAATCGAGTTGGCTGGAAGAGAAACGACGCGTGGCTTCGGACAGTGTACGGCTACTGAGGTCAACATTGCCGAGCTGTTTTTGCACTATTGGGTTACGAGCCGAGGTATCACTCCTTCATTAAGAGGAGGACTGATCTAGCCCAGGCAAAGGAAGAGCTCGAAGCTGCTGCCAAAGTGGAAAGGGAAGAATTGGTTCTAACCCTGACCGACGTTGAGCACCGAGTCGACTCTTGTGCCGAAGCCACCATCTCGGGATCCGACCTGGAAACCTTTGAGCTTGTCGAACCCAGCTCTCCTCCTAGCTCGAAAGAAGGAGAAAGAATGCAACGTAGCCGTCCAGTCGTGAGGGATTTGGAGTCTCTCTTATTCGGAGGTGAAGCTCCTTATGTGTCCACCCCTTCTGGCGCTGCCTCCGGTCCTACCTCAGCTTCTATGTCCTCAGCTGCTGCTGATGCTTCTACCCCCGCTTCCGCTGCTTCTCCATGTTCAGGAGTTTGGCACTGTTTGCCAACGCTTGCTGAGACCGCTCGCGAGGAAGTCTGGAGAGAGAAAAGGGCCAGGACTGAGGGTTTCGGCGCCGCCGCGGCATCCCAATCTACTGGGCCGGCTGTCTAGAGACCGAGCCTTCAGATTGAGCCCGGGAGGCCATTGATGGTGGATGAGAGCATGTCTCGCAATCCACTCATCATTGCCGCGCTCGCTAATGCCTGCTCCTTGCCACGAGACATGGCAAGGCACAAGGAGGTTGACAATGTGGCGCTGATGGTGGAGTCAATGCAGGCGGCCCTTTCGATAGTGCAGACGTGTCAGGTTGTCTTGGAGAGGACCCATCAAGAAAGCTCCAAGGTTCCGGTGTTGGAAGCGGAGAAAAAAAGAGCTCGAAGCATCCCTGGGTGCCAGCAACCAGAAGTTGCAGGAAGAAGTGGACAAGAACGCCGGCCTTGCTGCCAAGCTTGATACGGCAATGGCCGATATCGAGAGATTGAAGGCATAGGCCGAGATTCAGAAGAGTAGTGCGGCCGAGCTTGAGTCTACCTTGGATATGCTAAAGGCCGAGCATGAAGCCAGATATGCTAAAGGCCGAGCATGAAGCCAAACTCCGCGCCGATACTGAAGCTGCTTACGATGAAGGGGTGGCGGAGGCGACTTCTCTTTATGAGGCTCAGGTCTTCAATATAAGTCGAAAAGTGTGGGAGCTCGGGTGTCAGACCGTTCTGAAGGAAGCAGGGGTTCCTGAGGACCATCCTGTCCGCAAGAATCTGCCCAAGTTCCCAGGCTCAGATCCTGGGTCTAGCTTTGCTGCCCTTGCTTCGTCCACCGAGGCCGAGGCTCCTATCAAGGTTGCTGAAGAAATCCGAACCGAGGTTGACGCTATCGTTGACCCGGTTGCTTGAAGATCTTTATCTATTGTTTTTCTTCTTTCTGATAGATTTGATGTAATGAATGGATATTGTACTTTCTTGATTTTATGAATACAATTGCATTTTTCTTTTTTCTATGCTTGCAATCAAACATTTTTTTGAGAATTACATGTGCTTGATCTCAGTTCCATAATAGAGTTCTATACATGTTTGAGTTCGGTTCAACAACCGGAACATTTGCTCAAGTAATCGAGTTCGGTTTAATAACCGGAACTTATTTCACTGGGGTGGCCACCGAGTCTTGTGACTTGGTGTTTTGTATAGTTGGTTCCATAACCGAACTCACAATACCGAGGTGGCTACCGAGTTTTGTATCTTGATGTGGCGTAGTTGGTTCTGTAACCGAACTTATACTGCCGAGGTAGTTATCGAGTTCTGTAACTTGGTGTTTCGCATAGTTGGTTCCATAACTGAACTCGCTACTCCATCGGGGTGACCACCGAGCTCCTGGTGTTTCGCATAATTGGTTCCATAACCGAACTCACTACTCCACCGAGATGAACACCGAGTTCTGTAACTTGGTGCGCCTTAACTGTTTAAGGTCTTTCTTCATTTCTCTAATGCTCTGTAGCAGTTAGGTAGGTTGTCGACGAGTTTTGTAACTTGGCGAGAATTGAAAGATTGAGGTGGATCGCATTCCATGGCTGTGGTAACTATTTACCATCCGTGTCCTTAAGTCTATGTGCTGATTGTTTGGCGATCGAGACCACCTTGAAGGGGCTGAGTTCGATGCCAGGTTATCGAAACCGAGCTGTTTTCAACCAGATTTTATGAACCGGCCTGCCGTCAAGACCGACCTGCTTTGCTTGAGCTAGGTAGGCCGCCCTCTTTTCGTCTGAGTTTCGGTGATCTCCATCTAATTGGCCCGTCACCAATTGGGAGACCCTTCTAGAGGTTGGAAGACTGTGCCAGTACCTGCTCTTTTGAGGATCCTTCGACGAAGGCCTTTGGTGATAGACCAAGCAATTGTTTTCATGTTGTTCTCCTTTGGTCTCGGCGACTTCACCGTTATGTTTCATGTCGAACCAAGGAACTTCTTCCGAGGTCGTTCTTCTTTGGTTTCGGCAACTCCACGGTCATGCTCATTGCCCCCCAGTTCGGTTTCGAGCTGTCTCGATGTCGAACTAAGGGAAACAAGCTCCACCGTGAAATTTGCCTAGACTCGGGTCTTTATTGCTGTTTTTCTAGAAAAACCTGCCTTTCTATAAAGGCGCTTAAGTGGATGTTCTGTAACGACCACTGTACTGCACGTCTGGAGATTCTTCTTTGACGGTACCGAGCTCACTTCCTTGTTCTGTAACAAGAAGTTTAGGAGCTCAGACTTTTCAGCTTCATGGAATGACGCCCTCTGGCTCATCATTGTCCTGATCTACATCTCCGCGCTGATGAACCGGATTGCCTTCTCCCTTAATATAGTCCTTCAGGTGTCCATCCGTGACGAGCTTCTCGAGGTGGAACTTGAAGGCTTTGCAATTCTTGGTTCTGTGCCCATTCTGCTTGTGATAAGCACATAACTTGTTTTGGTCTCGGGTGGATGGATCACCCTTCATTGGTTGCGGCCATTTGAAGAATGACTGAGATTTGATCTTGCTAAGGAGCTTGAGGATTGGCTCCGTGAAGACCGTACTCTTAGCCTTATAGGAGGCCGCAACTAGGTTGGATTTCTTTCTGAACCCCAAGGTAGAGACAGAGTTCACTGTTGAGCTCGGCGACGCCTCGTTTCTGTACGTCTTCTCCCTCCAAGACGATTTCGTGTCTCTCTTGGAGACTCTATCTTCTTGCCAGAGGCCGAAGCTTTCTGGAGCTGCCTCGTCTTCTTCTTGTTCAATGAACTAGTTCACCCGGGCCATCAGTGCTTTCACCGTGACCATAGGGAACCGAACTAAGTCCCTTCGAAGCTCGTTGCCTAGCAACAGAGCCTGTTTGAAGGACTTGATTGCCACTGTATCTGTGGCGTCTTCAACTTGACTGTAAACAGTCCAAAATCTTTTGGCGAACTGCGTGATGCTTTCGGTTCGTCTCATTCTGATAGCCATCAGGTCATCGTCCGTCTTTGGGATGATCCTGTGAGCTTGGAACTTTTCCACGAAGGAATTTCGGAACTGCAGCCAGCTCGAAATTGACCCCTCTGGAAGTGCGCAGAACCATTTTATGGGAAGGTCTCCTAAACTAGAAGAGAAGACTCTGCAGTTCCGGTAACTGAGATCGCCCCACACCGACATCTTCTGAGTAAAGTGCCGAAGATGCACAGCAGGGTTCAAGGTCTCGTCGTGAAGGACGAACCTCGGGACGCTGAATTTTTTAGAGAGAGAAAAGTCTCTTATCTCCTGAGAGAAAGGAGATGTACCGAGATCTTCTGTCTCGAAGGCGTTTAGCCGATTTCTGGTGAAGCCGACCACCTCTATGTTCCGTTGGACCGTTTGCTTGACCTGTTGGTCAAGCCATTCCCTCAAGTCGTCATTGTCCTCCGGTCTCTGTCTCGACCTCTTTGAGTCGTCATCCAAGGGGCTGCTGCTTAAGCCTTCGTCGTAGGCTCAGTCGCTCCTCTTGGTATTCAGGATTTGCCTCAAATCCTGTTTGGCCGAATGAGCTCGGTTGCGCTTGGGGGGTGGAACCGAGGTCTCTGCTTTTTCCTGGAGCTGTTGCCGAAGCTGACGAATCATCTCGTCATGCTTTTGGATAATAAGGTTTTGAGCCCTGATATCCGCAAGGAGAGGGTCGTCATCGTCATCGTCGTCAATCTGAAGATGGGATTGATGAGATCTGGCTGGCATTAGAGTTTTGTCTCGTCGGGGAGGCTATGGTTGAAGAGCCATTTGCATGGGAGGAGCCATCAGGAGGTTATCTTGTCGGGGAGGAGCTGTCACCTCCTTCGACGATTAACCCAACTGAATGACAGGTCCTTCCCCGCTTGCAGCGCCAGACTTTCCCCAGGATCTCCTTTGCTGAGGGACTGGTGGCAACTGCGCTGGGAACTCCAGTGACAATTGCACTTGGAACACTAGTGGTGGTGGCAACTGCGCAGGCAACTGCGCTGTCTTTGAAGATTCTCCGCCCTTTTTAACTTTCGGATGCATGACGTTTATGAATTTGATTGAATCGCTTCCCATAGACAGCGCCAATTGTAAGTGCCTAAATATTACGGACTTGATTAGATGATGTAAAACTTCTTGTTAAGCTTGATGGGAATGATTGGATGCCTGCCACCTGAGAAAGAAGCAGAAAAGAAGGTCAGAACCTATGGCTGCTATCAGCCAAAGGCACTCCGACGCCTAAGTTAATGCAGTCACTGAATAAAGGGTGAGTGAGGAAGAGGAAGGGAGAGTCTGTGTGTATAGCTGAATGCGTGATCATACCTGTCTTGGGTTGTCTCTTGCATATATATAGGCGGAAGTCCCATCAGGCCTTCCCTTATTGGGGGTAGGTGGAGGTACTGTCCCATTGGACCATACCTTGATATGTCAGTGGTTGAGTCCCTTCGCACCTTACCCTGACATCTTGGGAGAGACGTAACCATCGGATAATGATAACCTCTTATCTATATCTGACGCATATCCTTATCTTCTGATACGTTTTGTAACACGGGACAGCTGACACTGGTTGAGAGTCGGTGCTTGTCTCGGTCGACTGAACTGAGGATGGCATCGAGGCCAAGCACGACTGTAAGATGGGCGACATCTGGCACTATTGTCGAGATGCGGTATGCCGAGCTGGTACTATTACCGAACTAGAATAATATCACCGAGACCGAATCATACCGAGCTGGTACCTTTACTGAGGCTAGGATGATCTCGGCACTGTGAGAATATCTTCCGGCACCATTGCTGAGATGTATCTGACCGAGATTGGGATATACTTAGCTGGTACTTTTGTCGAAACTAATATAATCTCGGTATCATGAAAATGTCCCACACACTAGCTACTAGAAGCTTTGCTCCATATAACATAAGTGGTTACTTTACCTATCATCCTACTTCAAATTACCTTGATTTTTTTATTTTTTTTTGAACTTCAATGTAAAAACCTACTTCTCCTCTACAAAATGATCAAGGTTTCTATTTATTTGACATTTGCTTTATGTAACTTTCTCTTTTGTTGGCTATTTACTATGGCAAAGGATATGTATTATATTACGGCACGTACACCTAGTGGAGAATAGCTTATGACCCATATGAATGGACAACACACATTCTATTCCTGATGGTCATTGTTTCCATGGATTTGCATGTATCTGAATAGATTGGATTGTTTGATCGTTTGTCAATTTTTAGTTTTTTATATAAGCCCGTTAAACTTCTAGGCCACATATGAATGGGCTAGAGAAATTAAATTGACATCAAATTTGATATTTAAGGTGCTTTCACTTGTATCTTTCGATCCTTTCCATCCCAGGATCTGTAGGGTTCTAAGTGGGCCCAAATAGCTGATAAGTATGGTAAGGATGTATATGATCATTTCTCATAAACTATTGTTGTGAAAGCTATTTTTTTTTTTTTATTGAAATGTTAACAAGATACTATGCCTTTCCTCGAAGTTTTATTTGTTCGGCTATGTTCAGTTAACAACTGTTTCCATGGAGTCACCGTACATGGTTGTCTAATCCATTTACTGTTGGGAAGTTCCACATCGCCTAAGTAATATGCTTGTCATGTCTTAATATACCTGTATGAGCCTTCCACCTATCATGTCAAGCTTTTGGTTGGTATATGGTTTCTTGCATTTACAAGGGTACCAAACCCCGGGGCGTGTGAATATTAGGGGAGGGGTCCCTCTCCATTGCAAGGTCTAGATTCGGTGATAGGCGGGTCCCACCCTGACAGTGAGAACAGCTCCCACCTGATTATTTCCATTATTCCTTATCTTTCATGTTTGTGAAAACCACATTTCCCTTTTTTTTTTTCATTGAAATGTTAAAAACACACCTCGCCATCCTTTGAACTTTTTAGGAAAGGCGTTTTGCAGCATTGGCTATTTTGCGAAAACTACCTTTTCTTTTGTTGAAAAATTGAAAACACACTTTGACATCCCTCAAACTTTATGTTATTTTACAATATCGGCTGCTTTTGTGGAAACCACCTATGTGTTTGTTTTAGTGCTGAAACCACACTTCACAGTCCCTCAACAATTTGGATTTCTTATGGGTTTTAATCCTATTTCTGTAAAAATTTTTTTTTTCTAAAAGAGTGGAATAATAATTTATTTATCTAGAGAAGTAACTTTTATTGATAAATTAGATCAAACAATCTTGTGAAAATAGATGTATGGATGTACCTTATGGCCAAATTTGTAAAACCTTTTCCATTAGTTGCAATATTCTCAGACAAAGGACTGGGTTTTTTGGGAAAACAGACACAGGACTAATTGGCCAAACTCTTTTCAGCGGGTTTTAAGAAGATTTCTGTCTTCCAAAAAAAAAAAAAAAAAAAATTTAAAGCATATCTTTTGATCAAAACTATAACCCATGCTACCTCCACATGATGATGAAGTAACCGTGATTGTCTTGATCACAAAATTTATAGTTAGTACAAGGGTGTTTTTTTTTTTTTTTTATGATTGTTGATTTTAATTATATTTCAATTATTTCTTTTACTCTGAATAGTTAGGGTTAATTAGCTTAAAAGGGTTTCTTTTAAGTATTAAAGATAGATTATTGTATTGAAAAAGAAAGGTATTCTAGAGTCATATTTTGGAGAAGGTTTTCTCTTTGCTAGAAAAGTTCCAGGAGAAAGTTCTAACCCTGAAAGTTTATTCAGTTTTGAATTAATCTGAGCAAGGATCAGTTTCTTGGCTGATTCATATTCTGAAGGGGCTGAATTTTCAATGTTCTTTATCGTTGGCATGTGTGGTGCTCAAGAAGATGATTGGTCCCAAACTGTAAACCAAGGTCATTATTATTATTATATTTGGATGTTGGAGCCTAATCAAGTCAATAGCTAGCCCTTGTTCTCTATTAATACTATAACTTAGTTATGGTTGGTTTATGCATGTTAATTGAGGGCTAACTTGATTGTCAGATGCAATTTGTTTATAAAAGATGTTAATTTGTTTAATGATTAGAATGCTCATCATCAACTCATCCTCCTAGTCCATTGCACATCACACATCTGTGCAACTACGGAGAGAAAAGCAATGATTATGACATCTAAGTGATTTTCATTATGTTTGGATCATCTTCTTGACCATTTTTGGGCATGCTTGACCCCAAATGATTAATGTTCTTCTTAGTTTGAAAAAAGTACATCTTGCTAAAGTTTGCATAGAACTCAACATGAAAAAGTTTAATCTGTGGTAAGAGGGAATTTTCAACGTCTTAACAAAAGGAAAAGAGTTTTCTTTTTCACTACTTGTAGATTGCTTAGAAGTCGTTACAAATTGTGAAAAATGAAGGGGTCACATGCAAATATGCGATAACGAGCAGCATATTGGTTATATGATCAAGGAACCCCTGGGGAGACTTGAGGTTGTCTGCAAGAGATCAATGTTACTTATTTCACGCTGTGAGGGCTATGATGGATGCCATGATTTTAGAACTAAACAATTTACCCATGAGATCTCTTTCACTCTTTCTTCCCCTATATTAAGAGGAAAGTCCAACTTGGAAATGAGAAAGCAAGTGAGGCCTCATGTGCCAACACACATGCACCACCTCACTACAATTTTTACACCACTCAAGCAAATAAACAAACTTGATGAGAATCGATTCTCAAAAGGATTAGCGCCGTCTAACAACAGGTAAGATCTAATTCAACCTGTGTGGCTGCACTTGCTTGAGCAAACACACTCATGTAGGATTGCTCGAAATGTTAGGCTCATGTAGGATCGATTGATATGTATAGGCTGCCTAAATTTCACTTCAATAAGAGAAACATAAACTATCAACTTCATGTGTAGGATCTATTGTAACATGAACATAGACTATCAAATTCATGTGTAAGATCTATTGTAACATTTTCTACGCATGAACAATCTAGTAATATATTACTATGAGATGTTCGTCCTTTGCACGAATGAGCTGAACTACTTTCCTACGGTGTGTTATCTTCATTGAATAGCGGCCTGCTCTCAGTTGACTTCCCTGCCTGAGTGAGAAGGAAGAAAGACGATTTGAAGAAGAAATAATGTAAAGGGACTCTTCATTAGTACCAATAGAACTTTGAATTTGGAACATGAAGCATCAATATGAGGAAAAGATTGATATCCAAACGATTTGAGAAGTTAGCAATGCAGAATCTACAGACAGTTCAATAGAAAAATCATAAATCACTGCAATCCAATTAAAAAGGAGCACTGTTCATTCATAAGCTCTAACCAATACTTCTTTTTATTGATCACACCTTTTCCCAACTATTTCCAAATGGGCAGCATCTGATGCATTTCCTGTTCTCCACAAAAGTAATATAAGCTTCTTCTCTCCAACATTGAATGCCCATGCTATTAAATGGAGTAAAAGCCATAGAAAAATCTAACCAATAACTTCGATTTAAGTGCCACCCGTTATAACTTACATCTTTCTTAGCTGAGGGATAATCATATTGAGCTTTGTTTTCTGGTATGGGGAAATATTTTCAAGAATGAATGATCTACTCCTCAAGCTATCAAATCGAACATCATTCATCTATGACAATGTTAGTGCAGATGGATGCAGTTGGCTTGAAACTTCTATAAGCAGCAGCCACAGCCTGCCATGTGAAGTGCGAACTCAGGAACAGCAACATCAGCGGTCTATAAACCTGAAGATCGGTTTGCGTACTCTTGAACCAATGCCCCAAAGAGTGACCGGCGTTCAAGCAAGTGTGTTGGTGAGTCAAACTCTTTTGCCAATCCTGCTCAAACAGCAATTGAAAATTGTATCATATTTGATTGCTCGATCATATTTGTAAGATAGAAAATTAGTGCCGGAGTTTGAGCATTTTTGACAGTTTTATATGTACATGTGCAACACACAGTGCGCAACGGTAGATCCCACCATGTAATAACTTGGGCCTAAAAGTACTCTGCTCTACCATTTAGTGAACTGCACAGTACATTGAAAGTGGACCACTGAAAGTATTTTCTTGCCATCCATATATTTTGTGTATGACCTGAGAAACTTGATTTTCTTATTTAAAAGTAATGCGAGGCATTTCCTATAGTAGTATTGAAAGCAATTTGTACCAATATGGCCTCGCGCGGTCACAACAAACCACAATTTATAAATGAAATGAACTTAACAATTGTCAACTGTAAGTAAACATGCATCTCTATCTCCAAAGGGAGTAACAGCTGCCTTCCTCATTTGGGACAACTTGGCTGAGTTGAGTAACTGGGTTGGGTTTATAAAACAGGTCGCAACAATCAATATAATTCAACTAGCCACATTATGAATGTAAGATTTTAAGAGATTCTAGTTTTGAGGGGCATATTTGGATGTACAAGAATTGTGGTGTCTAAAATATGTTGGTTGGATGGCAACCATCCTATGTGGAAAGTTTGGATCAGCTTCCAACTAGCATCAGGGTGGGCAACAAAATGCAACAACCAATGATCATCTGCCCAAATCAGTGTCCAATTGCATTTGGTGGTCGGGGGGGGGGGGGGGTGTGTGTGTGGGGGGGTGGGTTGGGTTGTGGTGGGGTGGGGTGGGGTGGAGTGTTGAGAAACTGGAAAGCAAACAAACATATGTTAGACTCAAAACATAGATCAGAGAAGCTCTCTTTTTTCCTAAATATTTGGCTCTTTGGAAACTTTGGGGCCTGTTTGGTACTGCTACAAAACATGAATCAGCCAGCTTTCACAATCCAATATTGCCTAGTAAATGAAAAGATAAATAAAATCTTTTCATCCATTGTTTAGATAGACCATGGCTTCAAAAGGTGGAATGACTAGTACCAATGGGAGACTCCACTAATGTTTTGAGGCAGAACCAAACTAAAAGGCATGACAAAATACTTCATGCACCAATTTACAGAAAGGGGTTACATCCAAAATAGGTCCATAGATATACATTCTTATTGACAATATTTTTGTAATATAGAAATTGTGAAGAACATACCTGCATCTATTACCAAAACCCTGTCGCAGTCCATGACCGTTGGTATTCTGTGAGCAATACTAATGATAGTACAGTCTGAGAAGTCTTCTCGGATAATCTTTTGAATAACACCATCAGTTTGGGAATCCACTGAAGCAGTTGCCTCATCCATGAACAATATCCGGCTGTGCTTCAGCATCACGCGTCCCAAACAGAGAAGCTGCCTCTGCCCCACACTCCAATTCTCTCCATTGTCAACCACTGAGAAATGAAAAAGTTGGGCAATTAAGACTATTTAGAGACTAGAAGCAATTGGCATCAGCAGAACATTTCTAGTATTCACAAAATCTAAAATGGTGAGTATACTGAGAAATATGGTGATGACTTTCAGGAAAAATTGCTACTGCTAAGTAAGATATACTGTAAATATCTTTTTGAAATTGAATTGATTTCTGGTTTTCCTATTGACACAGTACACTTAGGTTTATCACATCTCACAAAAAGCCTCTGGGAATACTGGAATCTAAAGCTACATTTTGTTATAAGCCTTCTAACTATAATTTTTTTCTCTCTTGCAGGGTATATGTAGGAAATCATGTGGGCCATCATCCTATGTCGGCCCATGTTGGATTAAGCATCAACCTAAGTTAAAGGTCGTCTCCCAATGAAAATCTTATCTCAAGTTGCTAACGAATACACCCAAAATGCCTAGGCATTAAAGGTGCGGCAAACTAACTACTTAACATCTCAATCATAATTTATAGAGGAGTTTTGATGAGCCCTAGCAAATACAGTTTACCAAACTTTTTCAAAAGAAAAAAAAAAACAGTTTGCTGAAGCTCATAACTCCATACTTGTAAGGTCCAATGATCGATGATCCAGGCAATTGATCAGATGGGTTCCATTGTGTTGGAAGGCCCTCATCATTCGATTGATGCTTTATGGAGTAGATGGTTGGAATAAAATTTGCAGAAGTAGAAAGCCAAATTGAGGAGGGGAAAAAGTCGAACATAAAAAATGAAAAAGGTTGTGACCATCCAATTAGAAGGAATTTTTCAACATACATTATCTCTTGTGGGGCAGATCAAATTAAAAGTGTGAGCCATCAAATCATGGACCCACAAACAGATAGGAAAAGCTAAGCAAAGAGTACATGAATCGATCGTTTAAAAGAACCATGAGACAGAAGTAGTAGGGTCATTATTGAGAAAGTTGTAGGGATTTTGACCGTACAGGTGCATGAAGAGTTGACATTTGTCTCGTAGGTGTTGGCATTAAAAAAAAAAAAGAACTCTGTAGAATGGTTCTATCAGTTCATGCAACAAAGGACATGGCAAAAATGATAATTTTGCTCTTATACCGTGCAATACCCTACTAGGATATCACTCAAAATATTGATTACTGATGACTTAGGGAAAAAGGTGAATATGTGTGATATCCTACAGGTGTAGGATATTTACAAGTGTGTAGCATATTGCACACTATAAGGGTAAAATTGTCATTCTTGGACCATCCTTTGTTGTACGAACCGCTCTGCAGGAATTTTTAAAAAGATGGCATCTATGAAGCAAAAGCTAGGTTTTAGGGCACCTGTATGGTAAGAAATTCCAAAATTGTATGGAGAGTTAACCGGCTGTTTAAAATAACCATGACACACTAGTACAGTCATGATTGAGAAAAACCGTATTTTGAGAGAGAGAGAGAGAGAGAGAGATACCCGAAGCATCAAGTTTCTCAGGCTTTCCTGCTACAACATCTTTTAGTTGGCACCTTTCGAGACTCTGCAAAAACATGGGGGTCAGAAAATCTTATAGAAGAAATATCATAAAAGGCTTCTATTTATACACAAGTAAGATGATTATTTTTAACTCCAAATTATCCTTGATTGTTAAATGTTGTGCTTAGCATGTGAATTTCTACAGTGAGCTTGGGTTTCTAGTTTGTAGAAGAGGGGATCATTTTTCAGATGCCTAAACCAATGATTTAATGAACCCCACATTTGATGGTCCATTCAAAGAAAGCCTACCAGAAGGGAGAGCACTAGCTCTTCAGTTGATGGCCAGCCAATAGACAGTTGATCTAATAATCTCAGTGACTTCTGTGAATATGGACCATCTACAGTGTGACTGAACATATCAACAGTCTGGAATTTGGATCACTAAACCATGGACCCAACTTGTACAAGTTGAAAAAGAAAATAAACAGTAAAAATTGACCCCAAGTTGAAAAAGAAAATAAACAGTAAAAATTGACAGGCAATACTATACTTAAATATTCAAGTTAAAACCAATACATACACATTCATAGAGCATAGGAAAAAAAAAAACTTATTGCATCTGTATCCTCACTTCACTTTTTTGTTTTTTTCGCTAGAATAGCCCCACTTCATTTATTGGTATCAAAATACTACAGAAAGTAAAGCCTAAATTTTCTATCCCGTCTTAATTCTTAAATTCCATCTCATCTCTCTTCTATCCATATTTTAAAATTGTATTAAAATCATTAAGAGGAGATTTTTCACAGCACTTGAACAGTATACTTTTGAATTCTACAATGGCACAAAAATCTGCAGCATATCAGATATAATTCCCATGAAAAATGCTTGCAGGCACCTTCATCGACACATAAACAAAAAAAAGGAACTGTATGCAAAAACTCATTCCTGAATAATTAAAAATAAATTTATTTAAATATGCTTTCTGAGTTTCTAAACATATAACTAGAAACTTCAAAAAACCAAGTAGCTCGTTGCCATTGATAATCAATTACAAAGTTTCATTAAAAGTTAAACAAGAGGACAAGAAAAAAAGTATGTGAGATGAATGTTGTTTTAAGATTTGTATAAGGTGTTGAAAAATGAATTTTCTTTCTTCTTACCCTCCATATATCTTCATCTGAATATTGTCCAATTGGGTCAACGTTGCTTCGCACAGTTCCTTCAAAGAGAACTGGCTCCTGAGGGATGATCCCGAAGCGCGACCTAAGATCATGAAGGCCCAGTTTGCAAATGTCAACTCCATCAATGATAATTTTTCCTCCAGAAGGCTCTACCACCCTAAATAAAGCTTGGATCAATGTTGATTTCCCACTCCCTGTCCGACCAACGACACCAATCTTCTCACCTCCTTTGATGCTGAGTGTAATGCCTTTGAGAACAAGTGGAGTATTTGGACGATATCTAACCTGCAGGACCAACTTTCTTTCAGATTTTCTAAATTCTAACTAGAGAAATTTAAAATACACAAGTAGATTAAAGCACCCATATGTCTTGAAAACTAACATAAGGAAAAACAGTGCAAACCTGATATACAGAGAACTTAAAGAATAACAAAAGACCTTACCAACCCAAGATGCAAAAAAAATAAAAATGATACAAGTACCCCAAGCGGACTCATTCAGTTACCTGCAAGTTCATTAAATCTACATCGCCATTGGTGGGCCATTTTGGAAAAGGAAGACAGTCCTTAATCTCCCACTCTGCTTCAGAAGGAATAATTGTGAATTGCTTTATTCTCTCAACTGAAACCATCCTATTCTCCACAAAGCAACTAACCCATATTGCCCAAAACAAAGTGCTGTTGAGAGATAGACCATAGGAGAGAGATAACCCAACATATTCTACAATCAATTAGGAGCAAAAGTCAGTAACCACCTGGTCGATCATGAAATAAAGCAGCAAAAAACAAGCAAAATATTTTTAGTAACTACCTGGTTTAACTATACTGCTAGGCAACAAGACCATGAACAAAGTGGAAATGCAAAGGATGAAGCTCCCAATCAGCTCCAGACGAAATCCTAACCATTCATTGGACCCATTATTGTGGAAATCCATGCGCAAATTTGCATTAACCCTGTCTATGTTCTCTTGACAGAACCTTGCTTGATTTCTAAAGCACCGGATTGTCATGACTCCAGAGACACTCTCTGAGAAGTGATGGATAACTGGTGCCTTTGTGATCGAGTCAAGTCGAGTTAGCTCACGCGAGGAGGAGAGATAATATCCCTGAAGAAGAATGATTCAACACATTATTAGGCTCCAAATATCACTATTGCCTGAATGTAATTGCCTGTTTCATTTCAATGTTTCCGATCAATTTATTCATCATTTTAGTAAAATTTCATCTCTCTTTTACATAAGACAGTCCTGCCTACCTCATAAAATTCTATTGCTTTTATGCACAGTCTCAGCCTCACAGGGACCTTATGTCAAGCAAAGCTTTTAAAATAAACTTAAGTTCCGTTTTCCCAACTTCCAAAAGCATGAGTTTAATAATTCTCTACCGGATTTCTAAGCCATATCAAATAGTAAGTTGGGTTCTAAAATTTGTAGTAGATGCAACTGGCAATTATAGAAAGCACATAAAACTTCATAAAATTGAAAAGTGGCAGTCGCAAAAAGGATGATGATAACACTAAGCAGAGATAATTTCCATACCCTGTACCAGAAGTTGAGCCATGCAAGTGGAATGATGGGTATGATCGTTGGCCAAGCAACCTGACATGTGATGAAAATAATGCAAAGTACTGTGATGTACATTGCAACCGTAAGTCCCACAAAGAAGGGAAGGAAGATATCGATGTTAGTTTGGTCTGTTGATGCCTGAAACACAAAAAGAAATATATTCCTTGATCAGTCAACAAGAAATAACTAGAAATAGGCAAAATTAGAAAAGTTGTTGCATTTGATTCCAATTCGACCATCTATGTTGGGCTGCCAGCATCAAGAAATAAACACTGAAAGATGAATATCAAGAAGCACTCTTGCTAGAAACTTTAAAGACAAAATGTGCATACTCATAAAGTAATCACATGATATCCACAACAGTGATAGCATT
Source organism: Camphora micrantha (assembly GCA_003546025.1). NCBI lineage: Eukaryota > Viridiplantae > Streptophyta > Magnoliopsida > Laurales > Lauraceae > Camphora > Camphora micrantha. The sequence goes on from QPKB01000002.1 coordinate 46,095,925, forward strand.
AGATGAATTATATGACCCTTGAGGTCTTAGGTTGTACATGTGTGACCCATATATCGGTTACCTGCACCACTGATCTGATGGGAAGCACTTTCATCATAACATAAGCCAAAAATTTATACAGAAAAGGATCCAAACCTTTCAAGAAAACTCCCATTAATGAGAGTCATGAATGTACTAATAACAACAGTACACATTCATTCTTAAAAGTTCCAAAATACTGATGGCCGGGTTCCCAGAGTAAATTTTCTTTATGGGGCAAAGTCTAACTCAAGTGAGGATTTATCAAACTCTAACACCTGACAATTTTCTGCCTCTACTTTGATCATATTTTGGTAAAATGGACAGTTATCTGTTCTTCTGAAACTATAAAGTGCCCTGAAAACCAGAATAAAATAAATGGGATGCTGCATTTCTGCCTTTCCACCACCAACCCTATCGGCAAAGACTGTGCCGTTATTTTATTTTTATTTTTTTGGTGCTGAATGTATTTCATTTTATGGATCACAGCTAATTCATATAGGCAGAGATAATTATCCATTATGCTAAAATATTCAAATGGAGTCATTTTAGGGTACAACCAACACACCCCTTATTGGGTACTTGATCTGTAAGACATGGTTTTACACCTAATATTTCCCTTCTTAATTGAGCTGCATTCCCATGAATTTCAATTAATTTGATGGCTTGGATCTTAAGGAAAACACTAAAAGACCATTTAGTAGTAACTAAGCCAGTGGTAATCTTACCCGACTCAGAATTCTTCCAGATGGTGTTGTATCGAAAAATGACATGGGAGCATGCAGAAGGCTGTAAAGGATCTGTTTGAAGAAAATTTGAGCCGTCTCAAGCCCATAAAATGCAATAGCAAAAGCCCGCAGCGCCACCAAGACAATTGAAACAGCTACAATGATAGAGTAGTTGCGGATGAACAAGGAGGCACTGAATGTGGCAGCACTATCCGCTGATGTCTCAAATGCAAGCCAATAGTCACTAGCCATGATGGACAGCTGCCAGGCCAATGAAACTGCTAACACCAACACCACACCCCACCACCCAAAAGCCTCTGTTACATATAGCTTGTACACATGCCAGCTAACATTGCCGGTCTCTCGCTGCTCGTCCTCTATGAGTTTGGATGTCCCCTTCTCGGCCTTGGGTAAGTCTGAAGGCCCCTTTTCTCCATTGACTTGATCTTGATTTCTAGGGGACTCATTCCCTGGTTTTGATTTCCGTGGACTAGTTCCAGGCATGGTAGAGCCCATCTCAACCAGTTCCATGGATGTGTTGTGAGCGTTGACGAGTGCCCCAAAATCCAGTCCAGATTCTAGTAGCTCATTGTACTTTCCTGATTGCACAATCATTCCATCCCGCATGACCTGTTTTGGAGTATTACGGTTAGAGAACAAAATGGTATATTTCTGAAAGCTTTAACTGTAACTCATAGCAATCACACCTCAGGTGTGTACTCTAGGAAGGACATGACTGCTACTATCTGCAAACTGTGAAATCTAGTCCAAATGCCTGAATGCAGAAATTTTGGATCGAATTTCCATGACAATGTCGATAGATGTGCTGAAGAATTTAACACTAATAGCTAGTGAAATTAACAGTCTAGAAAATTGAAATAGATAGAGATATCGATCATACCATGATAAGATCTGCATTATGTAAGAAATCGACTTGGTGGGTCACCAGTATGACAGTCTTATCTTTCAGAACTCCTCTAACACATTCCTGCACCAGATCACCATCACCAAAGTTAAAATGCATGACTGCATTAGACACTTCCTTGATATGCCGGTAGCAGCAGCAAGACCAGGTCATACTTGGTCACCCTAAGACTACCATTTGACGAATATGAACCCCTGAACTCAGCCTTACACATGTAACTACAAAATCTCAATCTCACTACAAATTCCACTACAGCTACTACAGCTTATACATGAAATATACAATGTTCCATCATAGGATCTGTCTAGCCTAGAGTCTTTGTATTTGAGATTGCCACTAGCAACATGCCATTGGTTCGAATGAAAGCTAGAAACCAATGCTACTAACATTCATAGTCATGTATAAGGCAAAAGTAGGGTGGAAAAAGCTAACCTGAAACAGCCTCAACCACACCATGTATGGGTCATTTGCAAATCTTTCCTGACTTGCAGTGAAATGGGTTGAGCACATGCTGACTCATCTAAATTCGGACTAACAACCCCTATCCCTATCTGAACCTAAAATAAGATGTTTTTTTTTTTTTTTTTTTTTTCCAGTTGGATGACTATCAAATTTGATTAACAACCCATCTAATCCAACAAACCAGAACACAATCAAAATGATTTTGCTCATTTATTACACCCAAAATTTAAAAGACTCCTGCTAAAAGGTTAAGTGGGTTGGTTCAGTTAACCTATGTTGGGTGTAGGACCTACAGATTGAAGGTATATCAACTGGGTTGAACTTGGTTAGGCCTCAACCTGCAGACCCTATTTAGAATTGACCTAAACTGGTTTGCCCCCTAATTGAATGGTAGTAACATAATTGCAGCATTTAGACTGCAGTTAATATATTTTAGCATCTTTTTCCTTATCAAATGAATGCGAAAGGAGATTACGGTCACCTTAAAGATCTCAGAGCCAGTGTGAGCATCAACGGCGCTGAAGATATCATCAAGAAGATAGATGTCAGAGTCTTGGTAGACGGCCCGGGCGAGCTGTATCCGCTGCTTCTGGCCGCCGCTGAGGTTGATTCCTCGCTCTCCAATTTCGGTCTGGTCTCCAAATTCCATCATCTCCAAGTCCTTCTCCAAGCAGCAGACCCTGAGAACCTCTCTATACCTGGATGCATTCATTGGCAGCCCAAAGAGGATGTTTTCTTGGATGGTCCCGTTTTGGATCCATGCTGTTTGTGCTACATAGGCAGTGCTTCCACAGACTCTCACCTGTAGAGAAGAAAGAAGAGATATGATAACTGTAGTAACGACCATGACAATATAAATCATGCATACAACCAAATGAGTTACACAATGTTTAATGGGCCCAACTTGTCCATCCCCCTTAGGGCCCGTTTGTTTACACGAAATTGAATTCCTAGAAATGCAAGTTAAATGGGTTCAAAGAAGGGTTTATCATTCCCTTAACTCATTTTCCTTTTCTTAACCACTTCAACAAATACATTTTTTTTTTGGGTAGGGTTTGGAATAGGTGACAATGTTAGTTTCGATCCGAGTCTCCTTCAAATATAGTTTGAATTTTGGCTGCTTGACCCATGTATGGCCCATTTACATTTTTATCAACAGAAGACTTATATTATACAATTTCAAATTGATTTCATCTTACCATTTATAAAATCTACCACTTCAATCAGAAAGCTCGTGCAAAATCCAACCCCACTTGCACTAGAATCTTTTTAATATAAAACATTATAATTAAAATATATATATATTTTTTTCAGGGGAGAGTGTAGGAAAAAATATTGATCTTTTGAATCTTCGTATTTTTTAATGTACAAGACTTTTTTCTTCAAAATAAAAAAGATTATATAATTTCATAAAATATTACTTCCTGGTGTTTTCAGTGCATCCAAATTCCAAACAGGACCTAATAAATATATAAAGAGTTTTTTGTATATACCTCCCTAAGGTTTGTATGATTTACAAATAGGCGTATGTGGTTTTTGTATTTGTAAATAGGCCCCTAACTTTTCATTTCAATGCCTTCCATATCTCAAAATCAATATTCCTAATGAGAATGGATAACCACCATTGGATTTGTGTTGGACTTTTATGAAAATGATAGCTTTGTCCTTACATCAATTAAACAAAAACGAGTATATTATTATTTACAAAAATACCATTTTATCCCAAATCCCAACCGTCTCTCTTAGTAACTCTTTAATACAAATGGAACCCGATCATTTATTGTGAGACTTTACCCAATCTAACGGTGGGTCATGCATGCATTGAATCAATTAAAACCAACTATAAGCATAGGCTTTCATTATCATTTTGATCGATTTGAATATAATAAAATAGGCCTTATATTGATAAAAATATGTTTATGTGCGGTTATTCTCTCCCACTAAATGTAATTATTAATGTTACAAGCTTAAGAGAAAAACAAGTTCAAGCTTTTAAATTTATGTATATAGTGAATTTATATATATAGGGATAAAGAGATAGAAAAAAGCATCATTTCACTCTAAAAAGTTCTGACAGTTAGAAGACTATTATTATTTTTGGAGACACAAAAGATATTAAAATGAAAATGCTCGAACGTATTTATAAATACTAAAATGATAGGTGCTTATTGATAAACACATACAGACAGACCCTCACTATATTCCAACAACTGCCGATTTAACATTTGTCCATTACTTCTAGGAAAGCTAAAAGGTCCTTTGACCATTACTAGTATAATAATACCTCTATACTCAGTTGCTTGAGCAACAAGACAGGTTTCAGCATTGGCAACAGAACAAGGGACATCAATGCTTTGATTCTCTCAAGTACAATCTGATGAGGGCACGAATCCATGTGAATACACCAATTTGGGCCATTCAACAAGTCAAAGCCCACAAAATCAGTCCATGGGGACACTTGTGTAACAAGACAGATTCCAGCATTGGGAAAAGAACAAGGGACATCAATGCTTTGATTCTCTCAAGTACTTTCTGATGAGGGCATGTATCACGAGCCCTGCTACCTGTCCCGGATTCTGTCCAGAATCCGGGACAGAGTGCCCCTTGGGGTCCGTTGGATCCCAAGAAGAATCCGGGACAGGTAGCATTTTTGATGTATCACATGTGAATACACCAATTTGGTGGTCTATTCAAAAAGTCAAAGCCCACATAATCAGTCCATAGGGACACGAGCACCAAACCTGGACTCTCTTATAACTAGAAAAATGTTAAAAGAGTCTTAAGTAGTGGGGCAGCACAATGGAGCCCACCAACTGAAATCTTATCAGTTGAAATGCCCTCTCAAATTTCAGGTTTGTTCAACACCATTTGATGAAGAATATGCTTATGATTGTGCCTTTTCTTTTCATTTCTTTACTTGGCCAAGGGGCTGGATGCGAAATCCACTACTGTAGTGACCATATAACACTTTTTTTGAAACTCCATGGTAATGCAGATATGATCTAGACTGCTCGAAATGAATCTCATCCCCTCTAATCACATGTGCTCAAGCTTCGGGCTCAAAAAAAGTAGGTCCCACCATATGATTAATCACCATAATGAAAACTAACACCACTTCAGTATAATGCCACAACAGTGCCTATAGGGTTGTAAACGGGTCCGTTCCGGTCCGGTTCCACCATGGATTTGGACCCGGAACCGACGAAAAGGTGAAAATGAATCCGGATCTAGAACCGTTTCAAAACCAGTTTTTTAACTCCGGAACCGAAATCCGAACTAGAATCATATATGAGATTGGTATGGATCCGAGCGGATCCTTAGATAAAAAATTATATTAAAAAAAATTAATTTTTAGGAGAGATTTTCAATATCGGTGCTACAAGTCCAAACTATGAAGCCAGACCCGATTTTCAATATTTTCAACAGGTACACTATAATTCTTACAGTCGGCGTACTGCGACAGAGGGGACAGGTCTAGAAAACAGTCTGCACACGGTTCCAAAAAAGTTTTATACAGTACGCGTACTGTGACAGAGGGGGACCGCTCTAGAAAGAAAACAGTCTGCACACGGTACGTAGGTAGGATAGACAGCATGCCCCCAGGAAAAGGCAATGCTCATCACCCAACCAACTGAGATTAAGATATCGTTAATCACCTTTTGTTTTCAATTAAACAATCAATTTATTGATGTAAAATGTGCCCATATATACCTGGAGTGTGCTTTATGTTGATCAGTTGGGATTTTAATGGGTTGAATTCTCAAGGGATCCGGACTCGTTCAATGGCCCAGGACTACTAGCCCATTGTGCCAAATCCAGAAATTGGCCCATTCAAGATCAAAATCAGATCAAGCCAATTCGGTCAAAGAAACAAAAAAAAAAAAAAAAGAAGTCAACAAGTCAACAACAACAACACGATAAACGCGTACGGTGCATACCTTCCCCTTGATTCGATGCATCTCTCCAAGAATGGCAGCCAAAAACGAAGACTTCCCACATCCAACTGTCCCCACAATCGCAGCAAGGGTCCCACGTCCAATCTCCACGTTCAAACCTCTCAACACCATCTCCCCGCCTTCTCCATCTTCCCACCCGAACTCTCCTCCTCTCACCACCACCGCCGCCTCAACACCACCCTCCTCCTCCCTCTCCACCGCCCCCTCCTCCAGCTCCCTACTAGTCATATAACCATCCAACCTCTGCAAAGAAATTATCGCCTGAGATATCGAAATCAACGACTGAGGGAAATTCCTTATGGGCTCCTGCAACACCTTGAAGAATGCCGTCGTCGTGAACACCTTCCCGGCGTCCAGCTCCACCCCCACCAATATGCAGGTTCCGAAAGTCACCGCCGATATCACCAACGGCGTGCTCCACAGCACCACCATGTTGCCGGAGATCGAGAACATGAACTTCCACAGCCACCCATACTCCGACGCCCTGAAGTCCTCAATCCTCTTCCTGAAATGCTCCTCCCATGCCTGGAACTTTATCACCCTCATGTAGTTCAGCATCTCATTCGTGGCCTTCATTCTTAGATCGCGGTTCTTCATGATGTTGAATTGGAATCGGTTGTTTCTGCGAGTACCCATGATGACAAACAACATGATGGCGATGATTCCGGCGAGGGCGGCGGTGGTGGCCCACCCCAGATAGCCGTATAGGAGGAGTAGCGCCACCCCAACTTGGAAGGGCATCAGCCAGATGTAGTGGAGCTGGAGCATCATGTCGGAGAGTTGCTGGGCGTCGACGGCCATGTAGTTGACGATCTGGCCGACGCCGTGGGCCTGCCGGGCGGCGGAGGAGAGGCGGAGGCCCTTCCGGTATAGGGCGGAGATGAGGGTGGCGCGGATGAGCATGCCCAGCTTCTGGGACTGGAAGTTGTATTGGTGGGAGCAGAGAACTTCGACGGTTTTTGCTAAGAGAAGGATTAAAACGAGGTAGTAGCCCTCGGCGGTGGAGCTCCGGCGGCCGGAGGTGAAGTCGACGAACCGCTGGATGAGGACGGGGCCGACGTACATGACGCAGAGGCGGATCAGGGCGAGGCAGGCGGTGAAGAGGAGGTTCGGCCAGAAGCAGCGGAGCAGCGTGTTGCGTACCGGGTGCTTCGTCTTTTCGGCGTTTTCGGGCCATTTCGCTCGGAACCGTTCCGACATTCTCTCGGCTCGGTGGTCGGGTGCAAGATATGGGATCTCGTCCATTTTGAGAGGACTTTTGTAGCCTTTGCTCAACAATGGATTCATCCAATACCAAACAGCACGAGAAAACACAGAAGCAGTTGCATATGCAGTCACATCCGACTTGCCCAGTAACGGTTCTTTCAGCAACGTTTCGGATTCTTCCTCCGTATCGGTTTCCGTCAGTGAAATGCCTGTAGAGCCTTTGATCGCGAAGAAGAAGAGAATTGCAGAGATGGGTAGTGTAGATATTGAGAAAATATCGTCGATTTTCAAGTCGACAGTCTCGATTCCTTTCATGTGGAAAGAACTCAATCGGAGGATTGCAGATATAGACAAGAGAGTGCAGATGAAGAAGCTTGCAATCCAGTAGACACGAAGTGTCATGGGATGAGTAATTGCTCTGAATCGCTTCTCGTGGGCTATGATTGCAGCGATTGCTATCTGGGTTATTGCTTGGATTAGCAGAAACAGAGCTTCTGTTAGCTTCCATGGTGATTGGGTTCTTCTGGTGAAAGCTAGAACGCAGAGGACTGTGTAGGAAGTTGCTAAAAGAGACGTTAGGATTAGAGAAAGCTTGAAAGTGAGATTGGTTCTGACGTGGATTGATTTGTTCCTGATGGGTTGTTTTCCATTGGCATTTGAATGGTGTGGGGTTTGGAATTTTGAACAGAGCTTTTGGATTGCGAAGCCGAGGAGGATGAGCAGAAAGATGAGATCAATGGAGGAAAAGAGAACACGCTGAGGGCAGGGAGACAGAAATATGAATCTCAGCCATTGGAAGACTGATGGGGTTTTCTCTGTTGATTGAATTGAAGGACCTGAACATGCGAGGGAGATCATCCAAGTTGCACCCATGGTTTTGGAATACCACCCACAGAAAAATTTCCTCTTCCTTGTCCTTCTTCTATAGTTTGCTTCTTATCATCTCATCCTGTGTCTTGCTGCCAGAAAGTAGGAAAAAAAAATAATGAAATAATAAGTACTTGGAATCCTGATCTTATCATAGGTCAGAAATGCAGAGCTTAAGATGTACATTTTTTTTATTTATTGCTAGTTCTATTCTTTTGACCTGTGCACTGAAAGCCAGAAGGAAACTCGAGAAATATATATTAAGAATGACTCAATGGAAGAGATTTCAATCTCAACTAAAATAAAAACCAGATGGAAAATATGTAAGATCTTATATGGTATGTAATAAAATATCAAATCTATGGATCTTGATTTTACATGGGGACCAGCCATGGAACAGATCTCAGAGAACTACATCCGGTCTGGTTCTGCACAGTTTGCAGTGAGCCCAATTCCATCCAATCTATTTACACCAATACATCATTTACAAGATCTTAGATGTAGAAGAGGGGTTTTGAAGCTTAAGCACAGGTGCTATGGTCAATAATAATTTAAAACACGGCATAAGTTATATTAATATGAGAAAAACGATGGAATCACCTCCACGTTACGATCTCCATAACAAAAACAGATTAACATCAAAAGAAGGGCATGAAAGAGTTACTCTATGCCTCCACACGCCAATCAAGGAAGAATACAAATATTAAATCTATAAATTTAACATCAAAAAAGAAGGGCATGAAAGGGTTACTGTATGCCTCCACACGCCAATCAAGAAAGAATATAAATATTAAATCTACAAATTATACTGAGTTACATATTCAATTAAATTAAAAGAATATTGGTTGCATAAATCATAACCTCACTTTGATACCAATTGTAAAATCTTATTTGAACTAGCTTACGAAAAAAAGTGCCCTCATTCAAAGAAACCCACATGGGTTAAAAAACAAAAGACACTCTGAAGCTTGCCTTCATCATCTCATCTTTCCACCAGCCAAAAAGGCAGAAAGTTGAAAAGGACTCTTTCACTCTTCACTCTTTTCTTACTATGCTCATATATAAGAAACTGTAGCTGATAAGAAAAGGTTCCAGAGACTCTGTAGGAACTAAGTAACTAGAATGGGTGCTGCAATAAGTGACCATGTCGGGATATTATTAAAGGCGCAGACAATCAAATCATCAAACAGGAATGAAAACAAAAAATTTATCCCAAAAAAAACCAAAAAACATGAAGGTAAAAAAACAAGTAGACAAACCATAAAAAAACTGTTTCAACTAGTCATAAATTTATCTGCATCTGTTTAATCGAGAGAGAGAGAGAGAGAAGCATGAAAAACGCAGAGTAGGGCACAGTTCAAGGAAAAACAAACAAAGAAGGCATGTTTGAGCCCCTCCAATGCCAGCTAATAAGATTTCAATTATATATACAATACTATTGTAATGAAGAAAGGCGTTTTAGAGCTGATCAGGTTCTTTCAAAGTTGGGTGGAAATGTATATAAGAAGCATTAAAAAAAAAGTGAATTGCTGGACACGGATAATATAAATATTAGCATAAAAACCCGTACTAACCATAGATATAGATATAATGAAATTTTATATATCTTAGAAGTTGTAGAAATAAAAAATAACTTTCGATTAAAATTAAAAAAATATGATTAAAATTATATCCAAAGTCATTTAACTTAATATATTATAATAGATTGCATTACATTTCCAAAAGCGAAATGATTAGAGAATGATAAAGAGGGGCTGGGGCTACACCTACTCGTTATAGTCATCACAATCATCAACCCAAAGAAGACCAGTTTACACAAACAAAAAGGCGAAAAAAGTTGCGTACGTAAGATGATGGAATGCAAATGTCAAAAAACCAGCCCAACGTTTTTGACAAACAGGCGATTTCATGTATGAACATCTATGGAAAGAAAAGGAAGATCGTTTTTGTCATTTATTCTTCTCTCTCTAAAAGCAGATGTGAAAACTGGATACCAGGGAGGAAATCCGCTTTTGAGAAGGGAAAACCGCAATCTTTTTTCTTTTTTTTTTCCTGGTGTGTGGGGTTTTTAATTACCTTGAGGAAGAAGAATGAGATGGTGGGATGATTTCAATGAGTTTTCATGAAAGCTTTGATTTTCGATTGTTTCAGAGACCTTCGCGTTGGTGTCTTGGAGAATAAGAGGAAACGACGCTGCGAAGACGCAAACGTGTCCGAAGGACAGCCCTCAAGCCTTCGTGGGCGGAATTTGCGTGTCCAAAGGACAGCCCTCAAGCCTTTGTGGGCGGAAAATTGAGAGAGAGAGAGAGAGAGAGAGAGAGAGGGGGGAAGAGGAGACTTAAATAAATGAGAGGGGAATTGGTTTTGCAATAAATAAAGGGATTTTTTCTCCCGGACAGTAAAAGTCATCCAAAACTCTTCTTTATTACCGAGCATCATAATATTATCTGCACGTTCTCTGTAATATCCTACATTCACGGAGGTTAAAAAAATCGCTTTTTTTTTTTTTTTTTATCGTTTTTTGATAACACAATACGTTATTGCGATATTGCGAGAATAAGGAATTGCGATATCACAGTTTAAGTATTATGATTTCACAACTTGAAAAAGTCATTTTCATTCTTTTATCCTTCTGTATTTCGATTTTTCTTCATTTTCACCTAGTGTAACTCTCTCTCCTAGCTGGTTTCACTCTTCTCCTCCCTCGCTAATCTATTTGCAAATACACTAGGCTCTCCGCATTCGTTTGACGTTAACGAAGCAGCGTGGTCTCCATTGCCTCCATCGACGAAGAATTCTAGTCTCCATTGTTGCACAATCTGGGCGGATGCAAATTGGTATTGCTTCAGTCGCCCCTGGTAAAACCTGGTAATCTTTCTTCCCTCTCCCTTGTAGCGAGATTCTGGTATTTTCTTCCATTGATCTCTTTCTCTCTCTATTTATTTTTCTTTGTGAGTTTAGAAAACCTTAAATGCTCTTGAGCTCTCTCTGACAAAAATAAAAAAAGAAGAAGAAGAAGAGCTCTAGAACATTAGAATGTTGCATCTCTACGTTTAGTAAATAAGAGATGAAACCATGTGAATATTGAATGAGGTTTGTTGTTTGCAGAATTAGTAGAGTTTGCTTGGGTCTAATACATTAAATATAAATGCATTCATTTACTACTACAGAATGAAATGAAATTATAAACGGAAATGCATTCATTGACTTTTAACGTAACGCTTTCCCGATATCACAATAATTGTGATATTGCAACTTCTTATTTGCGATATCACACAATGTGTTGTGATATTGGAAAAAAAAAAGTGACCTTTTGCCTCTGTGAATGTATGAACAGTACGAAGAACGTGCATGTAAAATTATATAGTTTGGTAACAAGAGGGGGTTATCGATGACTTTTAGTGACCGTATTAAAAATCCCCATAAATAAAAGTACTTTTGATGCGTGTTAATCTATTTATAATGAATATTATGCCCATTGGATTTATAAAAAGGCCTTTTAACTTATTATACAAGGATTAGAATATTAATGTAATTCTGTTTCATTTTAGATTTAGAGGATTTTATGGAAAATCCTAGAATTTGACCATTCCTCGCGAAGGGTTCCCGTAGATTGTAAGCAGAAACTTGGTATTCTCGCTATTTTTTAATTTTTTTTAAATATTTTTTCTGAGTGACGATATTGTCGCTCCTCGCGTCTTCTTCTTCCTCATTTCCTTCATATTTCTGGATAGCCCCCACTCCATTTCCCACCCAACCCTAAAAGTTTTTCACTGTTCATATAGGCAGAAAAGTTTCAAGTGCAGGTTTTCCACTATTCATATCGACGGAAAAAGCTACAAGTATAGGTTTTCTTACAGGTTTCCACTATTCAAAGGTTTTTCAGGTTTTCTGCTATTCATATAGGTGAAAAAGCTGGGACGAGTACAAGTTTTTCATATAGGTTTACCCTGCCGAGCATCCTTTCTCTCTCTCTCTCTCTCGTTTTTTCATAGATCGGTTCATGGGTTGATGGTAAGCTCTACATGATAATGTACAAGGATAAGATTATTGTTGGAACTATTACTCCATGTTATATATGCCATTTTTTTTTTCTTTCCCATCTCTTTTATTTTTCAAGATAAATCTTGAGAATATGAAAAGAAGAAAGAAAGAAACGGTATGTCGGTCAGTAGTAATCTTTTTATAAAATATGTTGTCACGTTCAGGGACCTTATACATGTGATATTGTTTTTTCAAGATGATTGAGAGAAAATGGAGTGGGGGAGATAGAGAAATAGGTGGGAGAAGAGAAAAAAATAAGAGGAAGAAGAAACAAAGGGAGTTCTATGTTTTAGAAAAATCGTGTAGAGCAATGTTAGCGTTGCTCCTATCAGACATGAACGACGCTTGCATCACACCCTTCATCATTAAAAAAAAAACAAACAAATAAACAGAAGAGGTCCTAACGGATCTCGTTTGTGCTGTATAATCTGCAGGGACCCTTTGCTAGGAATGACCAAATTCCGAGACTTTTTTTGTAAAATCCTCTTTGATTTAAATGTAACACATCTTTTTTTTATTATAATAAATAACACATTTTTCTTAAAAAGTTTTTTCTGTTGGCAACAATTTGTTAAATAAAATTAGGTGAATGTCATTGATGGGGAATTCCCACTAGGTAGAGAAGCCATGAGAAAATCAAGAGTGGAGAATGTCTTTGGAACGAATCACCGGTTTCCTCCGGTGGTATACATTACATATATTTATTTTACTTTGGTTGTATTGGAATGTGTGCGCAAAAATCATTTAAAATGATATTTAAATTAAATCTTCATGGTTAAATAATTAAATAAAATCTTATTAATACGGATTTGACTTTACTTAAGAAACGAGGTTTTGTGGATTAGTCATCTACTAAAGCTCATATAGAATTGATGTTTTCATGAGCTATTATATTTAAGGTTGTGAAGCGGATAAATAATAGATGAAGGGCAAACTTTATATTTCCACTGGATCTATTTAAATCCAAACTATTCAAAATTATTATCCCACCTTCTCATCTAATTAAGAAAATCTTACTTAATTAGAGCAATGCTCACTGTTAAATTAAACGGAATGGTAAATTGGCACCGACACCCATTCTAAAAGGTTAAGTATGTGCGAAGGGCTTGAATTGATTTTAGTTTAGTGAAAAGGTGTATAAATGAGGCGTGATTTTTGAGTTTATTCTTATGTAATCTATCAGAATGTAGATCCTCTCCATTTAGAAATTTAGTCACTTTTTATAATATAGATGCTCCAAATCTCCATTCTGCTTGTGTTGGGTGGTACAAACCTCACTCCAGTCAAAGTTGAGTTCAACATCAAGTTGATCACATATGAAAAACAGAAAAGGAAGAAATCTCTTATAAAATAAATAAAAAAAAATCAAACTAAGGGCACGTTTCTTTATTAAAACTTCTTAGTGAAATTTAAATTATGGGAACTTCTCCTATGACATTACCCACCCTAAAATTTGCAGCCCATGTTTATGACACAATTTGAATGGCACTCACCATTGTATAATAACGATAATTGTGCCTTATAAACCGTTAAACTTAAGGGCCAAGAATCAATGAGCTATGGAATGATCAAATGAACTTGGAATTTTGAACATAAGTAGGTCCATCCACATCCATTGATCCTCCACTTTTCCATGATTAGTGGGGCCCTAGGTGAGCCTCACAAGGCAGTTTGCAAAGAACTTCATGCCACACAGTCACACATGCACTCTACTTATTATCTCTCTCCTTTAAATGCTCGCATGGAGATCCACCATGAGCATTCCCTGTAGGAACCCCAGAGCCCTTATGATCCATCCAAGTACCAACCCCCTCGTACAAATCTAATACTCTGTCAAACTTTACTCACAATTGGATTGGAATCCTAAAAAATGATGACTTTCAAAATCATTAAAATTAAGAGCCATGGATCAAGGGTTAGGATGATCTAATGCACTTGAGAATTTGCACATGACTAGTTTCCATCTAGGTGTCTTGATCCCCTACCTTTCCTTTCCCATGATTATTATGGCCCTAGGTGGGCTCGACAAGGGAGTCTACATAGGGTTCATACATCATGGGCGAAAAGCACAATCCTATTCTTAATAATACTGTTCCAATTGAATGGGCAAATGGTTTCTTTAATTTTTTGAGAACTTAAGGGCACATTTGTATAAATGGTTTTATGTAGAAATATAAAGGAAAAACATGACATTTTTCCATGAAAAGAATTTTTTATCATTTGGTGCGAATGTCTTTTTTTCGTAAAAATTAACCTCAAAAGCATTGTAATTATTTTCTACAAATCCATTATATATTTCTTGATATGAGTGTGGAGTTGGTAAAAAAAAAAAACATTTCATGGAAAAGCAATAGTCCTTGGGCTTCGTTTTCCCGACGTTATATATTTCTTGATATGAGTGTGGAGTCAGTAAAAAAAACATTCCATGGAAAAGCAATAGTCCTTGGGCTTCGTTTTCCCGACATTACACAGGCATGAATTGAAGGTTCTGTATATGAAACAACAGTTCCGTGGAATCGGAATCTTGTTCTTGTCACATTTCATTACCTTGAGCAATAATCTTCTCTAGACATTTATTTTATGGTGTCACTCTTTCAAGATTTTAATTGATTTGTTTGGTTTTTTTCAAAAAAATGACTGTACAAGTGTGGACTGCACATTGTTAATAATAAATAGGTGAATGTACAGTACCTGGACCTCTTGTCACATCATTGGATCAAAAGAGTGGGGTCTGCAGTGATAAAAATTGACCCCTAGTAGGCCTCATAGATCTGGACTGGACATGGAACTTTTGTGGGCATCAGTACATTTTTCCTAAATCTATACTATGTGGTTTTTTATTAATCAGATTCTTATGGCACATGCCCCCCACTAGATACATTTATGAAAATGGTGCTAAATAGTTTCAACAACTAAAGACAGAGATGACGAAGGTGCTGATGAGAGCCTTTTTATTCCAAGAAGTTGTGGGCCCACCAATATACGCTTGAATACAAGAGGGCAAATGTATCAAGCCATCAATCTACAATAAATTATGCCCATTTAATTAAGGTTATTAGTAATTTGATTTAAGATTATCAAATCCATAATAACTAAAGTTTCTCTTTTTACTTAATTACAATAAATTATGTCCACTAATACTATTAGTTATCTTATCTAAGATCACGAAATGAATATTATTAAATAAAGCTTATGTTCTGACAATGTTTATATCGATGATATTATTAATTATTTGATCTAAGATCACGAAATGAATGAATGAGAAGCAAAGCCTATATTTTAATTCTTAATAAATTACATCTAACTAAATTTGTTATCCGCGTGAACCAAGATCATTCCATGGATAGTGACTAAAATTTCTGATTTTGAGTGTTCACATCATGAACTTATATAAACTTTTGACTTATTTGTTTTGAATGATAGGTACTAGTCTTCCCAAAATACGACAGCAATTCTCAAGCAATAGACAAGTAGGGCCCACAGTTATGCTGTGTTATATTTTTACAGAAGAAAGAGATTTCGGTCGCATACCATTGTTTCTTTCATAACTACGCATCTTTCAAAACAAACGAATAAATTAGATGAATGCATGCCATTTGTGAAGACGTCAAGCACACGTGCACCTTTCAAGCTCCACGAGCTCCCACTACAGAGATTCTGGACATGGATTCCCTCTCTCTCTCTCTCTCTCCACTTTGGAGCAGACCCATGGTACTTAGTAGTGAGATGATAGAGATTCATCCCATTACTGTGGGAGAAGAGAAACATGGAGCATAATATCATGATATATAGAGGGAGAAAAGAGAGAGTTCTTATGGGTTGATTATTCTCAACTGCATGCAATCTGATGCAGTCAAGGTGGACCACATGCCCATATTTTTGGTTGAGCGGATACCAATCATCTTGTAGTGTGCTATTGTAAAAGTTGGAGACAGGTGTAGAAATGATATATCCCTATTAGAAATCTGTAGGGCATTAGTTGGAGTTCTTCGTGTGAATGCGAAAGGCTACTAGCAAATGGTCCCCAATTTTACCCCAAAGTGTACGCTCTACAAAATGGTCATTAAAAGCTTCCCATCATTCACGATAAACAAACATGCTGAAACGCATTCTCTCTCCTCATCTCTATGTAATAAGTTCATGGTTACTTTCTCATAGATGGGAGTAGGTCTGTAAATGTCAATGATACGTGTTAAAGCGGGTAGAAAGTTTGACCTGGTTCAAGCCCGAAAATACAGGGCTTTTAAAATTTTTTTGAGCCAAGTGAGCTAGACTTGGACAATACATTTTAAAGGTTGGCCAAAATGGGATTGTGACTGGCACTGGGCAAAAACAATCCAACCCGTTCAGGCCCAACCCGACCCGCTGCAAAGTCATTTAATAATAATTATTTATATATTACTGAAACTGCCCCTCACTAACAATAAAAACGGTTAATTAGGTTTTAACCGATCCTACATTACTTTAACTTCACTCATATAGGATACTCATTCTTATTCATTTCTATTATTTTTCTGATTTTCTACTTTCATTGGCAAAAAAAAAAAAAAAAAACCATTCTTACATTACTTGACCCATATAGCTTATAGGATATTCATTCATTTCTATTAATTTTCTACTATCATTGGCAAAAGAAAAAAAAAAGTTTTTAACACAGCCATGTTGCTTGTTGCATTGCATTGCCTGTCCCAAGTTCGGAAAAAAGGAGGGTTTAAAGTCCGGTTTACGCCGGGTGTCTGGTGACAGTAGGAATAATAAGAGAATGTTTTGCTTATTTCCAGGATCGGGCTAAGCTCAGGCCTGGCCCCGTCCCAACCCGGGCCCGTACGGGACGAAATTTGATGTAGGCCCGTTTAATTTAGGACCAGGATTGGACAACATCCGGCAGGCCTGTCCTATTTTCGGGATGTGATTGGACAACCCAAGCCCAGGCCTATCCCCTCCCATTGACAGGCCTAAATGAGAGTGTAATAATTGAGGAGGGTCATCAAGTTATAATATTATTCTAACAAGGATATATAAAAGATTCCACAGGGAATCCACTAATTGATAATTGGTAAGAAATTATTACCTTTTTTTAACCCCCTCAGATTAGCATTGGTGCTCACCTTATGCTGAGCAACGGCCCTATGAGTGGTGACAGAAGCTCAGATTATTATCCTAACCACTTGAATGATGGCCCACAAATTCTCAAGTTTTCAACATCTCGAGTGCACACATGATTCAATGGTCCGGTTCATTCATATGGGTGCCAAACTTGAGATCAGTGTCCCTATTTTATTGTCCAGTCAGATGGATCATAAGGTGAGCCCATGAGGTGCGGTGTTCACATTAACATGAACCCGTTGCTTGGCAGAAGTTTTCCTAATGATCAATTCTTTAATTGGTC
This sequence comes from Camphora micrantha, assembly GCA_003546025.1. Lineage (NCBI taxonomy): Eukaryota > Viridiplantae > Streptophyta > Magnoliopsida > Laurales > Lauraceae > Camphora > Camphora micrantha. The sequence continues at coordinate 46,113,520 of QPKB01000002.1, forward strand.
TAAATAGTTTCTCCATAAAAAAATATATTAATTTTATTTTTTCATTTTTTTCCAAATTGCAATATAATTCAATCTAGTTTGAGCTGATCATGAGCAACAACATCCATTATGTGCATGAAGAAAATTCCATTCCCATGATGGCAAGGGATATACCAACAAATCCAGTACTCCAAGTCCAGCTATTACATGAATTCCCTAAAATAGGTCTCAAGAACTCCACCATGGCCCCACATAACAAGAATCCAAACCATTTAAGACAAATGTCATTCCGTCCCGTCCAGTGACATATCCTCAAATTCAATTCAATTGGAACGGTCCCACCCTCTGATTGAACACATGACCCAAAGCGTGATTAACACAATCTTATGTATTACTAATGATATGCGTTAACCCCATAGTTCAATCATGTGCTCAATGGACGGTGTGGCCCACTCTTATTGAATTTATCTTTATTATTACTATGTAGGCCCCACGGTACAATTCTAGACACGTGTTATAGGGAAAGCATGTAATAGCAGCGATAGGGGATCCAAATTCCATATACCAACACAGATGCCGCCATCTTAATAAGTCTTAAAACTACTAAACAATGACTTAATAAGTCTTAAAACTACTAAACAATGGCTACCTTTTATGTTCTCTTGTGTTTTTTTATTCTTTTATTTTTTTAACTACAACACCATTAGATCATTATTATAAGTGCTTCTTCTTATTTATTACTTATAAAGAAAGAATTTATATATACAATGTGAATGAAGCTACACTTCCATGTTCCTGTCAAACATACAAATAAAACAAAGAACATAATGCAAACTTGAAATCTAAGCATATGCTTTTCTCTTTCTTTACAAGAACGGAACCATCAGAGTCTTAGATTTTTAGGAAAAAACTATATCACAAGTTGTCATGTCTTCTCGTTTTCCAAACATATGATAGATTGTCACAACTGGTTTGGAAACGTGGAGTGTTTGGAGCCACAATAAAATTCTACTATGAAGTTTGAAAATTCCCATCTGCTTGTGAAGGTCTCTAGAAAAAAGGGGTTCATGTACAATTGACTGATTGTCTTCACTCCCTCTCCCCACCACTAGAGCGTCATTGGTGACGATTATGGGCGTATGGCTGCCTGACACGTGGCATGATGTGGGACCCACTTTTGTACGATGGATTTTGGAGGCGTGTAGTTAATCATCTTGTGGTAAGACTTGGTTAAAGGATAAAATGACAAGATGGTCGTTGTCTGTTGATTGGGTTCTTTTTTGTGGGGGACTTGAGAACTTTCCCTGCAAGATCCAAGAGTCCTATTTTTCACTTGCGCAGCTTGTTCATTAGAGTCTTCATTTATGGCACGCCAATCGTGACCGTCGCTCTCTGGGGCCCACTTTCTCTGTTTCCGGTCCAGCCGCATTGTTTGGCAACTCTACTAATAAAGCCAAGGAAAATAAAAGTAAGATAAATTCCGCATTTCTCATAAAATAAGTACCTTCAAAAGCATTTTAATTTAAATTTTCAGCTATATTAAAAAAAAAATTAACCCCCTTTTTCTCTACTTTAAGACAAAAAAAAAAAAAAAAAATCTACTTTTCAATACAAAAAGTCAAAAAAGATACCATTACAAACAACTAAAATTAAGATACTATTATGACTCACTTATATTTTATTCTTTATTTAAAATAATCTTTGCTTCACTCAATTCTATTGGTAAAGCCCTCAAACAGAAATAGTGGTGTGTTCTCTTTGCTCGTCATCATTTTTGCACCACATGTTGGACGGCTGAGGTTTCTCACATGTGCGATTCTTTTTATACTAAAGCAATGGTGGGTTTGCACGTATCTCGAAAATGGTCGAACCCGAGGATTACGATTTTGAACTCGCGCTCTCTTCGTGGGGCCACTTGGCTAGTTAGTCTCTCTTTTTGGGACCACTTGGCTAGCCAAAAGACTGACTTATCAGGTGCGTGAGGGAGGTAAGGACGTTACATGTTTGAAAAATATAGTCGGTTCTCGAAGATGTCGGACACTTTGTCAGAACAAAAGATAAAATAAAATAAAATAAAATAAAAAAATTCATGTTCCACCGGTATGGATCCTCTAATCCTTAGGCCTTGGAGAATTTTTCTGAGGAGGGGTGGCTAGTAAATCTATCAGCGGGGCCCCACTTATGAAATCCAAATCTATCGATTGGGGTTATGGACAGATTTATCACACAAAAGACTCATGTACATTTTCAGTTGAATGCGACATTCGGGTGTTTCTTACAAGGTCGAATTAGACGTAGGGAACTAAAAATGTATTAGGGCCACATTTTATCTCAAGATCGAATTCGACCTCCAGTGCTGCAACTGAAGGTCGAATTTGACCACAAAAAATAATGGTAAAAAAAGTTAGGAATTCTGTATAGATTCCTTGTTAGGTGCATGTTTGCCTAATATTCTCTGTTCGGTGTTTTGATCATATAAAATGATTTTTTTTTTTTTTTTTTTGGGTAAAAACCTCTTTTTTAAATTTAACCCAAATCCAATAAGGGGTCATTTTTGAAAGGTTTAATGGATTTACAGGCCTGGCCCAGGGAATTCAAGAGACAAAGTTACACGTTTCCCAAGTAGAGAAGTGAGTGTGTGATAATGACCCTGCATTGGTGGGCTTCATCATAGTAATGGTAGGTTGCAGCGTTCTTTTCACTCCACGTGGTGTGGACTTTGGGTTGGCTGAAGAAAGACTTTGAGGGCTCCACATTCTTTTTCTGTGGGTAATTTCTACAGTTCATTTTATAGTATGCATGGAATGGAAATGGGAGTAGTTTCCACCACGTTCCAATCATACACCTCAATGTTCATATGGGCCTTGGCACACTGATGGCGACTGCTGAGCACTTTTCCAAGCCCAATTGCCAGAATCTAGGCTGAGTTGTAGGAGTCGAATTCCAAGTGGCCCCCATGTATTGGAACCGACTGTTTAAAAGAAAATGGCCTCCTGACATATAGAGTATACTCAAATTCTACATCCATCCGAGTCTGTTCTGCCGTTGGATTGACTTTTTAATTGAAAAAAAGTAACTAACGCAATCTTACACATCTTCATTATCATGTTTTTAATCAAACAGTTGATCTCATCGGTTTGGTTGGACAGACTCAAATTAATGTAAATTTTGAGGATGCCCTGTATATCATGAGGGCGTTTATCTTTACTTGTTTGGATTTCGATATCGAAGTGCTATTATGGAGTTCACTGCTTTAACTCAAGAATTTTTTTTAGGTTAAAATCGAAGAGGATCCACAATATTCAGTTGCATAACAAGAACCCATAATATCTTGGGATGGAATTAAGCTTCTAAAAATAATAATAATAATAATAAAAATGAATAAATAAAATAACTTGGGAAGCAAGGCCCATCAATCTTCAGTCCTTTTCACTTGCATTAGGGTGGTTGTAACCCATAGTGATAATGGGCATCTCAATTTATTTGGTACCTACATTAAATTTATTTTGGTAGGTCACCCTCTTAAACGGGTTAGACAAAGCTTTGATTGAGCAACCATGCATGGTGCCCATTATGGAAGCAGATGGTCCCATCACCATACCATAAATGTATTGGGACCATCTCAAGAGTTTCTTGATAACAAAGTATGCATACTTCAAATTATTTATAGAGAAAACTATCCTACAATGGCATGGCTCCCATTATGTCACCTGCCGCTTGCTCATGTGGGAACAATCAAATAAATAAGATCACATCGGACTCCAAGTGTTTTTTTTAGCATGGTATGGTTATATGAGTGGCATACTATTGAATTTGTCCTTAGGTAAAGAGATGAAAGTTTTATATTTAATTCAAATGATTACTTTACCGTAATTTATTGATCAATCCAAACAATGTATGTTGCTCTAAAAAAACTTGTAATATGAATGACTTAGATCAAATAAAAATTGATCCTCACGTGGGGTTGCCAAAGGCAACTAACTATATAAAATTACGGGATATTGCCCGTATAGTGATTCTTAGACTAGACATTTGTCTGTGAAATATCGAAGTTTAAGTATTTTCCACGTAATTGTTCGTGCGATATCCTAAGGTTATGCAATATCGCACACATCGCACCGTGCGATATAACGTGTATATCGCTGTGCGATATCCTAGGGCTTTATATTGCATTATTTTTGTACAAAACCTCTGAAAAATATATAAACTTCACCTGTTCCAAAGCAAATGTTAGATGCCTAAAACTACTTTAAGGTACGTACCATAAGCATTGAGTCACTGCCCTAATATTTAATGGATCGGCTCATGAGTGAAAGATGGCAACGAGTGAAAAACAAAACAAAGGTATTGGCACAAGTGAAGCATATATGGGTTTGCTGGAAGGAGGAGCAAAAAAACAAGTGAAAGTCTAGATGGTCCAACTTTGGGATCGGTCCACCGACCGATCCGAAAGTCAGACCATGGATGAAAACTTTGGGATCGGTCCACAGACCGGTCCGAAAGTCGGACCATCTATCACAGCTCAAAAAACAAAGGCAACAACGTGGGTTCATGAATGGTTGGGGGAGGGGTCATGTGAAAGCTCGGTGACAGTTGAATGCTGAAGACACGGGATTTTTGGGTACCGTCCTTTGTGTAGGTTATCGTGTTGCGTGTGCCAACCACATGAAATCTGTGGGCTGAGACCTAATTGGTTCACAGCTATAAGGTGATAAGATATACACCTTCAAACCAACCAACCCACCTTAAAATGACACCCTGCTAAACACAATTGACCTGTTACTAGGAAAATGAAAGGCGGAGAAAACTCATCAATTCAAATCAGACTATCGTAAATCTAAGGGGTAGCTCAATTTGTCTAAAATCACGATTTGTACCCAAAAGTTATAGGTTTGAAACTGCACTACCACACTAAGTCTACAAGAGGAGAGTTTACCCAACTTCACTTTAGGCCATGAGAGATTAGTCCAGCCCAAAGAGTTGGGAAGAGTCCGATAGCAAAAAAAAAAAAAAAAAGAAGAAGAAGAAGAAAACAGACTATTGTGAATATAATTTTCTACACCGAGGGCGCGCTTGTATGTTACAGTTTATGTAAAAGTTTATATCACAGGGAATCCATTTTCTGCAATAGTTCTATTTTGGTGCTTGTAAAAGATACTTCTATCATGAAAACATACACACTATGGAAAGTATCAACACATATTAATCAGGGAAAACCATCCTTCTGCAAACCCATTTTTCAATTTTTGCAGAAAATACAGCACTCATTCACTAGCTAATTTTACAGTGTTCTCCACAAACCAAACGTTATGACTCTAAGGGCCTATTTGTATACATGAATTGAAGTATGGTGAGGCGAAGCATCAAATCAAGAGAGAATAAAATATAAAGTGTTATGATAATATTTTATTTTTAGTTGTTTGGTATATAATCTTTTTGGCCTTTTATATAGAAAAGTATAGTTTTTTTTGTCTTTTAGTGAAGAAAGGATGTTGTTTTCTTGATTTTTTTTTGAGAATTTCGACGAGAATTTTAAAATTGCATATTTTTGATATGACCCTTTGTAATTTCTTATCTGAATTTACTTCACTTCACTTTAATTAGTTAATTGCCAAACACGCCCTAAAAAAACCTATCACTGTAACCAGCACAGGTGAAAAAGATCGGCCTAAAAAGAATAAGCACATGTCCTAATTGTCCTTAAAGGAGACAACCACGAAAAAGCTTTGGAGACTTGCTGCTGGACTCGTGAATCGGGATGCATAAGACTTTTGTGCATTTGAAGAGTCAAAAAGGTGACCTTCTTTGTAATGAGGTGTGCGGCATGTGGAAGAATCCTGTTGAGTCTTTTTCAATTATTATATATCATTTTCAACCAGGTTCTGTTTCCTCTTTTGCCTTTTTCTTCTCAATAATGAAGGTGGGGTTTCACTAATCTAAAACCTTTTTATGGTCATCCATCCCTATGCAATAAACCCCTCATATTGTTCCATACATATATCTTTTTATTTAAAAATATATTATCTATGTCCATATGGTCATCAGTACGCAATAAACCCCTCAGGTTGTTTCATATATATCTTTTTTTTTTTTAATTTTTATTTAAAAATATATTATCTATGTCCATATGGTCATCCCTACGCAATAAATCCCTCGGATTATTCCATATACATCTTTTTATTCATCTTTTTATTTAAAAATATATTATCTATATCCATTTGATGGATGACCATATTATAGATAGATATTATGGCTATCAACACTGTGATGACAGTAATCCTGATTACTAGAGCATAGGTATCAAACGATTCAACTCCTTCATTTTGTTTGAATCCTTTTGCAACTAGTCTACCTTTGTGCTTTTCTGTCGACTCATCAATCCTTAACTTCTTTTTAAATGCCCATCTCCAATCCAATAGTATAGTTCCCGAACGATGATCAACAAGTTCCTAAGTATGATTTGCATGTATAGATTCTATCTCACTAATGAGGGCTCCTCTCTAGATCCAGCGTTAGGAGACTGCATCGCTTCATTATAAGTACTGGGATCATTCTCCGAAATATAGATATAAAAGTCAGGGGCCAAATGCAGATTCCAACTTAGGTCTCTTACTTCTACGAAGTTCAGAGCCCTCAGTGTTTGGGTTACTAGATATTCCTGATCCCATATCATTGGAATTATCACTAATTCTAGTTATTCTTTGTTTGTAAAGATAAATAGACTCAAAGAATATTAACATCTCTAGACTCGATAATTGATTCCTTTTATACTCTAGTAATCACAAGAAACCTATGGGCCTTATTATGTATGTACTGCATGTACTGCATACCCTAACACTCTCTTGTATTTTAGACCCAAGTTTAGTCCTTTTAGAACTTGGGCTAAGCAACCAAATACTTTTATGGTATTCCAAAGTTAGGGGGCTTACTCTTCCACAACTCATATGGTGTTGCATTAGTCTTCTTAAAAAATATTCCATTCAGAATACGACAAGTTGAAAGGAGAGCAAAGGAGAGCTCCCCCCACCACCCCCCACACCCCCCAAAAAAAAAAAAAAAAAAATCTTGGGTAAACTAAAACTATTTAATATTAAGTTCACCACTTCAACCAAAATTATATTTTTCTTCTCACCTACATCATTTTGTTGTAGGGGAGTAGGGGGTTGTCACTTCATAAATTATACCTAGGTTTTTACAGGTCTCTACAAATTCTTTGGACGTGTGTTCTCCTCTTCTATCATATCTAAGAACTTTAATTACTTTTCTTACCCAATTGGTTTTCTACTTCTAATATGTAAAATTTAATTTCTCAAGGGCCTTTGATTTATTTTTAAATAAGTAGACATATGAAAATCCCGAATAATCATTTATAAAAGTAATAAAGTACTTTTTACCTGCTCTAGTTAAAACACCATGTAAGTCTCAAATATTAAAATGAATTAATCCTAAAAGTTCAAAATATCTTTCAACACTTTTAAAAAGGTTTTCTTGATATTTGGACCGAACACAGACTTCACAAGCCTTTGGATCTAATTCTGATTTAGGAGTTAATCTCAAATCCATCATATACTTTATAGATGAAAATTCACATAACCTAGTTTAGCATGCCCCACATCAAAAGAGACAATAATAAAAGTAGAGGTAGAAGCTTTCATATTTCCCACAAAATTTACATTCAGCATCATGCAAAAGCCTTTAGAGATATATCTCATTTTTGGTAACAATAAATTTATTTGCTTCAAATTCAAATTTAAATCCATGACTTACAGAACCAAAGAAGAAACCAAATTCTTCTGCACATCAAGCACATGCAATACTTTAGTCAAAGTTAGAGACATGATAAGAGGTGTAGAACTACTTTCCCTTGACCGACTACTTGGGTAGTAGAAGAGTTGCACATCTAGATTTCTTGTTATCTCCTATCTACTCGTAGGAGACGAACGCACTTTTATGTCTACAAATGTCGTAAATTGCACCCGTGTCAACCCACCAATCCTACGAATCTATACCGCTGCTCTGCCAATTTGACTTGACAAGCCGGAGTTGAATGTCTTCAAGGAAGATACAGGAGTTCGGTTGGAGTGGGCCAAGTTGCTCGACTGGACAACTCTTCCATTCAGAGTCCAAGTTAAGTATTGTTAAACAATACTCAACAAATGTTAGTATGTACTTCTTTTTGCTATTTATTCATGGTCAATATTCAGCTCCATGTAACTGTGAAGAGAAAGCAGCTTCAATGGGCTGACCCGTTGGGCCAGACAGAACCTTGGACTGATCCATCTATTATTGTAAACTGCTGTAACACTTGTTAGTAGGATTGTAAATGGGTCGATTCCTGTCTGGATCCACCGGAACCGTTAAGGGGAAGGTGATCCGGACCCGGAATAGTTTCGAAACTGGTTTTTGGCTCTGAAACCGGAACCAAAACCATATATGAGATTGGTTTGGACCCTGGTCCAGGTCTAGGTAGAGAATGATATTAAAAAAAAAAACATGATTTTTAGGAGAGATTTTTGAAAATTGAGGTAATATGTCGGGTCTCAGGTCTATGGGTCCGAACTAAGGTGGAACCGGACTCAGATCCATTTACTTATCGGGCCTTAAATAAGGACCCATACCCGGTTTTTAATGGATTGGAACCATCAGGTAATCGGAGAATCAAGGACCCATTTACATCCCTACTTGTTAGCTTATAGATCCAGGGACTGACACTTGTATAGCAGCCTAACCTCTTGTATGATACTATTTAAAGACTAGCAATGACATCATAATATATAGAATTCTCTGAGCTCTGTTCGTTCCTTTCTGGAACTCACAATAACAATACTGGTCTAATTGAAATCATATATATATATATATATATATATATATATAAACTACTAATAAAATAAAATTGATGGTGCAATTGTTGAATCATAAAAAAAATTCTTAATAGAAGTAGGACTTAAATCATCATAGAACATAGGCTGGTCTCAAGAAAGCTTAGACAAGGCTTGCTAAGCAGAGCATAATCTTGTTTATCTGCCCATTTAGAAGAAATATAGTTTACGGTTTCGAAAGAAAATGTTGAGGACATAGTTATACCTGTTTCCCTAAATCAAACCTATGTTTCTCACCTTCTCTTCATTGTATTCATTTCTTGTCTTACATTGATACAATAACAAAATATTGTACATGAAACATTTCACATATTTGCTTACATTTCTAACTGTAGCCATTAAGGTTTAGAGCAATGTCATGTAGACAATAGTCAAGTTCAATTGCATGCAGTGAAGATGAGAGACTATACTGTGGCTTAAAGTCAGTATGCAACAACCACTCAACATAAAAGATGCATCAATTGATTTTTAACATCTATCATCGATGCTTAAACAATGCCCTTTTAATCAGCCCAGATATCCATCACAATACAAGTCAAAAGTCTCAGACGTCTCTGTGGGGAGCATAGCTAATACAAGTCTTTAAAGCTTCCAATAAATGTGCAAACTGATGCAAAATGCCTGCCACGAGACCCCAAAATAGGATCTCTGCAAAGATAACATAGAGAAGAATGCCCACTCTTTTGGAGTGCCACACATGAATAAATATGTGCTTCTGGATCCAATAAACCTGGCAGCAATTGTGTTTTTGCATATATATATGTTAGTAGAAATTACATATGGACAGAGCTATAGGTCATACCCCATACCACACAGCAAAGATATGGCTTTGAAGCAGGACCTAGAATGGCTACCAACTGTGAGTCAGAGTAGAATGAATCCAAGTGCCATAAAAAAAGGCCAAATGGATGAAATGATAGACCGATTATATATAATGAAGCGAAATGAATCCAATTTCCAATTTCAATTTTGATTTTGACCATCTATAATTTATCATGACAGACTCTCTCCTTTCGTGTCTCTACAACTCTACATCTTCAATGGGATATTAATTTTTACCTTTCTATTTCTTTTTGTAACTTCTCCCACGTTCTTCTTAGCAAAGGGCTCTTTCTTAACCGCTCCCTCTTCTCAGTGGCACCCAAAAGTCACTCTCTGATACCTTTCAAGGGAAAGCAAAACCATAGAAAGCATGTATTTCTTCCTCCACATCTCTTTTCTTCCAGAGGAATTGCTTCCACGCCTTTTGTTACATGTAGTTTTGCACAGAAATATATATCATTTATTCATCTCCTTCTCTACAAATTTCTCTCCCTCTCTTAAAACAAGATAAAGTGCTTAAAATCCTTCGATCTTAAAATTTACATAGAAAATATCATATTTTGAATTTCTTATAGATTATGAAAATTTTGTGTTTTTAATATTATGAATTATATTGCCTGTGCTGAGCGCGGGCATGTTTTGCTAGTAACAAAAGAAGGATGGATAGGATCTCCCAATGTAGGAGAATTTTAGAGCATCATTCATTCATTCTAAGACATTATGTTATCTTTATGTAACAGGATAAATGAATAACAAGATCTTCAAAGGAAAGTTAAGGGCATGGATTGAATTGCTTGATCTCATCAATGTGACACTAAGTGGGTCTCTACATGAAAAGACTTACCAACATTAGGCAGTTTGAAAGCTTGCCAGAGTGCTGCATTGGCCAGGGGATAAAAAATAACAGGTAAGAAGAAAATTAGTTGAAGAGATGGATTCCTCATGTTGATAGTGCTTCAAGGGGTAACAGGGTCCATTTACTATCATCATTGTCAATTTCATTAAAGATTCCATTTGTAAGGTCTTGGCCCCTAATAGTGTAATTAATTATTAATTAATTGTATTTTAGTTAACTCAGTGGGATTGATGGCCAAGCGAGTCCGGTTCAGTGTAGAATCGCGTGTGTGAAGTTTCATAGCATTTCAAGTCAGTTTGGTCTTAGCAGGGGAAGCTTGCAATTTCGGGAGGTTTTGAGGGGTTTTTTTTCGTAATTTCAGATTTTCGTGATTTTGGGTTCATTGGGTAGAATTCCTAATTTCCCAGATTTTTCCCTCTAGGTGTGTTTCGATCCAACATGCTTAAGCTCTCCAAATCCCAGGCTTTAGATGGCCAAGGCAAACTGTCAATCCCAAAAACCACTCCACCAAATAAGAGATGAGTGACCTTTTCCTTCAATTCACTTTCCTTCCTCTCCTTTTCTTCTCTCTCTTTTTTTTCTCCTCTTCTCTTCCACTTTCAGTCGGTACCTAGAAGATCAAGAGACCTCCAATCTTCAAATCATCGCCATCATCTTCTTCCTCAAGCTCTACCAAGCCCATCCATCCATTTTCAAGTTGTTCCTCCTTCTCCTCATACCCTAGGTGAGTTGTTTTCTTTGTAATAGTTGGGTTTTTTTTCTAAGGGATGAGATAGGTTAGCTCATTAGCTCTATTTCTTTTGATTTGTGTTAGGTTTTGGGTATGTGAGTTTGATTTCCAAGATAGTTTTGAGCTAGGGTTTGCTCCAAGGTGTTCTCTTACGCAAGTTTGGGATTGACCAAGGTGTTGAGACTAGGTGGCTTTGATTGTAAAGGCTTTGGGAGAACTACTAGTATTGTTTGGATTGTTTTGGACTTTAATTGAACAATTGATCGATCGGGAGTATCTCCTCTTTCGTTTGACGATTCTTGTTCACGTAAGATAAGCCTAGCCTCTCATTGATTGTACCGATACGATTCTTTGAGTTAGGTACCACTCAGCTGTGAATGTCTACAGGTACCACTCAATTGTTAATGTCTAACATAGCCGGGGTACCTCTGTGATGAGACTTTTGTATTGTGAGTGCAAATCGATTATGAGATGGATGTACACCATTGGATACCGCAAAAGAGAGGGTCTTGAGGTTTGTTACCTTGGGTATCATATTGACCAGGCTATTCTCCCATGCGCATTCTCTACCACAACCGGGTACGAGTAGGGAGAGTAGTGATAGTATCTCGTGGTGATTAACCTATATGGACCGTCTATTTGTTAGGATATGTTCTTAGATCTTTGTCTTATTTGATTTTTCATTTAACGAGATTCACGCATTATTGCTTAGTTCATCTGTCATTCAAATTCATTACAATCAGTGTCTTTACTTCTATTTGATATTTGCAAATCTATTGTTATTTATGTATATCCAGTTGCTAGCTATTCATAGTTTGATGATACTATCCATGGTGCATAAGTACCGAACCCACCGATCTCGAGGAGGAGACAGACGTTTCAGGCGTGATGACTTCCATCAATGGTGTGCGGACGACATAGTTTGAGTCGTTTAACCCCACACCCGAGAGCGCTCACGATCCATGGATAGATTATTTTGTATATCTTTTGTTGGGCCTTGGTTTTGATAAAGGCCCCATAATTAAAATGCTTTTGTTGAAGTTCAACTATAGTAATGGGATTTTATGCTTTGCTCTTAATTGTTTCAATTATTGCTATCATCTGTTAATTATGTGTTACTGAAGCTTCCACTATATTTAATTGTGAAACGAGGAAATGTTTACACCTCACCGCGGACTTCGATTCTTAGGGACAATGATTTGGGATCATGTGGATTCTAATTATGTTAGAAAATTTTTAATTGGCCCCTAATCTCACGCACCCAATTATAGGGACGTGACACCATTTGTTCTGCCTCTAAAATAAAATTTTCACTATTTTGGTCATTTCAGCTCTCGGTATATTAAAAAAAAGGCGAAATGGGAAAAATAAAAAAAAAACAAACATAAAGTTTGAAAAAGGAAATAATCTTAAAAAGATACTGGAAATTACTTGCTATAAGCTCTCTTACCTTGATTGGAGCCATTTTCAAAGCTAGGTTTAGGAACTCACAAGTAAGGACAAACGAACCAAGAATAAAAGGAAAAAACAAAAAATCAAAGCTGTACAATATCCTTTTCTGTTGGAACTGTACATGCTCCTTAGGAAGAACATGTTTCAGCCATTTCCGTCTTTTCAATCATTTCAGTATATTTGGTCCAGTTGTAAGTTGTAACAAAGAGAATGATTGTAAAAAAAATTATATACATTCTTTCTCTCACAAACCTTACTGAAATAAAATGTTTGGGCCATTTAGCCAAAATTAAACATAATTGACAACTAATCTCAGTACAGTGGGAGTTTTGTACAATAAAATTTGTAATATCGGTCTTCACCAGGCTGTTAAGAGACTAATGATGTGGATTATGGTTATCGGGGAGATGTTGAGGATCACGTTAGTTAATACTAACGAGTGATTCTCTGAGTGCTATAAGTTTGGTTATCAATACTGCAAAACATCCAGAGGCTGAATTTTATAGTGAATGAGATTAAAGAAGACCGCCAGTTATTGAGGGTGGAGTTAAGCGTACTTTGACAAGTGAAAGAATAAGCGGATTCATTACTAAGCAAGGAGTTGAAAGACTGGATATGTACCATGATGCCCAGATATGGCAAAGACACGCCATGGGTATGGCAGGGACTTGGATTTTACACATAAAAGGTGAAGTATCAGATATGATACACTACCTTCTTTTAAATTGACTGGGCATCATAGGATATGTATAGGTGACCCATTATGTAATCTTTTCTTTTTTGCATTGCTACCAGCTGCTTCATTTTGCGGTACAAGCTACTTATATTACTAGAACATTTTTTCTACTTCTCTCTTCTGATCCCAATTCTTGTTTTTGGAAAATTCTTGGCCGGGGAATATCTGGATATTCTCAAAATTTGGGTCCTCGAGATATTATAAGGAACTGCAGAAAGTTTGAATACTGAAAAATGTAAAGCATAAATCACGCACATATTTTGGACGTATTAGTTTTGCATAAACTATCATGATAATATTGAATTATCTAGGTCTATCAATTTCTTGAAAAAATATTGACACTATTTGTGACTGTAAAAAAGTACCTGAAGACTTACCAATGTATTATGAGGGCTCTCGTAATACCATCCATTAATGAATCCTGCAAAGATTCCTTCTGCTGCCATCACATATACAAGCATGGCGTTCATGCCAATCCACTCAAGTGGTAAAAATACCCAATGCAGCCCCAAAACATCGACCTGGCACATTGGTGAAATAGATTGGATGGCCAAAATGAAGTTTCACAATCTAATAGTAGAAACAACACTGAAGATCAACATGACTCATAAGGATATTAGGATAAATCAAAAGCCCATAAAGATTGGATACAAATATATGATTTGGTGAAAATGATAGGATAGTTCTTATCCAGCTTCTTTCCTTGTCCGTGTGTGTAGCTTTTTAGGTGATGTCTGTGTGGGTACTTGATGTCCCTTTTGTGTTTTCTCCCTTTGGGGTTGTTTCTCTTTTCAGTGTTAGCTTGTCAGTATAGTTCTCTTGTAGTGCTTGCTTTTAATTAAAGTAACCATTCAAAAAAAAAAAAAAACTAAATAAAAATTAAAGGACTGTCCCGATAGACACAATTAAGCTGTTGGTGACTAGTCCAGCCTCTTTGTATTGCATTGCATGCGCTCCTAGAGTAAAATAGTGGATGTCTACAATATATCTCATATAATTTAAAAATAAAAAAAAGTTAAGTATGGCCACATTTGGCTACTTGCCATTTGAAAGCGAAGAATATTATTTGCCTGATTATTTTTTTTTCTTAGCTGGTATAGTTTCTCAAATTAAAAGAATTTCTCCATTCTGAAATGAAAGGTGTCAATGAAAACCACAAAACAAAGGGAAGCCTAACTCAATAAAAAAAAAATATATATAGTTAACACCTGTCAAATGGTTTATAGAGAACCACAGAGGACGCATTACATCACACCAAGTATCTGTTAGAAACTGCGAATACAATGACTAACAGCTGTTTCAAAGAGGGAAAAACTTGTAGAACTCTACTCATCATTTTAGTCATTTATGACAAAAACAGCATAAATAGAAGGTTTTCATACAGCATACCAGAACATAAAAGGTGGAGAACACCAATGCTGCAGCACCAGCCGTAAGACAAACGTAACTGAAGCTGTACAGCTGTTTGTTTAGAGGAATCGCTGGAAGTAAAATAAGTAGCATTATTAGAACTGCTGGAAGGGAAAGAAACAAGACCAAGATTGGTGACACAATTTAGGAAAAAGACGGGATGCGACAAAAGAGGCTCCCTATTCTACAGTAAAAAAAAAAAATAAGATGGTAACCTAACCATTTGTAAAATGAAGAACTATCCCAGAAATGAGAAGCACAAATCCCATTACTGTCCAGTGTTTCAATCTATCTGAATGACCCTGGAACAAGCAAAGATGTGAGATGTGGAAGCCAACTCAAACCAAACTTTGTATCATCAAAATCATCATGTGAGACTAATCCCCTCAATCTAGGGTCAGCTTTAAGAGTTCTGCATTCCTAGTCCTACTTTTTAAACAAACGACAAACACAATAAATACAACTTAAAACAAACCTTCATATGTAAAAGCACACGCCCACAATGCACTCCAATGATTGTAGTGAGAATGGATGAAATTGAGCTGCATTGATACAGAATAAACATACGAATTTAATTCCAACAGAGTTACAGGAGCCACCAGGGGTTGCCCTAAGTATCAGATTCATAATTGACACAGACAATATCTGCCTCTACTACGTTAATACCTTCTTTTGAACATTTTTGATGATACAAATTTCCCATGGATTTCTCTTCTTTTACGTCACATTGAATTCTTCGCAAAGCAGTGGTTCTTTTAAGCTTATTTTCATCAAAATCAGAAAAAGAAAGTGATGCAGCCTCATTTGTACTTCGGGCTTCAGCCACTATGATGGGCCTAAAACTATATTGAAAATCATGAAATATTGAAAATGCTTCACGCTATATATATAATTAAAAGGAACTTTTGTGACTAGAAGGTGCAACACAAGGCTGGAGCACATTATTCGTAGAGTTCCCAGGTGCATTCCACTTGACATTGTAACTGGCCACAGAAAGAGAATGAAAATTGGGAACAGAATTCCTTTATACATAAGTTCACAAGCAATGTGAGAAAGTGACTAAAGATAACTAATCTCTCACTCTCTTCTTGGTTAGCCAATATGTCAGCCACTTCATTCGAAGTACACTGCAGCCAATTTCAAAGATCCCAAATATGCCTCATGATATGATCCCATCTCCATGGAATCACCCCCCATAACTATCCACTTATGGTGTTATGGACGAAGTATCTTGTTTTGAAAACCTAGAGAATCTCATGGGTCTCCAGAATCTTAGCCTTAATAGCACCTTTTATCCCCACCAGATCTGAAAAGGTAAGCAAAGTCTACCCTAGTTTGTTTCTTAGTGGACCTCCTATGTTGGCTGGTCCAGGATTGCCCTGAAACGTTCCATTGACAAAGAATTTGCACTCCATGCTAATCCAAATTACCCCCACCTATGAATGACAGCACCCAATTTGCCTAAAGTCATGAATTCCTTTCATAAAACAGCCTAGAAAGTTAGTCTAACTTTTCTAACATTCAAGGTCTTTTCTTCAGAGTTCAGACTTCGCCTTGAGATTGAATAGTTAGAT
The DNA here is from genome assembly GCA_003546025.1 of Camphora micrantha. Taxonomy (NCBI): domain Eukaryota; kingdom Viridiplantae; phylum Streptophyta; class Magnoliopsida; order Laurales; family Lauraceae; genus Camphora; species Camphora micrantha. The sequence continues at coordinate 46,129,958 of QPKB01000002.1, forward strand.
AATATTGATGTTAGTCTTAACATTATTATTATTTTTCAGAACCAGATCCTGTCAATGCACAGTTGGTCTAGTGCTCCTTTTCTCGAAGCACACAGAAACATTGGATATCCGGCAACTTAATTGAATACTCCTTTGTATATGGATAACAACCTTCATACACCAAAATTGGGAGTCTACCTTGATGGTTCTTATTGGTTATGGTGAGTGGTAGTCTACAATTGAATGGTAGCATAGAGAACATTTTTTTTTTTTCCTTCTTCTTTCAGGCTTCAGATCTTTTTAAACTGACCAACAAATTGTGGTCACTATAACATATATTCAGTCAGGCTATTGACTCAGATGGTAATCTGACTTGGTGAATTTCAATATCCAAGTAAATCGTCATCTATAAATATAATGCCTATGAAACAGCAAGGATGTGGCATCAGCGCAAATATATAACTTTTAGACTAAAGATTGAAATATATAAGGGGATATAATAAGATGGTTTACCTATTTTTAAGTAGCTTTTCTTATTCGTTTATTTTCAAGTATTTTGCTAATATGGAAAATCACTGCCGCCATTTATGAGCCTAAGTATTTCAGAAGATAAAAGAAGGATACTCCACTGATTCAAGAAATCAAATAGGAAAGCAAGTATATAAGTGCACAGCCAATCAGCCTCATGAAGACAGTATATTACACAAGAAGGTAAAGTAGATTATCATTGAGTTAGATTTACACAATTAGTGCATGCAGACCTTAGAATGCCTTCAGGTTCAAATGGTGCTTGGCACCAAAATGGAGCATCCTTCCTGAAAGGCCCCTCATAAGGGGAGTGCTCAGTACAAGCCTGCATCTCTTCAGAAGGTGTAACAAGTTCTATTAACAAGAAATAGCGCAAAAGACAACAATCTAAAGTCATCATTAACTTAATATAATGAAAATGCCACCTTTGATCTTCTCCAAGCTGGATGTGGATACATGTGGTTGATTCCCAGCACTTTTCTATCAATATATCCTACAGCATTACAAGGAGGATTTAATTTTCCTCGCACGCCACAAGTCACCTGCATATTCAGAGGAGTCTTAGGTCTTCAATGATTTACTATTAAATGCGGGTGCATCGATCTTATTTTATGTGACTGTTAATCCAAGCAGAACAATAAAACATTGAAGCATGGGGCAAACAAAGAAAAAGGAAACAAATGACACCATATGAACAATCAATTTGGAAAACTCACAGTTTTGGACCTCTGTTATACATAATCCGTAGAATATACTTTAGAATGAAAATATAGTCAGCAGCATACCAAAATCTGACAAATTTTATGAATCTCATTAGCGCTGGACAGCGTTACTTCAGAGTTTCTCTATACCTAAAAGAACATGGTGGTTCTAGAGACATTTCTTGCAGAATTTACATGTTTAATCTTTTTATCTTAGACCCAATCAGAATAGCTTTAATAGCTAAATTTAATTTGACAGGAAGACAAATTTTCAAGAGAAAACTGGAAACAAAGAGGTGGAATGGAATGAGATGAGTGAGGATCCTTTGGAGGCCTCCTCAATTTATAATTCATTAATCACTATTCTTGGAAATATTATAGTAGGTGAAACCCCTTTGATTGGGGTGATTTACAATCATAATCTAATATAAAAGGAAAGCAAAATATTCTACAGAGGTCAGCTTATTTGTGTCTATCAGGATTATTAAAACTCAGGTCATGTGGGGTCAGGTCCCATGGACCATACGGGCCAAGTGGCCCCATTGATCAGCTTTGATAATTGTGGGTTGATATTTTCCCAACGAATTGTATTAGTTTGTCTTGCAAAGTATCTTGGCCAAAAGTGCACAAAAACTTCTTTTGCAATTGTATATAATATAACTTGTGTCAGAGATACAAAAGCATGTTATTTGAAGCAGAAGTCACTTGTATTTGATCAGAGGGAACTTATATCTTTCACCACGAAGGTGAAGATAAAGAGCACTGCAATGAGTATCTGTTTATAGCAGCAAAATATGGTCCTATCATAAAATAAATAAAACAACTCTAACATCACTTCTTCTTTTCTTTAAGAAAAAATCGCTCTAAAATCACATATCATTCATCTAAAAAAAGTATATTTTTACAAAAAGATGGATAAGAAGGCCTTACAGTGAAAATCTTCCCATAGTCAGGGCTGTCACTGTTGTGCACAGTGAATTCCCAGTCAGGAACGTGTGTCCCATAAATTGCCGCGTGGTAGACAACAAGAATGCATGCCCCAAGAAACCTGAAAAACTTGAGAATTGGATAAAAGAATGTGCAACAATTGTATCCATGGTTGAAAGACATCATTAAAGACAAAAAAAATTACCATTGCCACATGTATGCTCTGAATATGGAGCACCGAACAGGTGAAAGAATCTCGGACCGTGAATTCTTTGCAAAAATTTCCAACAATGCTCCTACTAGATAAGCAAGCGCAATACGCTACAAAATATAAAACATGTCATTGCCACCACCCTTTATTTAATCAACATGTACTATTAACAATATGCCAAATAGGAAACTGTAATCCACCTTACCTGAAGGATGCCACACCATCGTATGTTCTTCATGTCAACTCCGTATGTAAGCTTGTCGGGAGCATGTGAGTATCCTCCTACATAATATTGCAGAATGCAAAGATCAAATAGATGTCAACCGACATAATATTCTGAGAACTCAACACCATAGGACAAAGATTCTTCTAATTAGGCATTTTTGCATGTCTAAATACAGTGCTCCATGGATTTAACTGCAACTCTTTTGATGCTTTTTTCTTTTATAACATTTTACATGAAAGCGAGCTCCACCAATATCAGCTAGAAGTTTTTTAATGGAAAAGAGCAACTTTGAATTGACACATTTCATCACCTAAAATAATGCTCATTGCAACTTTTTTTGGTAATAATATTAACTTCATAAATTGACTGAAGTAGTGTTGAATTCATGAATACCAACTGAGTTCTCACAATCCATATTAACATTGGATTCAAATCACAAACATGAGAAAGATAGCCTTTGCAGCAGACTTATGCAACTATAGTTGACTATGTCAAACCAGGTCAGCTGTCTTGTAGCTCTCATATACTAATTGTAGGCTGTAATGATGTTTATGAAATTCACTATTTCAAGATATTTAGTGACATAGGTGCCTACATAGGCTGTTACTGTTACTGTATACTGATTTACATTCAAGCATGGCACTCTAGTCATGAACAACAACAATTCAAAGAAAGGTACAGAGTTCAAAAAGCAATGGACGAAGATGGATGTGAATTGAGTGCGTTAGTGAGATACTTACCCTGCAGGAGGATACCCCAGAAGAGGAGTTTGAGTGTCCTCACAATTACCTTCTTGACAGCAAGGAGCTGGTTCGGGATTCTCTGCATGGATAAAGATAAAAAATCAATCCAATAAAAGCTCCTCTCATGCTCTGAGGTAATCAGATGACAGAAAAGCAGGGACAAGACTGTAACCTTGAGAGATAGGGCAATGGCCATTCCAACTATGAAGAGGAAAAAAGGCATCACAAAATCAGCCAAATTGCACCCGTTCCAAGGTGCATGCCCAATCATCTGCCACTGTCCTCCAGCATCATCCACCAAAATCATCATCTATGGTACATGAGATCATCTGATCATCTTTCTACTGTTTTTAAGTATATGTGCATTGTACATCAACATTGAAAAGAAGACGAGGAAGAAAAGGAAAAGAAAGCAATAATCTAAAACATGATACACTGAAGAAACAGAGTTGAGGTACTATATAATGCTTAATCAAAAGGAAACATATCATTTAATCAACAATCTTACAGGTAAGGCCACCTTGTCATACTCTTAAGGCAAAAATCAGATGGATAAACCTAGCTACACAACACCTGGCTGGCAAAAGAACATTACTCAGTTACAGCTAATGATGCACATTTTTGTGGCAAATTTGGTGCCGTCCAGTTCTCTATATAGCCCATCATATAAATAGTTCGGGTCACCGAAAGGGTGGACCCCATGTGTGAAGGTTGCGGATAACCAAATTCTAGGAACAAACATTTTATATTTCTACCTCTGAGCTAAAATTGTGTCATCAGATGATCATGAGAATTGGACCCTGCCATTTGGTCGACGACTCAAAATTGGATTGGATTCTTTCATTCTGAAACAATCCATTCTTGAGTTAAACAAATGGTGATAGCAATTTTTTTCTGAAAGGAAGACTAAATAGTGTCAACACTACACTAGGGATCTTTGTACTTATATCATAATCACCTTAGCTTATCCTATCAATTTCGGTTTCTTAGTAGCTTAAATATTTTTTAGTAAAATAACCAGTCACCTATTCAGGAGAGAAAACACAACAATATGGCCCACTTCTTAACACAAATGGCTCTCAAATCCCCCCCATTGTGAATTGGCATGAGACCAAATTTCACTCAGGCCCAAGTAATATTCACCATTGGATCAAATTAACAAAAAAAAAAAAAAAAAATGTGAATTAGGGGCAAATCAAATGCTTTCTTATTTATACAATCCAACAGATAATGCTATATCAATTTGAAATGAATTTGGGCATAATTAATACAAAGGATTTAATCCAACGGTTTGGTATCAGGAAAAGTAGAACCTGTTATTACCTCCAGAGTGTATTGCGGTAACAAATGGGTGCACTCCATACACCATTTTTTTTCAAAATTGGAGACAAATGCATAGTCTCCCAAAACTTGACATTGAAAAGATTCAAATGTTTACCAATATAAAAACTTTCACAGTAGGTGTTCTTCTTGCCCAACCCATTCATTACTCATTTATACAAATGTGTAATAAAACATTTATTGTTCACTACATCAAGATGATGCCAGTACCAGTTTCACAAAATATCAGCACTGTACTAAAAGTATTGCAATTCAATTAGGGTTGTAAATGGGTCGGTTCCTGTCCGGGTCCACCGTTAAGGAGAAGGTGGAACCGGATCCGGATCTGGAATCGTTTTGGAACCGATTTCTTGGCTCCGGAACCGGAACGATATATGAGACGGGTCTGGATCTAGGTCCTAATCTAGATTGAAAATGATATTAAAAAACATGATTTTTAGGAGAGATTTTCGAAAATTGAGATAATATGTCGGGTCTCGAGTCCAATGTCCGAACTAAGGTGGAAACGGGACCCGAACCCATTTACTTATCGGGGCCTAAATAAGGACCTAGACCTGGTTTTTAATGGGTCGGAACTTTCGGGTAATCGGAGAATCATGAACCCATTTAAATCCCTAAATTCAATATTATCAGAAAACACAAATTTCCCAATAATAGCGCAACATTTTAAAAACATCAATAAATCTGGAAAAAAAAAAAACAATAAAACCGCGACCTTATCAGAAATAAATAGTAAAAATTAATAGAAACCATTTCTAACTATCATTTTATTCTCTACAAAATTTCCCCAATAATTTCTCAATAAAACCCCAAAATTATTAAAAAAAAAAAAAAAGACTTTTTTGCCGAGGACAGATTTTTTTTTTTACTCTGATTACTACATACCATCTTCGATTTTGAAGTAGAATGAATGTAAACATGGACAGAACATACACCATTCTTCAGTGCATATGCTGATGACTGTAGACTGTAGAGTGTTTTAATCACACATCCAATTTTTTTTCATTCATGTGCAGATTTCAACAAATCTGCTACTCCTAGAACTAAAAAGGTTAATAAAAAAATAGTTAACAAATAAGAACTCCTTACTTAGACGAGAAAATTTTCTGCTGTATCTATATCAGTATATACACATATCCAACTGTGTATAGCCGAATCTCATTAGTAACTGGTAAAACTACATGCTCTACTCATCTTTTCCACAGATCAAAACCCTAATCTTCAATATATATATATATAGAGAGAGAGAGAGATAGAAAGAGAGAGAGGATACCGCTACAGTAAGACCTCGGAAGATGTCGAGAGAAGCGACGCGTTTCGGCGACTGAGATTTACAGTTACGATGTTCTGTATCGTCTATGAGACGATTCTGCTGTTGAGTTGGACCGGTTTCCATGTCGGCTCGACAGGAGTCGGAGTCGGAGTTGGAGTTGGAGTTGGAGTTGCAGTTGCAGTTGCAGTTGCTGAGCGGTTTTTCGGCCGACAGTGTTTCGGTCTCATTACATAAACGACTGTGGGTCCTGCGCCTCAGGAGCTAGGAGGGCTCCGAACGAGTCCAGATCCTTTTATGAGACTCGCTTCCACCGGAGAAATCCTGAGTTGAACGAGTAGAAAATCAATTTAGAATGGAAAGTTCTTTTACTTTTTTATATAGGAAAGTGGAATTGTTATTTTTAGTGGAGAAAAGGACTTGTTTTTTGATTTTTTTTTTATATTAAGAGAAAGATGGATGGAATTTTGAGTTAAAGTGTCAAACCGACTTTTACCATATAATCAATTGATCATGTAATCGTTTGTCTGAAAAATGAAGGCTTTAACCGACTTTTACTAATCTAATAAAGTGCCAAACGGGCTATAAAATTGTCCAATGAGAGTTTGTCCCACTATAAAATTGATCAATTGATAAAAAAAAATATAACAACATAAGAAACCATGGATAGGAGGCGTTTTAGGGTGGGGCTTGGGCTTGACCTCTACCACATACTTCTATTTATGGTTTTTTTTTTTTTTAATGCAAATTGTGTCCTGAGTATTTTGATTAATGAATATGTTTAAGATTTACTAATCATATTTGACATAAATTGCTAATTGAGTTTTTAATATATATCCCCTTAAGGTTTTCAAAATTTGTAAATAGGCCCCTACTTTTTAATTTCAATACTTCTCATGTCTCCAAAATCAGTAATTATATTGAAAATGGGTACCAACCATGAGATTTGTAGTAAACTTTTATAAAAATGACACATTTGCCCTAATATCCATTAAACAAAAGTGAGTATATTATTATCTACAAAAATGTCATCATTTATCCCAAGTCCCAACGGTCCCTCTCAATAACTCTTTAATACACATGAAGCCTAATAATTTATTTTGAAACTTTCATCAATTTAATGGTGGGTTGTGCATGGATTGAACCAATTATAACCAATTATAAGCACGGACGATTATTATCATTATGATCTATTTGGGTTTAATGAAATAGACCAAGTATTGATATATATATAAAAAAAAAAAGATTTACATATGGTTATTCTCTCCCACTAAATGTAATTATTAATATTATAAGCTTTATAAAAAAATAAGTCCAAGCTTTTGAATTTATATACATGGAGATAAAGAGATGAGCAAAAGTGTCATTTAACTCTAAAGACTTTTGGTGATTGGAAAAGTATATGGGACATGAAATGTATTAAAATGTAAAGGCAGGGCCCTATTTACTAATACTAAAACCATAGGGGCCCATTTACAAATCATAGAAACCTTAGGGGGATATATGCAATAAGCTCTTGCTAATTTTGTGTGGCATAGGGTTGTAAATGGGTTGGTTCCGGTATGGTTTCACCATGGATCCGAAATCGTAACCATTAAGAAGAAGGTGGAATTGGATTTGAACCTGGAACTGTTTTGGAACCGGTTTTCTTGGCTCCTGAACCAGAACGAGAATCATATATGGAACGGGTCTAGATCCGGGTCCAAGTCTGGGTAGAGAATGATATTAAATAAACATGATTTTTAGAAAAATTTTTCAAAAATTGAGGTAATATGTTAGGTCTCAGGTCCATGGGTTCGAACCAAGGTAGAATCGGACACAGACCCATTTAATTATTGAGGCCTAAATAAGGACCCATATCTGAATTTTAATATATTGAAACCTTCGAGTAATCGAAAAATCAAATATTCATTTAAATCCTTACTGTGCCGTAACAAGAATAAAATTTGGAAAATATTCCAAAGAAAGGTGGTTGTGTGGCAGCGAATTTTTGATAAGTGACCGCCTTCCTCGAAGAATTTCATCCTTCCATCCCCTGCTGAGGATTTCTCTAGTCAAATCATCAATGCCTCGTGATTCCGGATTCGGCTCCTAAGCATATCCCTAGTTTGGTGCACGTGCATGTGTGGCTCTAATCCTAGCATTATTCGACAGCAGAGACGTGTGTCTGTATCCGATTACGATAGATTGCTGAGCACGAAACGGTGGGGACCATAGAATCTCGTGCCCAGACTGCAAGTAAAGAGAGAAACCGCTGCGGCCAACGCTTCGGATTGATTGGAGCAAAACCAACGGGAGCTTTGTTTGAGGAACAGGAATTCCTTTGTTTTATTTGGACAACCTCAATCGTTTGGGACTTTACAAGTTAAGTAAAATTCAAGTAAAGTATTAATTTTTCAGGCAAATAGTCACATCAAAAGTATATTTTTAAAAATTCCTTCCTATAAAAAAAAAATTCTTTCTCCACTAAAATATTAAAAAAAAAAAACTTCATTTTTCTATACAAAAAATTTAAAAGATTCCATACCAAACAACTAAAAATAAAATATCATTATAACTCACTTATATTTTATTCCTTATTGATTTAATGCTATACTTTATCTTTATTTTATGGTAAAATTACCAAACGGGCTTTGAAGAGAGATTTCATTCAGAACAAGTAAAACCATTTCCTCATGCCATTATACCCTCTTTCACACACTCTAATCCGACACAAGGAAAATCCTTTGAATATTCAAGGCTGTTGAAAAGCTCTTTTTTTTTTTTTTTTTTTTAAAAGGTAACAAAGATTTCATTAAAAGAAGGAAGGAAAGAATACATCAAAACTTAAAAAAAAGGAGTTGGAAGGTGCAATAGAGAAGCACCAGCCACAACTCCAATTACAAGATGACACCCACTCAAAGAATTAACCTATCCACTCCTTGCTTTGCTAGCACATCCGCCATTGAGTTGGCGGATCTAATCTCATAACGGAAGGAGACATTAATGCGAGCTGAAATCTCCCTAATTTCATTGAAGAGGCATTGAAATTTCCATGGATTAGACTTTCGGTTAGATACCCACGCAATCGCATTTGAAGAATCACTTTATAACACAAGGGCACCATTGTATCTTGTTGAGAACAATCTAAGATTTTTCAAAATTGCTAGCACCTCTGCTTCATTAGAGTCGCACACACCAACATTGGAGAACATAAGAACGACATCTCCCTTGCTATTGTGAAGCACTCCTACTATCCCCATTGGGCCCGGCTTACCCCTTGAAGCACCATCCACATTAAACTTTAAAACTCCATAAGGAGGGGGACTCCAAGGAATAGATCTCCTTTCCTTACGCGCACAACATCCCATTCAAGCTCCCCAATTAGAAAGAATATCATCAAAAGAAAACTCAAAGAACTCCTTTCTAATCAAAGCCCATTTCGCAATTTTGAAAGCTCATTTAAGAGGCGTGAAAAATATTTCCTGATGTAGGGACCTTGTTAATTAATCTTTAAGTACTTCATAGAAACCCTAGATCCAAAAAAACCCTCAAGATCTGCTTGGTTGGCACCAATGACCGCCTGCTTCATAGGCTAAAACTCTTGTATGGATTTCCGATCTCGACATCAAATGCGATCATCCAGTAACATTTATTATTGTTAGTGTTTAATTTATTTCTCATTTTTATATACTCTCTTTAAGAGGAGGAGACATTGGAGATCGAACCTCTATAATTTAATAAATCACTGGAGTAATTGAAACACCTTAATAAAACTAGGTTGTATGGGTTTTTGAGGTGCGCCTGTCGAAAATCTCAAATAATGAACACCCAAAAACAACGGGTAGATTCTTTTTTTTTTTTTCTAAATTGAACTTATGTCAAGATCCAAACCACTGTAAACATTGATGCCTATCTCTATTTCCTGCTTTAGATGTATGTTGTGGTTAGATTGTGTTAGTTCCTTCTTGATCAGGTTGAATAGTAACCCCAAGAGGTAGCTCAGTTGGCATAGGACCTTGGTTTGCACTCGGAATTGTAAATTCAAAGCTGCACTACCATACTGACGCTACAGGAGAATTTACCCGGCTTCCTTTTGGGCCCGGAGAGATTAGTCCAGTCCAAAGCGTTGTGAACCCTTCGATAGCTAAAAAAATAAAAATAAATAAGGTTGATTAGCAATATTTTTACATATCACATTTGTTAGATTTTATTGCTTACTTATTTCTGTAAATATTGTGATATTCTTTTCAGATGGTTATCTAAATTGCTCGAACACTATTCCATTGTTTATTGTTGTTAGAGATTATTTTTTACATTTGGGACCTTAGCTTTTTCAAAATTGGCATAATTGGTTAGAAGCCCAATTCAACCCCTTCTAGGAATTGGACATTAGCGTGTGACCGTCTTTTCATGGCCCACTTGATCAAATCTTGTTAGCAGAAAATAATGAGTTCTCTTTTCTTAGATTTCTCATTTTACTCTTCTGAGAATTAGCACCAGCCCTTATGTGAGGTTCTTTGTCGCTCTGTTGGGCCCAAAATTTTGTGTGTGTGTTGGAATTTTTTTTTTTTTTTTTTTTTTTTTGTGGGGGGTGGGGGGGGGGGGGGGGGTGGGGGTTGGGTTTTGGTTTGTTTTAACATTATGTGAATATCATAAACTTCATCCAGTACATCTTCATCCAATACATCTCATCCAATGTAGCATTTTTGAGACATTGGACATGGCAAGACAAGTTATCCCCGAGAAAACTATAATATATGTTACTGCAACTCTTACATGGACATTCGATTCAATCCCTTGATATTGCATTCTGTTTGTGGACTTTATTAAGTGGAGTTGAGTGGAGTAAATGTTATTTTGAGGAAATAATAAAATATAAGTGAGTTATGATGATATTTTATTTTCAGTTATTTGTGAAAGAATCTTTTTGACTTTTTTTAATTAGAAAGTGGAGTTTTTTTGTCTTTTTGTGGAGAAATAATGTTATTTTAAATTTTTTTTTTTTTTAAAATATGATGGGAAATTTGAATTAAAGTGTTTTGGTAGGAATTTTTTTTATAGAAATTGAAACTTTACCTTACTTACTTGACTCTACTAGTAAAGCCCTCAAATGCAAAGTGAAAGAATAATTTGACCCCTTTTTCACATGCAATGCACATTCATGAGTCCAACTCTTATCCATAATAATGTTCTTCAACTAATGAAACGCCAATTAGTCTGAAGTAGAAGAGTGTAAAGTCTAAGTAACTGAATTGAAACGGTACGGAAGTGTGCCATTGAAGTGACCCAAAAGTGGAACGTTCCATCCATATGAAACGGTAAATAAATTGAGACAAGGCTTGTGCCATTGAAGTGACCCAAGCATGAATAAATAAACATCTTCTCAAAGCTCGATTATAATTTCTCTATTAGATAGCAATTGGATCTCAAAGTTAGAAACAGGGAATTGCATCAAATTCACAACAATAAATAAGTACTACCGCAAAATTATTGTTCCCATCGACACGCCAAATCTGCCAACTTCCATTTCTCCTGTGTTGTACTCTATACACAATAGACCACCACAAAAAATAGAGATGCATTAACACTCAACATTGAAAGAATGACAAGTTTATGAATAAATGAGCAGCACATCATCATTAAGATCATAAAAGAAAACGTAAATTTATATAATAGCCAAACTCTTGTTGACGAGGACATCAATCCCAAGTACTCTTAAGTTTATCGACGACACAAGAAGAAGATGGCGGACAGAGCGGATGGAGCTTCTCTATGGATGGATGGGTGTAATCCATCAATATCTTGTTTGGCTTAGTTTTCATGAACCACTTTCACTGATTAGATTAGAGGTGACATATTCATACACATTGAACTACAATCTTTGCATCTTCACTTCTGTGGATGTTTTCAATTGGGTAATCACTTTAAATCAGTCTATTTCAGAGACACATCCTTGTACTTGATTTTATCTCTTCAAGTGTATGTTGACACATTTTAGAGTGAAGAAGTCATTGATGTAAAGGTTTTTGTAAAGCATTTGTGATTGCAACTTGAAAAGCATTAGTGGTTGTAAGGTTTGAGGTGAACTGTAAACCTCCATTGATTTAGTGGAATACCGGTGGGGTGTGTTGACCCAAGCCGGGAGTGGATGTAGGCTACTTGGCCGAACCACTATAAATTTGTGTGTTGTGGTGAGTGGTTTATCTTTAATGGTGAATGTTTATCATGTATGATTCCGCTCTTCAGTTTCTATAAACATCACATATGGTTACTTAGTTAAAGAACTCAAAATTTTGATATAATTGGTCAAGTAGTTAGCTTTCTATTCACCCCCCTCAAGGGTTCAGATCCCGGGCCTTTCAAAAATCCCACGTGCAAGAGGCATTGTCGACTTCTTTGTTTTATTCATTATCTTTATTTGTTTTTATGCTATCTTTCATGGTGAATGTTTATCATGTATGATTCCGCTCTTTAGTTTCTATAAATATCACATATGGTTACTTAGTTAAAGAACTCAAAATTTTGATATAATTGGTCAAGTAGTTAGCTTTCTATGCACCCCCCTTTACGGTTCGGATCTCAGGTCATGACCCATATGTGGAAGATCGATATCTCACACAATTAGCTTTAGATAAAGAATGAGAGAGGAATCTTAAAATTAACTATTAGTTAGTTGTAGACTGAATGAGATAAAATAGGGTAGAGTGAAAAATTTGACCCTGGCACCAAAAGTTTGGTGACACAAATAATCATATGATCTACAGTTTGCAACATGTATCTTAAAAAGTAACATGCATCCTCACAGGGTACATGGTAGAGAAGTGTATGATAGATGGTTGAGAAGTGTCCACTAATAAGGCGTTTTAATAAGAAACCAGTAGAAGGTGAACTACACTACCTAGTAAAAGAAAAGCTACAAGTATAGTAGAATATATGCCATTACTGCATCAATATGGTAAAAATATGAAGAGTGGAATAGAGAAGTGTCCGCTTAAGCTGGCAAAACAACACAAATTATTCAACAAGGCAAAATATAGAATCCAATCATAAACTATTAATCTTAAACCAATCATTGCTGACAATGTACAGAGCAAAAAATTGGAGTAGGAAATAGGCAGCATGTCAATAAATATTGGATGTTTAAAAGGAACTCAGCAGAAGCTTTCTCACCAATTCCGGACGAAGTTTATTGTTTTGCTGAACGGCAGAATTCTTCTCCTCAGTTAGCCTTGAAATTTGAGAGTTCACCTTCAAACATACCAGAAATGGATTAAGTAGAACACTGTCATTTTTAGAAACAGATTACAGATAAAGCTCTGACTTCAACAAAGTGGAAGTTAATCAATAGCAAGTAAACTATGCACAAAGGAATGTTTGGCACTTCTTGGTAAGGTGTACAAAATGAAACTGCAACTGCAAAAGGTAATGAAGCCACTTGCAAATTATACAGAACAAAGACATCACCTGCATTTTACTTTAGATATGGATACTATCACACAAATTGGAATGACAGGAACACATGAATGCTACTGTCTGCATGCAGTATACAAAGAAAAGGACACTACTTCTGATAACTTTGTCATGTTAAATGTTGGCCATATGTCAATATTGCACTTGGGAGAAAACCTAAAGTAATCTGTTTCTCATTTTACTTAGCTTATCTTTTATTCTCTTCTAAATTTTCATTACTTTTCTGTTAGGTAGAAAATGTCAGCTTTAATAACACAGGGATTACATGATGAGAAAGAATTTCTTAACTGACATGAGAACAGTTTTTTTAGGAAGAAATTTCACCCTTTTTCTGGAAAGATGAGTGTATAGAAATTTTGCAAATGGAGAGTTTAATGCACAAGAGTTGATCCAAAGCATAGATCCATCGCAAATATTTTAGCAGTAAGCAAATATTCTTGTATTTTAGCAGTATGCAAAAATACCCATACACTCCTCCACTATAACGTGCGGATACAGCGTAAATACAAATAGCCCAGAAAGGATTCCAAAAGAGTTCTTTTAGCCTATGCATAAATGACTCCAACTATTAAATCCCGAGACATACAATTTAATAATCACCTATAGCATCAAATATGTGGACAAAACTTCATGAAATTAGCAGTCAAACTCCATTACTATCACTTTCAATTTCAGAACGTGAATTTCAGCAAATTGAGATTTCAGATGCTTTCCCATGCGCGAACATGAGATTTTGGCATAGAAACTAGTACCTCAGATGTGCACCCATTTAGGACTTCTATGGCTTCACACCGAGTATAGATCCCCTGTTTCATCCAATCCACTATCGCCAACTGTGTAAAATCTTATGCTAGCTAACGCACCCTCTCAATTGCTTTCTTGGAATGGAAAAATCAAGGAAGAGATTTTACACAATTGGTGATTGTGGATTGGACGAAACAGTATGAACAGGGGATCCGGACTCTTTACACCATATGCTATTCGACACAACAGAACTTTCAAATGAGGACTGAGAGAGAAGAATGGCAAGCCAGAGTTGAAAAATCAGTGGACAACTTAAATTGTGATGAGAATGGCAGCTAAATTAGAACAAAAATCAACTACAAAAATATAGAGAAAAAAGAATTCCAAGGCTCCCAGGCCCCAGCTCCTTAATCCCATAGATCCCCACAACTGTCACCTTTTGAGAGCCATAACTTTGCATGTCCTTTTTTTAGAATAAACAGTAATAGTATTAATTAAGAAAGGAGTCCAAACATGGTAGAAAACTAAGGAACCAGAAACAAATGTATGTATAAGAGCATTATACCCCAATCACAAAACAAATTACAAAAGAGAGGCCTTCAAAGGACAGATTCTATGAAAATCCAAATGACATTTTGACAAATATGAAACCAAGCATGAAAAAAAAAGAAAGAAAGAAAGAAAGAAAGAAACTTACACTTGACCAGTCACTGAACTAAAGTGTGTGTAATTTGTGAAATTCTGTAATCGATCTATGATTATTCCCCGAAAAACATGAAAAAAATTATTCAGATTTGGTTAGATTGCAATGATATTTAGCATATCTAAGGATAATAAAAGAAGAGAAGGTCAGCCCTAAAATGGTTCACATAATGTAATACCCCGACCCCTTGATTAAGTGATTAGATACTAATTAATCTTGATTAGTGGTAAATTAATTAGTTTTGCATGTTGGATTAGCGATTGGAGATGTTTTGAGTGGTTTTGGACCTAATTAAGGGTTTAGAAGGACATTTTCGTAATTGTGGGAGGATGTGATGGTGGTTTACAATTCCAGGAAATTAGTGGAATTGGGCGCATTGGATAGAGAGTGTAGTTGGGAGAAACTTTCGTGGTTGGGTTGAGTCATCTTGAGGTCCAGAATTCCTTATAAAGCCCATTTGCCTCGTTTTTGGAACCAAAAGCACTTCCTTGTAAATACCAAAAACTCACTTAACCTATAAACCCCAGCCATCATCTGTTCATTTCATTCCTCCATCAATTTCTATCGTCTTTCTCTTCTCTTCCTCATTTCTTCTCCTTCCTTGCAAACAAATTGGCCAAGAACTTATCCATTTCAGCTAGTGATTCTACCAAGGTCAAGATCCTCTCACAATTGCTCACCTTCTTCTCCATCAAGCTTCCTTCTCCCTCTATTTTTTCTTGTTGAACCCAATTGGTAAAACATTTCCTCTACAAATCCCTTTCTGTCCTTTAGACATGAGTTCTAATTGTTAGGATCTTTGCATGCTAGCTTTCTCAGCCCCAATCCCTTTGGTCTGTTGTGTAGGAGGCCTCTATAGGGTTAGAAATTGGGGATTTATGTGGAGAGCTTGAGACCTAGAGGAGAATGGTGGATTTTGAGGGAGTTCAGTTTAGATCAGACCTAATGCAAGTAAACATGTATAATTTCATTACATGCATGCTCTATTTTGTTGATTCCATGAATGCTCCATGATTAGATACCCAATTTAAGCTCGTTTGTGTGTTTTTTTAGCTAATTTCACATTATGGAAATTGGGAATTATATAATGCCTTAGTGTAACCTAATTAGGGCTCTATATGCTCTTATATCTGTAGTTTTAGACCCTTAAATTGATAGGGAGAAAGACCCCTTGAACCAAATTAGGTTCGGGTTTTATCGCTGCAAATTCGGTGGCTCGAAGAATGCCTTCGGTCTCCCAACCAGAATACCCTTTTTTGACATGAAACTTGATTTTTGTATGTTGAGTTTTCAGGCCCCTTTCGTGGCCTGAAGGGGTCCTTTGGCAGCCCGAATAATGGCTAAGGCAGCCCAACCAGAGAATACCCATTTTTCTGAGTTCCAATTGGGACTAATTCGGGTGCCCGAGCCTGGACCTCCGCTGCTCGATGAACCCAGGTTTCTGAAGGCCTTTTTACCTATAATGTAGAGCTAGTTTGAGACCCATTGAACTTGCCCAACCTTAACAACTCGTGAGACCTTAATAGGTGGTGTTTTGAGCTAATATTCACTTACAGTTTGCCTAGCGTTTTGTGTAGAGCTTATATTCACCTTCACTCTAATTTCAAATGTGTCCGAACTCTAATCACCTCACTTGGGACTGAAACACATGTTTCCATCAACCAAATGAAACTAACTTCCTATCAAGACCTCATCCATTATTACAGCCTACAGATCAAATGTTCTTTGGTAACCATTCCCATGTTGCAATGATGGCATACCCCAACATAGAAGTACATAAAATGGAAAATACAGAAGACAGCTTAAAGGTGTAATAGAAAAAAAATGGATATCAAGATGTTCCAACCAGGAAGTCACGAAAGCTACTGACTCTAATTCACACTTCTTTAACACACACTGGTCACATATGAATAGATCCAAGTACACAAGGAATTGCAAAAGAATTTGAAGAAGAAAAAGCCTGGTCAGAAAGTAACCGATCTCGATGTTATCATCAGGGAGAATGGGCTTCCAAAAAGGCTTCTCATCAAAAGCTCAACTCAGTGCTTGGCAAAGGTCACCAAGGTGCTTCTACCAAAAGCACCGCAGAAGTGCTAGAGAGAATGCCTCCAGGAGTGCCCAAATGTCTGATTTGGCTAAAAATGCATCATCCCAGGATTATTTTAGGAACTAAATTCCCATTTTTTTGTTATTTATTAAAAAAGAATCTGCACTAAGTACTCTTTGAAAACCAATAATGCACGTGTTTTGATGTTTACAACAAAGGTTAAGCACACTGCAAACCTAACAATTTGACAGCTAAGGAATTATTTAACAGAAACATAACTCAGATACAGAATGAAACCATGAGATAAAAGCAATCCAATTAAAATGTTCTTCACCACCCATTGAATGATCATCATCAAAATCATCATCAGTACACATCCCAAAGAATGAACATCACAACTCATTAGAAAATAATAAATTAACCACACAAATGAAATGAAAAAAGGGGTAAAAAGTTCTTTTGGTGTAAAATGACTTTACAAGGATAAATATTCATCAAGCTATCACTAGTCACATAATGCATGTCTCTCGTTTCTTCAATTCAACACGCTGCGAAGTGACAGCAACCGTTAAAATGATCAAAATCACTAATAGTTAAGAGACAAACAAAACTATATAAGACAGAAATACATGGAAAAAACGGTGGGGTGTTTTACATTTAGACAA